>JADBJO010002473.1:69391-71891 GCA_016801955.1 Conus betulinus
CAGCGCGTCATCATACTTTAAACGTCACTGTCACTCTTTCTCTCTTTTTGCGTGCTTCTCTTTTGTTCGTATATCTTTTGTTCGTAGTTTAACGTCACTCTAATATTTTCTTTTTTTTTTTTTTTTTTTTTTTTTCTTTGGACTGCGTATTGACAATCTCAGCAATTCAAATGCTGTACTTGCTCGCATGGAGGAATACAAATTATTACAAAAATGCCCGCTAGAATCACAAAGAAGCTACGATTCTGAGTGGGCTTGACCAACCGACCGTATTTGCATATGTAACGAGGTGCAGAGATTATGTATTTGTTATCATTACATGATTTTTTTTTTTTACAGCTGTTATTGCCTACCATTATATAACATGTACAGACATTAAACTGAAGGGCGGACCCCCCCCCCCCCCCCCCCCCCCACACACACACACAATGCATGCATGCACACATATACATACACGTATGCGCGCACACACGCGCCACGCACGCGCGCGCACACACACACACACACACACACACACACACACACACACACACGCGCCCGCGCGCGCACGCTCGCACACAGAGTTAAAGGTCACTGACAAGCAAAGCTGTCCTTGATCCGAAATCCAAGCAGGATCGTCATCTTGTGTTTGCCAGGCTGCAGTGACATATCCACCATTTAATGACCTGCATGTGACATATGACATATGTATGTTTTCTTTTTTTCATGGATTGTTTTCGACCTGATAGATTTTATTGATGTGACATATTTTAACTACTACCATATCTAGATACCACTTTTTTTTTTCTTTTTTTTTTTTCTTTTGTAATGACACCATAAGATTATTTTTACACATGAGTCGGCTACTTTTTTTTTTCCCGTTGAGAGGCAGGTTCGATTTACATACTGAGCGGACATACTAATTTCAGGGTTCAAGTAAGCAACTGTCTTGAATGTAGCATGTGACATATAAGCCATTTACGTTAGATGTCGTACGTACCTCGTATATTTCAATGCAATGTGAAACAAATTCGACGTAAAGAGATGCAATATGTTCGAGTGAAGCATTTTTTTTTTTTTTTTTTTTTTTTGCTTTCTCCATTTTAACACTCGGTCATGATGTAGACATTTTTAGATAGTAAGAAGAGGGAGCAGGGATAGGGAAGACAAAAACGGAGGACACGAACTATGAAATAAAAATGAAGTCTGCTGAGATATCAGACAATGTCATCATAAACTGGAAACACACTCTTGTGATTTGTTTGCTTTGTAACGAAATAGTAGAAGATGACCCTGGCGAAACTGTCTTGAGAGAATCGTTTCTGAAACGGAGATAGTTGCACCAATTATCGGATACACAAAACAAAAGTTGATCTTAAAAAAAAAAAAAAAGAAAAGCTCGTTGTAATGTTCAATGTTTTTGTTCAGTTTCAACAGTACAATTTATACAACTAGTCGTTATATTGTATGTCTCGACGGAATGCCCAAGAAATGAAAGAGAATTCACAAATTGTAACGACGGACAAATCAGTGATGAGTTACAGAATCTGTTTACTTATCCATACTAAAAAAGGAGGAGGGAGGACAATGGAGGAGGTGGGGGTGGGGGGGGGGGGGGGGGGGGGGGGGGGGGACAAGAATTCATAATCGTTATAAATCTAAGAACTTATTTTCATGGAATAACCAGAAAATCCTATGTAATTTTTTTTTTTTAATTCAGTTTACTAATATCTTTATTATACCAATCATTTTCCCAGATTCCTGAGTAGATTGTGACCTAGCGCCACCCTTTCCCCAGATATTCTGAAGGAATAGCAACCATACACCATTTGTTTCCCTTAATATGCCGACAAGAATACGACCTTTTACTATTGGCTTTCCGAGACTTTCTGAAGGGATCGTGATATTTTACCAATTACTCTACCAGACTTTCTGAAGTGGTCACGACATTATAACATTATTACCACGCACTTCCCCAGACTTTCTGAAGGGGTCACGACCTATTACCATGTACGTCCCCAGACTTTCTGAAGGGGCCACGACCTATTACCACGTACCTCCCCAGACTTTCTGAAGTGGTCACGGCCTTTACCACGTACTTTCCCTGACTTTCTGAAGGGGTCACGACCTTTTACCACGCACTTCCTCAGACTTTCTGAAGGGGTCACTACATGTTACCACGTACTTTCCCTGACTTTCTTAAGGGTCACGACCCATTACCACATACTTCCCCAGACTATCTGAAAGGGTCACGACCTTTTACCACGCACTTCCTCAGACTTTCTGAAGGGGTCACTACATGTTACCACACGTACTTTCCCTGACTTTCTAAAGGGGTCACGACCCATTTACCACATACTTCCCCAGACTATCTGAAAGGGGGTCGCGACCTTATACCACGTATTTTCCCCGACTTTTGAAGGGATCAGGACAAATTTACCTCGTACTTCCAAGATTTTCTGAAGGGATCAAGACCTTATATCACTTACTTTCCCAGACTTTCTGAAGGATCACAACCGTA
>JADBJO010002473.1:76891-99391 GCA_016801955.1 Conus betulinus
CCACGAGGTGAAATTGTTTTAAGTCATATGTTGTGCGTTACCGTTCGTAAAGGCTAAAGAGGGCTGCTCCTGCTCCTGCTGTTTCTTTGCCTCTCAACAGGAACCACTGAACTCGTTCAATTTGTATACTAAGTCAAAACAAAAGCATCGTCATCATCATTTTTTTTCTACTTGGCTTGTGTTTTGTGTGTGTGTCTTTTTTCTGTACCTGTAAGTAGCACGGTGTTTATTTAGGAGTGTGGACCTTTTCTGTGGACTTTCATGCTTGCTTGGCTGGGAAAAACGTGCATTCTTTTTCCACTCCCCAAGTCTTCTGATCTTCTTCGAAGATGCCTCTCTTTCGTTTCCTCAACGTGGGACTGATCACAACACTTTTTGATCGATTTACAACAACTTAAAAAACAAAAGGACTGTTTCCTGGTGTGCTGTTGTTCATGCTCAGAGTTTTCGATTTCCTAGCAAGAGACACGTTTGCTGGTTCTAAACGGCTCTTTTTGTAAATCGCAATACCGGACATTTTCCTTTTCAACAATGATAAGATTTGTGTCTCACACCCCCACCCCACTCCTCAACCGCTGTGTTACCCCTCCGCCTTCCTCACTGGATTCCAGTTCTGGGAGTAAGACTTTAAAATGAAATAAATCAACCCCAGTGTAACCTGTTTCATGGGACCTAGCTGGGTGGTGGGGGAAATGAAGTAATATAAGTTCTTCTGAGGCTGACAAACTGTGTTTGAGCTGTAACCATAGTTTCACTGTTAACAAGCATGTTCCTTAAAACCGTGAAAACATCTCGTACTGCTACACAACTCTTACTAATGGAAGTGCAACGACGACAATGGCAACACAATAACAGCAACGGCGACGGCTGTTACGAATCTTACAACAATGAGCCATTGACAAAAAAGAAAAAAAAAAAAAAAACCGCTTCCATCGTTCTGTGCGCTGAATACCCACAGAAAATTAAAGGACAGAATTCAAGATGGTACTTTTCAAGGTTTTAAATACAATTAATATGCGATTTGTTTTTTTCCCCAAAGTTTTGCTTTCCCCAGCGAGAATGCGTGTTAACTATTGCGATTAATTGATATTGGTTACGATTAGGTAGCACAATATTCGCTCTTAATCGTGAATTTGTAAATGTGCGTGTGTGTGTGTGTGTGTGTGTGTGTGTGTGTGTGTGTGTGTGTGTGAGAGAGAGAGAGAGAGAGAGAGAGAGAGAGAGAGAGAGAGAGAAAGGGTCTGTGAATGTCAAGATCACGCAGCCGTCAGATACATACCTGTTATTAACTTCCACATCCACGTCTTGCGCCGGTGTAGACGCCAGAAATATTCTAAGTGGGAAACACTATGGTTCCTTCGCCTCTAAACGTGATTCCTCTTCGTTGAGTTTTCTTGAAAAGTGAAATTTAATTAGAAACCATCTTAATGTCCATCGTAAATATCAAATGAAGTCAGAAGTTGCATGTTTGTTGCGTAAACGAATTCGACCTCAAGAGCCCATAGGAGGAAGACCTCTCCTTCAAACGGAGGTTATCTATGGAGTTTGGAACAGGAACTTAAAATGAAAACTTAGATACTTTCCATGAGAAGGGGAGATTTGAACAGTAACTTTCGATTGAAAACTGTAAGATAACTCCCTTTAGCGTTGCTTTTAGCACGGGTAGAATTTAAAGCGTGCGAGGTCGGTGTATTTTATACTCCAAACGTAATTTGACGGCAAATACACTCATGAGTATTTTAGCATGCGCCAGAGGTATTCAGAATACTTTTTTTTGCAGTAACTAATAACAGAATTGGTTTGCTGTTTACAAACTTGTATAGCGTACACAGAAAATACTTGTTCACTTAATGTTTTTCTCTCCTTATGCGTATGTTTTTCCCACGAGAAAAGAACTCCGATGTAGGTAAGACAAGAACGGTTCACGATCAGAAAGAGTTTACCATCAGTTCAAATCTGTGTTGTACTTTTGAAAGCCAGATATGAAACAGAAAAGTATGCTGCTCTGTTTAACATGTCCCATGGAAAATTTTGTGGCACAGTGGATTCCATGCTTGACGTTATTCGATTACAACACAAATCACCCATTGTATATAAAGGCTATGACAACGGCCAGCTGTGGGGTTTTTTTTTGTTTGTGTTTGTTTTTTTTTTTTGGTCTGTCTGTTTGTTTGTTTGTTTTTGTTGCTTATGCCTTTCTGATTTCTCTCCCTAAATCTTGCTGTGATTTAAAATAACTCTTTTTGTGACTAGATATACATACATCAATGATAACTTGTTAATGAATTATGTCCAATCACTTTGGTGTAATTAATACAGTTTTGTTAGTCACAATCTTGTTTATAAATGTTTCTGAGTGTAAGTGCAAAACAACTGTGATTACTGGTTATGAATTATGTCCAATGATTCCGTTGTACTGAATCGAATACGCATCTGAAAAAAAAAAAACAAACAAACAAAAAAAAAAACCCGTTTACGATCAGAAAGAAAGTTCCTGCTCCTGTTTAAGTCTCAAAGGAAAAATACATTAAACGGCAGTCTTGTGTACTGTTTGTATAGAACAGAGTTAGGCATGTCGGTTAAGACTTTATGTCCAGTTCCAGGTCATCTGAAGGGCGTCAGCTGTTGCTATGAAAGGAAGGCTAAGCCATCATGCTGAATTCTGTTGAAGACTGAAGTCTAATTCGTGCATCGATTCGTCAACATGAAATATGACGCTCAAACAACGCATCCGATCTGGTTTTCAAACAACACATTCTGTGTTTTGTTTTTTCACCTGAGGGTGGGGGTGGGAACTGGTAAGGTTGCGTAAAGATCTTATCGTTTGTACGGCATGAGTATTTTCGGCGTGGAGATAGCGATTTTGGCTCGCTGGTATATCTACTTACTTGCATATCTTACATAAGCAAAACACACCGATCAGGAGAAATTGATCATAAGCGACATGCGGACAGACAGGTAACCAGTTAATAAACTGTCATGAAGCAAGTAGATTGATATCAAAACCTACATTTGAAGTTAGGAACACACAGAATTGGTAGACATCAAAACCTACATTTGAAGTTAGGAGCACAGAATTGGTAGACATCAAAACCTACATTTGAAGTTAGGAGCACAGAATTGGTTCCTCCAGGAGCTAACGTTGCTGCCCTTATTCCCCAACGTATCAGTAATCCTGGCATAAAAGTGTATGTGTTGCCACACACACGCACGCACGCACGCACGCACGCACACACACATACACACGCGCGCGCGCGGCTCAAGTTGTTATCTTTATTTACGTTCCTCCATTCTACACATAAAACGTGGAATACGAATTCGACCAATGTCAGAGTAGGAGTTGATGTCAAAGCTCAAAGACATTTAGACGAAACGAAAATACATCGACGCAGAGTACAATAACTTCGGGTACACGCATTGTATTTATAAGCGAAAGAGTTTCTTCCAACGTAGACTAAAACGGGATTTGATGTGACGTTGAGGTAACTGTCGCACTATGGGACAAGAATGTACTTTTGCTATTGGTGTTTACTAGTGTCTATTAGCGCCAAGATATATATACGTGTGTGTGTGTGTGTGCGCGCGCATGCGTGCGTATGTGTGTGTGTGTGTGTCTGGTGAACGTTAAAACTGATTTCTACCGCAAGTGAAAGGCACACGAAGTCTTGCTTGATGTGAAATCCTTTTATATGTTCAAACGTCAGGTTTTCTCACGTGCATTCATTCATACCACTCGGCATTAAACCAGCGTGGAATAATACTAACTTAACTAGAGTGGCCCCGAGATGTTTACACCGAACAGGATCACTTACCAATAGCCAAATGTCCCGATCTCGTCTCTGCTTGAAGCTTTTTGATTATCAAGGAACATGGATGCTTTCATCATAGCACTGGACTCGCATGCTGACCACCGGAGTTCTCCCAGATGAAGACTTAGGACACAGCGAAGTTCTGTTTTTCTTGAATCCGTTCTTTCTTGGAATGTACTGCTATGCTGACCGCATGGTTGCCCTGTTGGTGTTGTTGGGTCAATGATCCGATTATTTGTTCATACAACGTAGGGTTTTTTTTTGTTTGTTTTTTTGTTGTTTTTTTTTTTTTTTTGCAGGACTGACGACAGCGAATTTGCAGAGTATCGTGCAGTCTAATCCCTTTTCTTTGTGGACCGTTCTATTATCATTCTTCTCAAATGTTTTTTTGCTATCGCGCGCGCGCGCGCGTGTGTGTGTGTGTGTGTGTGTGTTTTCTAATTGAGTGTGCTTTGGGAGGGGTAGGAGAGAGTGGTGGGTGTTGGTGGTAGTGATAGTGGTTATCGTGTTGCCTGTGTGTGAACTGTTCAATAAAATCAAGCGTACACACACTTTTTTGTTTTGTTTTATCAAACACTACTTTTGAACATAACTAAAAAGCAGGGGGGCTCAACAATCTTGCTGCTGCACTATGAACTATTAATGAAAATGACTTATGCCTACGTTATACTTTAACATTGCTTTGTCATTCTTACTTAAAAACAATGGCGTCTAACAATTTTTAAAAGAAAATAAAGCCGCAGGTGAAAACATGGGAAAGTTACGAGTGCTCATCCCAATGAAACGAAGCCGCTTACACACGAAATTCAGCGTGAAGGTTTTGTCTGGGTCATATTCTTATTTTGTGTTGAACTTGGGTTTCTTTTCTTTTTTTTCTATCGTTTCCATTCTGCCCATTAGTTCATACTGTACATTTTATATCATATTATAGCGATCGCTGGTTCAGTTTCTAGAACAAACGGTTGGACGTATCTCTGCCGTTATGGCTGTTTTTACTACTACTACTACTATTATCACTTTTATTGCAATGTAAATGATTATCGTTTTGTTCATATTTTAAGATCATTTGTTTCTTCCATCATTTTCAAGTATATGAATATGACATATTATTTCATTTGAGATTAACAGGCGTTTTGGTAAAAAGAGTTTACGAATTGGTCGACTTTTTCGACTTTACTGCGTGGATTCCAACATGTTATTTTAACGAATATATAGTTGTATATCTTGGTCAGTTTTTTTAAATTTTGTTTTATTTTCTCTATGTTAATGCACACTTGGAGACAACCTACAGAGGCCTATTTTGTTAAACGACAGAGTTCGCGTGACTGTATGTTGTTGTCAGCTCACTGCGTCCGTTTTTGGTAAAGGAAACAAATTCATTTTACACTGTAAGCAATGAGATAACTAACGGTGTCATGGTTTATAACAGGTCACAAAATATTCGTTTTGCTGTGTGAACATTTGACTTGACTTGCTGTACCCTGTGTATCATAGAAAGAGAGTTCAGCTTGCTGTGCAAACATGGAGATAGCTTGTATTGCCCTGTTTTTGTTAAAGACGGAGTTCAGTTTAGAGTTTAATTTCTGACACAGCTGACGGAAGTCCTATACTTTGTGAAAGGAACATGTGCATTTTTTACCGTCTACACATGGGTATATCTGACGGTGTCATGTTGTATACACGGAGGGAGTTCAATTTACTGTGTAAGTTTTGACAAAGCTTACACTGTCCCATGTAATGGAAAGAAAGAGTTCAATGTGCTGTGTGAACATAGAGATAACATACGATTCTTTGGGGTTTTTTTTTTATTTATTTTAAAGAAAAAGCTCGGATTTCTCTTTAAACTTGAAGATAACTTAAGCGATCTCTTTTGTTAAATAACAGAATTCAGTTAACTTTGGAAACTTTGAAATGACTTAAGGTGCCCTGTGCATGGTAATGAAGAAATCAATTTGCTGTGTTTGGGGATTGGAGCAAGAGAGAGAGAGAGAGAGGTAGGGGAGATGAGGAGAGAGGGGGATGAGGGGAGGGGTGGGAGCGAGAGAGAGGGGAGGGGGGGAGAGATGGAAAGAGAGAGAGAGGGGGGGGGGAGAGGGAAAGGATGAGGGAGAAGAAAAAGTGGTGAAATAGAAATTCAAAATAAGTGATCACTGTGGGAATTGCACGCGCTCTGGTTGGAGCCCCACAAAGAAAAAAAAAAATTGCTGTGTTCATATACAAATAACACGCGATGTTCTGTCTTTTCTTTAAAAAGAAAGAGTTCAGTTTACTGTTTGAACTTGGAAATAACTTAAGCGCTTTCGCTTTACAATGTCAACTTTGAAATTACTACCAGTGTTCTGTGTAATGGAAGAAAAGCGTTTAATGTACTGTATACACATGGAAATAAATGCGTGCCCTGTTTTTGCTAAAAGAAAGGCTGTGAAAACTTGAAGATGTCATACGGGGTTGTCCTGCACTCCTCAACGAAAGTTCCATTTTTACAGTGTAAGCTGGTAGATAGCTCACGGTGTCCTAGTTTGTTGAAAGGAAAAGCTCACTTAACAAAGTACACTTGTAGATACCTTACTACGTCATATTTGCTGAGAGAAAGAGTTCGTTTTACAAAGTAAACTTGTAGATACCTTACTACGTCATATTTGCTGAGAGAAAGAGTTCATTTTACAAAGTAAACTTGTAGATACCTTACTACGTCATATTTGCTGAGAGAAAGAGTTCGTTTTACTGTGTAAACTACGAGAGATCTGAACGACGTCCCGTTTTTGTAAAAACAAAGAGCTCAGTTTACGGTTAACGCGTGGAAATAACTTGAGGATAAAAACACAGCGGTCTTTTTGTTTAAACAAAGAGCTAAATGTATGGATTACACGTGGAAATGACTTTAAGATTAAAACGTAGCGGCCGTTTTACTGTATGACCTTGGCGACGATTTTGGTGTTCTGTTAACTGGAAGAAAGAGAGCATTGTAATGTGTTAACGTGGAGATAGCCCCCATAGTATTTCTGTTAATTTAAGAATGTTCTTTTTACCGTGTAAGTTATACAATCACCCGGTGGTGTCCTGTTTAATTCGCTTTTCCGTGTAGACATAAATAGTACCAAAGTTTGCTGTTTAAAAAAGAACTGAATTTCTGTTTATACTGTGTACACTTGGTGATAACTAACAAATCCCTCTTTTACTGAAAAGAACCCACTTTGCTGAACCAAAAAACCTTGGAGATAACTTATAGTGTCGTTTGCTGTTAAGAAAAAAAAAACAACATCACCTCATTACTGAACTTGGAGATATCAAACACCATCCTGTTTTATTGAGAGAAAGTGCCCCCTTTATTCTGTTCACTTCGACATGATTGAGGCTAACCAGTTACACTAGGAGAAAGAGTTCCCTTTATTTCGTACACTTGGAGATACGTTAAACTGTCTCGTTTCATTTTCAACAATAAGATTTTACATCGGAAAGTGAAAGACGGCATAAAGTGTTCAGTGTCATCAGAAGACAGTATTCACTGAACTGGGTAAACTTAAAGATAATTCATTTAATCTGTCCTTTTCAATTGAGAGAAAACATTCGCTTTGCTGTGTTGGTGTGGAGGTTACCTGCAGTGTTCTGATTTTGTTAAAGGAAAGTTCGTTCTACAGTGTACACATGGAGATAACTTACGTGTCCTGTTTTACAAAATAACAGAAATCATTTTACAGCGTAAATCTTGAAATGACTTACGGTTGTCCCAAGAAAGTACATTTTACCGTGTAAACTTGTAAATATTCGTAACGGTGTTCTGTGTCTGCTAAAACAAGGAGTTTATTTTGATACTAAAACTTGCAGATAACTTAAAAGTATTCTGTTCATGACAGGAGAGATCGTGTCTTGTTTCACTGAAAGAAAGTGTTCGATGTAAGCGTGCATACCTTGTTGTTTTAGGTTGGTTTTTTTTGTTGTTGAAAGAATGTTGGTTTTTGTGTGTAAATTAATAGATAACCACGGCGTCCAATTCATTTAAAAGAGAGAGTTCAGTTTTCTGTGAAAACTCGGGAGTTAATTGAACGTGCCTACTAATTCAACGAACTTGTTCTGCTGTTGAAACTTGGACATAGCATGCGGTGACCTGTTTTATCAAAAAAGAAGAAAAATCCACTTTAGTGTAAACAATTTTGGATAACTGACAACACCATGTGATATTAAGAGAAAGTATTTCCCTTTGTTATGTAAAATTGTCGTGTTTTATTGAGTTCGTTTTACTCAGTTCTCATGGAGATAACTTCAGGTGTACCGTTTTACTTAGAAAAAGTTTAGTTTTATGAATTTAGATATACCTTTCTTTCTCCTGTTTTAGTAAGAAAATAATTTACCACGTAAGCTTAGAAATGACTTACAGTGTCTTCCTCAATGAGAAAACAGTATGGACTTAAATGCAAAAAAAAAATGTCTAGAAAAATTAATATTTCCTATTTAGTGGCAGAAACTTCCCACTTTACCGTGTTAATGCAGAGTTCACGAAAGCTCTCTTCTGTCTTGTATTTTGTCTTGTTCTTTGTGTCCTGTTATATTTAGAGTTAGCATTCATTTACTGCAAGCGTGGAAATAATTCAGAATGTCCTGTTTACTTGAAATGAAGTATTATTTTAACTATGTATCCTTTGAGATAACTGAAGGTTTCTGTAAATAGAAGAAAGAATTCACGAATCTCTCTACACTTGGAGATAACTGATGGTGTCAAATTTGTTTTGCTTTTGGTTTGTTTTTAAGACTGGTCACTGTACATTTTGAATTTGGAAATAGTTTATGGTCTTTTATTTCGTATAACCAGGGAAAATACTCGTCACTGTTTATGTAAGGGGATTATGTATGGTGTCCTGTTTGAAAAGAAAAACGCACTTGACTTGTCAGCTTGGAGATAACTTTTACGTGTTTCGTGTCATTGAAAGATAAATCAACTTTTTTTTTGTAAACTTTGAAATTACTTTTGGTTTTCTGTTCTGTTGAAAATACCATTTTGCTGTGTAAACATGGAAATAACTTACAATGTCATGCTCTGTGAAAGGTAAGAGTTTATTTTACACTCTAACCATGGAAATAATTCATGTTCTTTTAAGAGTTTATCTTACTGTACAAACATACAGGTAACTTACGATGTCATGTTTTACAGAAGAAGGTTTATCTGTTATCTGTTGCGTTAACTTAAACACAACTTACTGTGTCCAGTTTCATCCGAAGGCAAAAATCCATTTTACTACCTGCATTTAAGATAGCATTCAGTACCCAGTTTTATGGCAAAAAGAGTTCACTTTAATGAGTATGCAAGCTGATGACTTAAACTGCCCCCGTTTTTTTTCTGTTAGAAAATGGACACATGGCACTGTCTGAAATTGGAGATATTTTACGGTTTGCTGTTAAGTCAAAAGGAAGAGTTCCTTTTTATTGTGTGAGATTGGGAGATATCGTAGAAATCTGAAATCGGAAATAAGCGAGAAGATGTGTTGATAAATCACTACGTCATCATCAACGAAAGGAAAGAATTCACGTCACAATATAAACAGAGAAGTAACTGATGGTGTCCTCTTAATAAAATCGCTTCCCTTTGTAAACCTAGGGTTAACGCACTGTGTGTCGTAATTGATACAATTTGAAAAAGAAAGTCACTCAGTAATTTTGAAGACAGCTTATAATTCCTTTTTAATGAACCGCGTTTCCTTTAGTGCATGAGCTGTAACGCAGCTAAAGCTGTCCCGGTTAGTTTTTTTTCTTCTTTTTGTGTGTGTTTGTGTAAATGCAGAAAAACACCGTACGGTGTCATGTGTTGCTAACAGAAAGAGACGATTTTTCTGTGTGTATTAGAGCGTAACTTGCAGTGTCCTGTTTAATTTAATGAAAAAAAAAAAATCACTGTACTCTGCAAAGCTGGCCACATTTTACGCTGGTTTGTTTGGATGAAAGAGAATTACGTTTCCTTAGTAAATTTGGACGTAGCTTACGGCGTCAGAATTATTTGTCGTATACATTGAAATAACTGAGCGTCACCTGTTTCCTAAAAGAAGGAGTCAGTTTACTGTGTGAACACAGAGATGGGACAGAGTTTTATTAAAAGAAAGAGTTTATTTTATTATGTGAGTTTTTGGATAGCTAACACGTTTGTGTTTTTACCAAGACAAAGAGTTCACTTTACTGTCCTAAAAGGGAGATAATCTACTGTCCTCTGTTTCAATACAAGAAAAAAAAATCCAAAGCGTTCCCTTTCCTGCCTAAGCTCGGAAATAACCAACAATATCTTGTTTCATTAAAAGAAAGAGCTGGAGGTAACGTATGCTGTCCTTTTTTTTTCGTTTTCCGTTTTTTCTTCTTATTTTTGGTATCTGATTTATTGTCAAAGGTTTATGTTGTTAAAAAGTCTTTGGTTTCCTCCAAAGCAGCGGCCATCACTAAACCACTACAATCTGTGATACAAGAGATAAAACCAAATCTCTGGAACACAGAGTAAAGTTACCTCGTATGCATCAGGATCTGATTATTTTAATCGTAATAAGTTTACATTATTCATACCCGTTTGTTTTGTAACAGAAATGGTCTCATTTTACCATGTTAGCTTTGAAATTGCTTCTGGTGACTTGTTTAATTTAGGAATGAAAATGACCTTACTTTGTGAACTTGGAGGTGACTTTCAGTGTCCTGTTTAATTAAAAAAAAACAACAACAACAATGTTTTACTATGTCTGATTCATTTAGAGAAAGAGTTCGTTGTACTGTTATTTACTTTAAGACAAGCTACGGTATTCTTTAAACTAAGGAATTCACTTTGCTACATGAACATGAAGAAAACGGTGTCCTATTTTGCAGAAAAAAAAAAAAAAAAAAACGAATGCTTGCTTTATTGGGAGATACTATGTATACTGTGTCCGACTTTTTTCTAAAGAAACGGCTAATTTGTACACTGTGCGTTAAGAGAACTGGACTAAAGTCCGTTTGTAAATCAGCCGGAAGAATTTGGTCAGGTATGCTGACCACAAATATCAATGTGTATTGGATGTATTTCCCTATCAGACGTAAACCTCATACCTATGTTATACACAGGCAAGAGTGATTTTGTCATTTAGAACACAGACCTTCAACAGCACTTTCCCCATTTGTTTTCAGTGTTGCGTCTGCTTTGTCTTCATAATGATACAACTGATTCAGCAGACTATGATTTAAGTGCTTCTTACAATGACTTTACTGACTAAGTGACATGTTTCCACTATCTCTTCGGCTTTGTCTGCATTTTTCAGTCATGGCTTCGACTCTAATCAACACGATAAAGGGAAAACTGAAATGTAGTTCGCCAAAACCAAGTGATGTGATGTGAAACTACAAACATTGTCTAAAGTTTGGCAGTAAAAAAAAAACTGATTTTTTAGTTACAGAGTGAAATTATTTCTCGGTTTTGAAATCAAGAATCCGATATGCAGATGTGTATATTTCTTTCTGTCACTGGTGAAACAGGATGTATTTTAACATCAGCTGAACGCTTGTTTTCAGAAAAAAAAAGATTTTACATGCCATGCTAGAATGTGTATATTTTCAACTGTTTTTTAAAAAAATCATTATGATATTGGTCTATATAGGAATACGCTCTTTAATCTTCCCCAAAAACACTGTAAGGAAAGGAAGAATCTTCCCAAGACACTGTAAGGAAAGGAAGAAGTCTGACAGGCAAAGGCTGCCTTTTTAAGAGTGATTTCAGAACCTCTCATTACTTTGGATTAATATGCGGTCAAGGCGATTTGAGATGACACGGGTTTCTCTGTTGGGGGAGACAACTTTGATTGCAGTTTTCGGATTAGTCCTAGCCCCAAATAATCCTTGTTCAACACTGAATGGATGCCACTCTCTTGTCTCTTGATATGATTTGAGCCTTGATATGAACGGACAAATAACGCGTACCCTGGAAGATTTTTTATATGTAACATTGGAGGTAACTGTACTTTTGTTCAGGCAAAGATTTCATTCTTCCACATGAAATGGGAGATAACTGGTTGTCCTACTGTTATAAAAGGCTTAGTCTGGTGTATCAACTTGAAAACTACAGTCTGTGTCCTCCTAAGTCGTCATAACGAAAGGTTCAGTTACACTGAACAACCCTACACTTTGCCGATGATGTTCAGTTTTGTGGAAAGGAAAAGCACATTGGTTTTAAGTAACTGTATTCTCTTTCCTTACAGTTAATAAGTCAGTATACTGTCGCTTGTGTGTGTGTGTGTGTGTGTGCGCGCGCGCGCGCGCGCGTGTGTGTGTGTGTGTGTGTGTGTGTGTGTGTGTGTGTGTGTGTGTGTGTGTGTGTGCGCGGGCGCGTGCGTCCGTGCGTGCGTGCGTGCGTGTGTTTGTGTGTGTGTGTGTGAACCTCGTTAACTTCACAGTATAACTGCACATAAATAGATATGTCTTTTTATAAATCATTAAATGAATCTTGGGCTTCATTTAATGCATGCAATTTCATTGAAAGAGAGAATGCATTATATGTATATATAAAAAAGCTCGTTTCACTGTTTAAGCTGATGGTAAGTTATTTATCTTACTCAGAACCGCTCACTTAGAGCCCAGACACGGTTCACCTTTTTATTACAGTGTAAAGTAATGCTAACTTATAATGTAGCATTCTATTCTCACACACACACACACACACACACACACACACACACACACACACACACACACACAATTGAACTTCCTTTGTAAGCTGGGAAGTTGCTACTGTGTCCTATCTTACGTAAAGAAAATGTGGGGAGAAAACTTTGAGATAACATAATCTAATGTAATTTGTTGGCAGTAAAAAAAAACATCTACTTTTTGAAGTAACTGTCTTAATTCTGCACACCTTGGTATGACCTCTGCGTCCTATTTTATAAAAGGAATCAGTTTGTTTATATGTGTCTATCTAGCAATGTAATATTGTGCCTTACCTTTTAATGAAAAAGATTATCTTACAAGTGTGTTTGAATATTGTGCTAGTTTGGAAACGCTTTGCGATGCGATGCTCTAATTTATTGGAAGTAACATTTCACCTGAGGAAGCTGATCTGTTATTGTTTAGTTTCGAGACAACTTTTGGTGTCCTTTTAATCTTTTCTTTTTTAAAGAGTAGTACTTTTCAGAATGGAAAAAAAAAATCTTTATGTTAGAAACTTTACAGTATCCGTTTGGAAACATTATTTTGTCCTTTTTTTTTAAGGAATACTTTATATTTTCTATGTAAATAGTTCGACATAATTTACTGTATCCCAATTCTTTTGTCATATTTTGTTACAATAAACAGTTGACATTACCATACAGGTCACTTTTTTAAAATTGAACTCGTAGATAACTTAATGTCTACCTTACAATATCCGCTTGTATTGTGTACTGTTTTGTGGAGGAAGCGTTTTATTTAACTATGACAAGTTGTTTCCTATTCCGTTAAAGGAAACATTTAACATGTTTTATGTCCTATTTTGTTTACAGAAAAGGTTCGCTGCAGTGAAGAGATTCTTTTACATTATTGTCTATAACTTGGTAATTCTGTTAAAATGATGGGCTTTACTGTGTATATTTGGATGTGTTTTTTCAACTTTTTTTTTTTATCTGTTCGAAGGGAGAGCTCCTAGTTCTATGTAAACTTAGAGATGATATACTGTGTCCAGTTATATTTGGTATAATACATACACTGTGTCCACTTTTTATTTTGGTATAGTGTGTTGATAACTTTTCTTCCTTGTCAGGTTTTTTGCGAGAAGAGTCAGACAGCTTTTCGTGTAAACTTTGCCACGTTTTTCGAGAAGAAGTAAATAACTTTTTGTGTGAACTGTGGCACAACTTACTGTATCCTATTTTATTAATAATGGCATGAATTCCCCTATATTTGGTCTTGGCGTTTGAAGATGCACAAGTAATATGATGTGTCGTGGTTCTTCGTTACTTACAATAAGAAAACGGGCATGGGTTGTCTCATGACACTGTGCTGTGAATTCAGTTCCTTTTTTTTTGTAAATTAATGTTTTCTGTGTGTGCTTTTTAGAAAAAAAAAGTTCCTGTTTTCCTTAGTGCTCTTAAAGTGTGAAAGTATGTGATATGCATTCTTTCTTTCATTGCTTATGTATTTGCTTGTTTAGGTATCTGGATGACACTGAAGTTTTCTCGTGGTCGCTACACATCGAGAAGTCGAAGGTGGAATTATAAATTTGCCTCTAAAAAAATTACATTCCTCGATTCGTCCTTACCATTTTCTGTGTATATGTTTGCCAAAGGGCACTTTGGTTTCCTGGGGCAAAGACTCATTAATAGCAAATTTGCCTATAAAATTTACATTCCTCAATTCGTCCTTACTGTTGCCTATAAAAATTACATTCCTCGATTCGTCCTTACTGTTCCGTTTCTGTTTATTTATTTGCCTAAGGGCATTTTTGTTTTCCTGAGGCAAAGACTGATCATACTTTTTGTAGTGGGTTTGATGCGATTTTTTATCTAATCGTTTTGATACGTGTACAAGACAAGTATTTCTAACACTTCTAAGATCACTGAATTTGCAAAATGTTGGTTTTTGACCGCAGATCTTCTGTAAGAAATAATAAACGTCTTTGACGATTCTCAGAAGATCTAAAAATTATAAAAACAGAACAAATATCAACAAATATCAATCCTCAAAGACATTTTTTTTTTTTTTTTTTTTTTTTTTGCTGAATACTGTCTTTTCGCCCTCTTAGTAAATACCAAAGGACATTTTTTTTTTTTTTTTTTTTTTTTTTTGCTTTAGTTCAGTTTTCTCCTGCACTGTAGTTTTGAGCGTACAGCCAGTTCATAATGTGGATGGTTCGGTATGTATATTGTGGTTTGTTGACAGCCAAACACTAGCTTGCTGAATATCACGTTGCACTGAAAAGAACGACAGATGCCTTTTTGGATCAACCTGTTGTTGATATTAAGTCGTTATTTCGTGCTCTTGTTCTTCTTCTTGTTGGGTTTTTAGTATTATTTTTTCACCCAACATACATATCTTTTGTGACCAGTCATGTTTTAAAATGGTCCTGTTTTGTGTTTTGACCACACAGTGTTCGACACCAGACATATCTTTCTTAAATGTTATTGCTGCAGTGTTGGGGGGGTGGTCGGTGTATGTGAATTTTGATTCGATATAAAAATATATGTTGTTTAAAAATTTGTGGGTTTGGGGTTCTGTCTCTACGCTGTATTTCCGACCATTGGTATGTTCTTGCTCGTAACGATCGACAGATTCCTTTAATGCTTATGGTGAAAAGTTGTATGTCGTTTTTGATATGGTTATGCTCTAGAATGTTCAGATCTCTTTTGCTTTGGCGCAGGTGTCGAGTGAATGTCGAACCATCAGTTCCTCTCTTCAAAATGTGTGGTTGTACAATAACAGTGATCGGTTTTAGCTTGTCATCGCCCAGTGCCTTTCAAGAGATAATTCCCCTGAACGATTAATCAGTCAATGAGCTGCTCACTCCTTCTACCATCCACTCAATCAATCAACGAACCAGTCAGGCAGTCATTAGATTCATATGTGAACTATGATTGGTGGGGGGGGGGGGGGAACGGTGGCGCGGTGGCGCTGCGCTGTGTTTTATAGTTGATTTTTGTTTACAAAGGTGAATAAAGGCAGTGATTGATCGATCAGCTGCTTTATTTATAGACAGATGTTGTTGATTCACAAAACAAAACAACCCAACGGTGCATCGTGTCTGCTTTATTTTTTCTCAGCGTTCAACAAACATACTCTTCAAGCAGCGTGGTAAACTCCAGTTGCTGCTGTCTGGATGGTCGTAGGATGACGTTCCATCATGTAATTCGACCAGGGGCAGAGAGTCTCAACATGGGAACGCGCGCTGGTAGCACACAGCTATATCTCACCAAATTAATGGATGCGTCTCTGAGAGTGCTGCTTAAATGTCGTGACATCGCCGCGTGTGTCTGTATCTCTCGGTTCTGGTTTACGGCGGGATATATGTTGAAATAAAGCAAATCGTCCGTCATGTAGTCCTAGACAAGGATGGAACTCACCGGCGTCGTCTTAATCTTCCTCGTTCTAAATGACTGTCTTGGAGAAACGCTTAAAAAAAGGAAAGAAAGAAAGAAAGAAAAAAGAAACAAAATGAATACATAGATAAATGAATGAATAAATAAGTAAATATGTCAGTTGAAAATAAAAGAAAAAAAAATGCGAGGCTCTTCAAACTCATCTGTCTTAGACACCCTATTTTGAATCATCATCTCTCAGTGTCCTTGGCCTGGCGCGCTTGTGTTGGTCTTGCGCTGGAGTCGGTCTAGCGCATGTTACATGATCATGAAGATTGTCGTCGGACGGACGTGGTGTGGCCCTCGGAAGAGGAACGCTCGTTCTCTCTGGCTCCGCGACTAAGCAGCAGTCACGCTGTCAGAATGGGACTTGGCAGGCGTGTCCTGCGGATGTTGGGTAGAGCGGGCAGCGCTGAACGCCGAAGTGACCGGGCGACAGTGCAAGGTTTGTTTTCGGGGGGGTTGCCAATGGCTGCCTGATGCTGACTGCAGTTGGAGGGCTCGCAGTGCTAAGGTGCTGGGACTGGACAAGCCTGTATGTGGCTGTGTATTTACCGGTGGGGTGAGCGCTGTGAGAGTAGTGTTACTGACGGGGCACGGAGATAATGTAGAGCGAAAAAAACAAACAAACAAACAAAGAGACGAAGAAACATAAACTAAAATGATGCTTTTGTGTGAAGGCGAGATTATTGTGGAATTCTTTTGAGGATGGCTGTAGTATATCTTAAATGGGAATAGCTACGGTTTGTTTTGAATATTCTTTCCTCTCTCTCTGTGAAGTCTATGTCATACAGAATGTAATTGATTGATTAATACTGTTGTCAGTGTTCTCTTTTTGATATTTTTTTAATTGTTTTCTTCGTTTTCGATTAAAAAATCTCAGTTGTCGTCGTATCTCCATAAAACTATACTCTCTGGACTTTATTTCATGATTTCAAACAAGGCTATTAGCAGTAAGAGTGATTCATATGGGTACGTATGTCGTATCTATGCGAGCTGGGGTTTTTCTAAACTTCTTTCTTTCTTTCTCTTCCCATGACTTTTCGCAGCAAAGAAAGGTTTCACCAACAGGATCTTTACATGTCGCAGCGCCGTTGATATTGACGGTCGTTTGTACCAGAGACTCCCCGGCAACAATACAAGCTGACTAGCTGAGACAGTGACTTGCATTGAGTGTTGGCATTCAATTTGAGACTCTTTGTTAGGTCAAAAAATGATGGTGTTGTGAGAAAAGGGACAGAGTTTGCACAGTCGTTTACAGGCAGGGCTGTTTTCATCCGCACTGCGAATTTCGGAGTGGTGTAGATTTGTCTTTCTCGGATTACTTTGACCTCGAGTGGCAAAGAGTTTATAGTCTTTTAAATCAGGTCAGCCAATACCCATTTCGGTGACTATTCATGGTCGCTATGCAAGAAGTTAAAGGTGTTGGTAAAATACGTGTGTATTTCCGTTTTCTTTGTTCTTCCATCCCCCCCCCCCCCGCCCCTTTCTTTTGTCTTCTTCCCTCCCTTTCTTCTCTCTCTTTTGCACAGGTGTTGCTAACGTATGAAGAGAGTAGAGGAGAGTTGAGGAAAGCTCAGCTTACAACAAATCACTGCATCGCAACACAGCAAGACCTGTGTGCACGAATCATAAAGTTGGACATCTCTGACAATGCATTTCTGAAATTGCTAATGTTGGTGGGAGTTTCCGAGGGGATAAGTATCGTCAAGAAATCTTGGCTGAACAGACAAACTGCTCCAACTGAGAGTTGCACTCTGCTGCTGTAGACTGAATTATATTATTACATTAACAACAATACAGTTTCATTAGATTGAATTGAACAACCTCAGAAATTGTTTTGCCCTTGTGACTCGTTTGTCAATGTTTTTTTGGGCGGAGCTTTATCAACCATTTTTTTCAAATTTGTATCGATTGGTTTGAACATGAAATCATGACTCATCAGCAAAACATTATAAGACGTAAAAAGCAATGAGGTGTCGGTATAGGCGATTTTGGAAAAAGAAAGAAAACGGGTTAAAGGTTTAGAATTCATGTGCAGGTACAAGATTAAAAAAAAAAATCTGTTGAGGGAACATTCGGTCAGTACAATACGCATCGGCTCTGAATTTAGCAGTTTTTGGGGGCGAAGCGTTAAACGTTAATGCCGCAAAGCTGTCACGGGATTAGGCAAAATCTATGTACCTAAATCCTTAGTTTTATTAAAACTGGTGTAGCGTTCGACATTGATTTCAAAACCCGGGGCATTAAGATATAACAAGTACACAGAACGCATTTTAATGTTATATCTGACAAGAACAATCATAACATCAAAATGAAAAACGTCGAGCAGAACATTCAGAACAAAAGGATGTCGTCAAAGGTATACACACGCATACACATGCGTTAGATTCAAATTTGATAAGAAGCATCACCCAAAGCCCAAAATGAATCAATAAGATACGATTGCTGTTTCAAAATCCTAATGTTTTTTTACATGGACATTCCCAAACAGATTGTTATACAAACACTTTCTCAGCGCACCTTCAATTGTGCATGAGAATTGAACTTCGAAGGGAAGGGAGAGATTAGGAAGGGGGAGGGGGGCAAACGGTATCAACTAAGTGGAGACAGGACATAGTTGCTTTAATTGATGACCACAGTGGATGGACAGTTATGACCACACAGTCTTCCCAAGAGAGATTAAGCACTATACTAGACTTTTTTTTCAGAATGACCGAGCCGCTTTCACGCAGTAAAACAGTACATACAACGAACATGACTACATCATTTTGGTGCACTTAACTAGGAAAGCGAATCTAACGACAGTTACAGATGCACAGAAGATCGAAAACATAGTTTGATACCTCACTGATGAATGTGAACTCCAAGTGATAGAAATATAATAAAGAAACGAAAAAATCTCAAACATACTTTAATGCTATGATTTTAAAACACCGGTAATTCAAGAACTAATTTTAAGATTCGGTATCTCTCAAGATCGAAAAGATGCTTTTTAGAACAGAAAACATAACTATGATCACAGTTAATTACGAGGAAACGGATAAGATGACAAAAAGATTTTTTTTTTCAAGTATTGATTTTATAGGTGGCACTTCTACAACGATGTATACTATTTCTGTGTGATTACTTGTGCCTGTTGCTGTTTGAGAAACTATATACACCTAAGAACCTTATGATTTTTATGCACACCTACGTAACTGAATGAATTTACATTCAGATCGTCCATTGTAATTTCTTCTTGTACCTTATTAGCTTTACGTACATCTATGTAGCTGTATAAATGTACATTCATGTTGTATATTGTGATTCCTTCTTGTAGTTCAGGTTGTATTATGGCATTGCCTCGGGAAACTATACTGGACCTTCTGAAAGAATACTACTCTATGGAACTGAGTCGAATTCGAATTCCTCTAAATCAGGTCTTCGAATATTGTCTGTATTTCAGAGTCGTGGAAGACGTAAGTGTGTGCAGGAGAAGGGGGCACATCGGATCGAATGATGACATTTTTGTTGAATGAATTTAGACGGAAGCGAACTTGTTTCAAATTCTAATGACTTTCTGAGAGAAAAGAACCTTCTGAGAAGAAGACAAAAACAAACAGGGGTTAGAAAGGAACTGAAGTTGCATTCCAGTCACACACACACACACACACACACACACACACACACACACACACACACACACACACACGTGCGTGTCCACGCGTATCAACACATACACACTTTCGTGGGCGCGTGCGCCCATGCACGCACGTGCGCACACATGCACACACACACACGCCACATCTAAGCAGAGCATCATCAAGGAAGTTTATCCAGAGCTTCCCCCCCCCCCCCCCCCCCCCCCCCCCCCCCCCCTAATACTGATTCGGCAAAAAATGAAGGAAGCTAAACATTTCACAAAACATAGACAGGGACACTTGTTGTGTCTTATAGAATCAATAGTTTCAAAAGACAAATATTTTTTTTATGTTGTCTGTCATTCAGTTGCTAAATATTAAATGATAACCAGTTATTGTATTATATACCCATGTCAAATCAGAAAAAAATGTAATGTTTCCGAGTAAAAATTACAATAGAGCTGACTACTTCTAATGAAATAGATTTGTTCCGTCTCGAAAGGTGTGGAACTCTGCTTCGAAACAATCGGAACCTTCTGGGTTTACACTAGACAAGTAGGGCAACTCTTGCTCCCACAAGAAAACATAACTCCAAAGGAATGCTGCTTACGACACCGAATCGTCTAGCAGACATGGCAGCACAGAGAGCACAGCAGAACAAACAAGTGCATTTTTTCAATACAAGTGCAGATAATTTCTCGAGGCAGTTTCAAAACGGTTTATTGCTCTCAAATTCTCTAAGAAATATTGCACTGACTGGTTCTTGTTATTCTGGTTTCTATGTATTGTAGACGAATAGTCATGTTGTAACATTATTTTTTTTTTTTCTGTTGAATGTGCATGGGTTTCCGCTTTTATATGGAATTAAAAAAAATTCTTTTAAAAACGTAATCTTGTGGAAATGCGGTTTTTTTTTTGTGCGTCATGCGCCCTGGTTGATGTTTTCCTTAAAAGGCGAACACTTGTTGCTCTGGTGGTTGTCGTTGGGAATGTAGGCACCCACCACTCAGAGGATGTGACCGCCGCACGGGAGAGATCTTGTGTGGCCTCAAGTTGATCAGATGCTCACATGCTTTTTGTGAACTCTTCGTCTCGTATTCATCACAGGAAAAAAAACAAACAAACAAACGAAAAAAAATAGATTAAAAAAAGCGAGTGTGTGGCTGCATGTGTACAGATGGGACGGGATTGGAGGATGGTAAAGCAGTCAGACATGTACAATGTTTTCACACAGATGATAACTAAACCAGTCAGAGATGTACAGTGTTTTCACACAGAGGAGAACTAAACCAGTCAGAGATGTACAGTTTTTTTTCACACAGAGGAGAACTAAACCAGTCGGAGATACACAGTGGTTTCACACAGAGGATAACTAAACCAGTCAAGCATGTACACTGTTTTCCCACAGATGGACACTATAGCGGTCCGCCATTCTGCAACTTTTTTCCCCACAGATGAACACTAAGCGGCCCACAACTGGAGAGGGAATAATAATAATAATAACAGATCCGCCATTGTTTCAGCCTCCTTTTGGATCTGGTAATTAGGTTTGCCGAACACGATCGAGAGGCAATTCCAGGAGACAAGCTCTTTCTGACTGGATGACAGAAAATGTGATCATTTTCTTCTGTCCTCTCACACGTAATGAAGATTTGTTCAGCCGCTTTTACGTCATATTATGGGGGAGAGAGAGAGAGAGAGAGAGAGAGAGAGAGAGAAGCACACGAGAGAGAGAGAGAGGCACACACACACACACACACACACACACACACACACACACACACACACACACACACACATGTGGAATTTGATAGATGTCTTTTCTTCAAGTCCCTATCGGAAACATGAGAGAGAGAGAGAGAGAGAGAGAGTCAGTCAGAAAAGGCTTCGAGTGCGTGTACGCGCGCGTTCTTGCGTGCGTGCTTACACACACACACACACACACACACACACACACACACACACACACACACACACACACACACACACTCTCATTCATGCACACACACATACATTCATACACGAATACATGCATGCATACATACACACATACATACATACGTACATACATACATACATCCATCCATACATACATACATACATACATAATCTTTTTTTCTAGATGGGGAAGGTGGGGGTGCGTGTGGCGATGGAGAATTGGAGGAGTGGGGGGGGGGGGGGGGGGGGGACTCGAGCCCGAGGCGATCCATTGGCACATTCTCACCAATCGGCCCCAGCCCATTGTGGCGGTTGTTGCAGTTCTTCTTATACGCGCGCTGCCTCGTTTTGGCAAAGGAGATGGCAAGCTGCTACATTATTGTTATCATCGTTATCTAGAATACTTACACAGCACCTATTCTTAGCTACAGACTAAGCTCTAGACTGTTCTCTACAGTTTCACGCCCTCGTTTACACAATGGTCTGCCAAGCCTATTTGCGTAGAGCCGTTCACGAACTGCCTGTTGGCACTTCGTTCATTCGTCTTCCGTGTCATTTGATCCAATATCTGTCACTCATTCTTTCGAATGTTCACAAAGATGCCTGCTCTGTGTATACTTGTCACACACAGAAAGGTCCAAAGTAGCCTATGCGTTGGTGATGGGATTGTACGTGTGTGCCAGATGTTACGCGTGCGTCCACACACGCAACCTCAGTTTATAGACTCGTTCGAAGGACTTTTCCGGAAATGGAATCAGCACGTCCGACGTAAAAATCAATCGTAACGATCCAGCGGAGATTTAAACCCCGCAACCCCAGAATTATCAGAATACACGATTTTGGCGCTCTACGCGACTGAGTGATTTGTTACATTTCGGTGGAATTCTATCGTCCGCTCGTGAAAATACGTAAGTTTGAAACCTGTCAGTACTGAGTGGGTAGATGCTTCAGAATAGTAACTGAAGTTCTAAGGTATGAATATTCAGCTTTTTTTTCTTGGTGACACACTAACGACTTCTTCTATACGTTAATGAGTGAGTGGGTTCTTTAAATTTAGAGTCTGTTCACACTTGGTGATATTAGACTATTTAAAAA
>JADBJO010002473.1:114391-116891 GCA_016801955.1 Conus betulinus
GAACGAACGTACGAACGAACGAAGTTTCATGCTAATAAGCTGGTAAGCCGAGAGAGAGAGAGAGAGGAGAGAGAGAGAGAGAGAGAGAGAGAGAGAGAGAGAGAGTCAGACAACAGACAGACAGACAGACAGACATGGCAGTGGTTCAGTGGGGACTATCCCATTTCTTGGTGTCCGCACGCCGGGTCGGATCCAGCCAGAGGCGTTCTTGTAGAAGACGTCCTTGTGGGAGGAAGTCGGCACCGACTCTGCTTTCACTGCCAGAGAGGCTCAGCTGATATTTACCACCACCACCACCACCCTCCCTTTTTTTTCTTTTTTTTTTCTGTCTTTTACTGTTCTCTCGTTTCTTTTTTTTTCTTTCATTTTCTCCATTTGTTTTTTTCTTAACCATCATTTCTCTCTTTCTTTCTGTCTGTGTCTTTCTGTCTTCCGTTCTTTCTTTCTTTTTATCTTTGTCTTTCTTTCTTTTGTTGGTTGTCGTTGTTGTTGCAGTTCTGTTTGTTGTTGTTTTTGTTGGTTGTTGTTGTCCTTCTCATTATTTTCTCTCTGGTCTATTCCGTCTCTTTTTCCGTGTATAGTCTCTCTCTTCTCTTTCTTTCTCTCTCTGTCTCTCTCTGTCTCTGTCCTGTCCTGTCTGTCTGTCCTGTCTCTCTCCTCTCTCTTCTCTCTCTCTCTCTCTCTCTCTCTCTTCGCTCTTCTTCTTCTTCTTCTTCTTCTTGCTACCCTTATGTGTTTGTCAGGTCTGTTTTTTGTTTGCTGCTTACTGTCATGCGTTGTTTGTGTTTTTTCTCTCGTTGTGTTATGTTTCTCTCTCTCTCTCTCTCTAGGTCTCCTCTCTCAGTCTCTCTGTCTCTCTCTGCCTGTCTTCTGTCTGTCTGTCTGTGTCTGTCTGTCTGTCTTCTCTCTGTCTCACTCCGTTGGGCCTCTCTCGCTCTCTCTCTCTCCTCTCTCTCTCTCTTCTCTTCTTCTCTCCTTCTTCTTTCTCTTCTTCTTTCTTCTTCTTTTCTCTCTTCTTCTTCTTTTTCTTCTTCTTCTTCTCTTCTTCTTTCGTTCTTTCTTCTTCTTGCTACACTTATGTGTTTGTCGCAGTCTGTTTTTGTTTTGCTGCTTACTGTCATGCGTTTGTGTTTGTGTTTTTCTCTCGTTTGTTTATGTTTCTCTCTCTCCCTCTCTCTCATCTCTCCCTCTCTCCTCTCTCTCTCTCTCTCTCTCTCTCTCATCCTCTCTCACCTCTTCTCCTGCCTTCTCTCTCTCCTCTCTCCTCTCTCCCTTCTCTTCTCTCTCTCTTCTCTCCTCCATCTCCCTCTCTCCTCCTCCCTCCTCGTCATCCCGTCCTGACTATCTTTTCATGACTAAAACCTGCAATCCTGCGCAAGCCAAAGATGCCGTTGTGACAATAGCGACGCGTAGCGCGCCGGCGCATGAAATAAAGGATTACGCCGGTGAACTTGTAGAATTACGGCAGTGGAGAGCGCAGACCCCCGCCATGATCAAAGAGATACCCTCCAGCCTTTGATCCCAGTCAACAACATCGCAATGTGTGACCGATAAAAATGAGGGTGTCTTTTTCTGTGACAGGGACATAGAAAGAAAGTGGGTGAGTTGGGTTGTCTTCTTCTTCTTCTTCTTCTTCTTCTTCTCTCTTCTTCTCTCTGTCTCTCTTCTCCTCCCTGCCCTCCTCTCTCTCTCTCTCCTCTCTCTCCTCTCCTCTCTCTCTTTTTTTATTTTTTTTTTATTACTATTTTTGTTGTTGTTGTTGTTGTTGTTGTTGTTGTTGGTGTTGTCGTATCCTGGCTAAAAGACTCCAGGGATCATCCGAACAGCCGAAGTACTTGAACACTATGGTACAAATGCATCAGCTGGGGATGAGAACATTACGGTGTGTGACCGTTTTTTGATCAACCCTGCCACATGGGCAGCCGCACTCCGACTTCGGGGGATTTTGGAGACTGATAATGTCATGCTAGGAGCTTGTCACGAATGAAGACAATCCCCGCATAACTATTGCAGAGCATAACAACATGTTGATGTAGCCTTGGTGTTCTACCTATGTCAACTGGCCTGACACAGCCTTAAACCAAGCCGGTTTTTTTTTTTTTCTATTTTAAAATCTTACTTCCCTGAGCGAGTCATTGTATGAAGAAACCAATCCTTTTTTTTTCCGGGAGGGGAAGTAATCGTACGTATGGGCTGAGAGAATTACTTCCCATATACTTTTTGTCTGTTTGTCAAACAGTATATGAAGAACATAAATGCCAGCTTTTAATACAAACAGAATCTTTTGTCATTCATATCATATTGTATCATTCAAATTGTCATTTATCATTCAAATTATCATTTATAATCTATCGTTCACATTTATCATTTCACACTCAAATTGTCATCATACTTTAAATCATCATAATAAGCATTCAAATTATCAGCATACGTTATCATCATAATTCATCGTTTATCATTCAGATCATTTCTCATAATTACTGGACAGGTAAACAACAAT
>JADBJO010002473.1:154391-156891 GCA_016801955.1 Conus betulinus
CCTTCGCTAATTTTTTTTTTTTTGTTTTTTGTTTTTGTTTTTTTTTTTACAATAGAAATTAACCCTAGGTATAGAACACAAAACTAGAAACCCAAAGGTCAAGATCAGTACTTCTTCTGTGCATGTTTTTTTTTTTTTCCAGAAAATACAAAGAAATGACATATGATTTTCAATCTGTCACCGACAAATCAGGCCGTCTGCCATAATAATCAAGTTGATATTTGGCCACTTCACAAATTTGAATAAACATACAGAGTGTACAATTCTTATCTCGAAAGCGATCGTCTGTGGTATGGACCAAAACGACTATCAAAATGGTACATGGCGCACTGAGCAGATACCAGTTTGTCATTTCATTCATGTTTTACACTGTGTAAGATACTGCTCAAAACAATTATGTTAGCGACTCGTCGATAACATCTAATTCTGGTGATTCCGTATAAGGCTAGATAAAACAACTAAACTTTTAGTTATAACAGATTGAAACTGGCTTTTATATCACTGTTGTAAAATACAGCAAGCTTTTTTTTTTAGTTATTCAGTAATATTGTGGATCTTTGAAAAGTGGCGATCGATGCAAGTATGATATTTCTTGTGGACTAGTATGGAAGAGAACGATATAAAAAGAACACCAAATGTATAGTTCAGGCTAACGCCGAAGCTTCAAACTTTGAATATATTGCCTATAAACACATTCACCCAAGAAAATGATCCAGTCGATGAAATATGTTCATATGTCATTTCTTCAATTAAATATGAACAGTTTATGTAGCTTGGTTGGCAATGTACATAGATCTCGGGGGAAAAAATAATGCGGGATTCTGAAGAAAAAAAAAAGTAAAAAAAAAAAAAATAGTAGAACAACAGTCGAAACATGGGAGACGCAGCACGAAGGTGGACATATTGGTGTTTTATGCTCTGTACAGAAGGAAACCATTCATCAAGGGAAATTTTTGGTAAAATCAGCACTGATAGACGCCACAAGTTGGAAAATAATCGATTTGAGTTAGTATCGGCATGCATATTCATTCTGTTACATTGTTACCAATTGTCTGTCCAGTACAGTTTGAAAAGTTTGGTTCTTTGAGATCGATTTCATTTGTCTTGAACACTGCTGTGTCACGTGCTATTCCACTATTGCTATCAAAACTATAGTGTCATCTATCAAGAGATGTTTCAGTTTTGAAACTTTGAAACTTGAAACTTGAAACTTTTTTTTTATTGTCACTAAACACCATTAAAGGATTTATGGACACAAGAAGGCGATGATCAAACAACTCATCGTCCAAGGAAATAATAATTTGTTCTTTTTACATAAAAAAAAGTCATTATGTAAAGCAGTCATATACATATTTCGCAATTTCAACCTGAAGGTCATCATTAGACATCAAAGTACTTATTATTCCTAATTTTATCGTAAACGTTTACAAGAGTCTAAGAAATGTACCTCGTCTTCTATTATATTGCAAGTTGTACATTTCCTGTCTTCACGCTTAATATGGGAATATCTACCTCTTTCTATTGCGAGGTCATGTGCGCTAATTCTTAATTTACAAAGTTCTTTCCTGTAATGTTTATTTGTGCATTTGATGAGGTACGGTTCAAGCCTATATTTATTACTGATGTCATTATAAAATTTTAACCTTGTGTGCTCTTTCTTTTTCTTTTTCCCAAAAGTGTATGTATTCACTTTGTAACTTTCTCTCTATTGCATAACGCAATCTTTTGAGGGTTAAGTGTACTTTGGTTATTCCATACATGTGTCATTCCAATATTACTTAAGATCATCTTTACAAAAGATTTCCATGAAGATGATGGGTCAAGATCTTCGTACGCTTCTCTTAGATATGAGTCTTTCTTTGATTCCATTATATGGATCCAAAACATGACTACTTGACTCATTATTTCTTGACACAAAGGAAATCTTCCAAGTTCAGCTAGTACTGGCAATTTCATTGCTTTTCTGTGTACGCCTAATATATGTCTGCAAAATTTTACATGTACGTTCTCGATCGGATTATTGGATAATAGGTATTTGTGATAAATGTCGAACATTGCAGACTGCTTTTCAACATGTGCTATCTTTTCTGTAAATGGAAACCAAACTTCTGCGCCATAAAGCATAACTGGTGAAATCAAAGCATCAAAGAGTTTTGCTGTTGATGATACATTGACATGTTCTCCCTTTACTTTACGTAGTAAGGAATGTACAGCTTTGTTACCTTGTTTTGCTAGATGATCTTGTGCTTTATGTAACTCTCCGCTTTTATGAAGAATTATTCCTAAATACTTGTATTCATTTACTGTCTCCAGAGGATCATCTCCACATGTAAATGCGGTTGAAAATTTTGAGTCAGTTTTTAGTGAATATGACAACTTTTGTTTTATCTTTACTTAGTTTCATGCCCCATTCTGTACAATAATTATGAAGTTGATTAAGTTTGTTTGTAATCCCAATTTTGTGTTTGACAACATAACTATGTCGTCAGCATATAATAAA
>JADBJO010002473.1:161891-166891 GCA_016801955.1 Conus betulinus
TCAAAGTGTCGCTATTATCGTCACAGTTTAGGAACTGTCCGTCCGCTAGTCTGTGGTTTAAAAGTGGAATTACTTCAGCAGAAATACTGGCTGCCAAATGATGGAACAAATTAATTTACACACACACACACACACACACACACACACACACACACACACACACAACGTGTTTCGACTCACTGGGTCCTCTTTAGGCACGACAAAGAACATGAAACAATGAAAACAAAGCACAAACAGACAGACCGTCACTTTTCTCTTCGATCTCGGTGCACTTAACTAGGGTTGTTCACTCAAAAACCAAATTTTGCGCCAAGATCGTCGGCGTGTTCACCCAAGACAAATTCTTGCATCCAGATTGAAGAGATACGCGACAACTCGTGCTTTTTTGCTTATTTCTTTTGGGGTGTTATTTGGCCTGCTCGAAGAAGACCGAGTACGTTCGAAGGCATTTGGTTTTTGTTTATTAATTGGTCTGTTCCGTAACGGAAGAGACTGAAGAGATAAGTCACCGCTCCGTCCTTTGGTTTATTTGATCTCAATGCTATTTGACCTGCCTGAATAAGACCAAATAGGTCGAAGCGCGTTGTGTTTTTTTTTTTTTTTTAATTGGTTTTGTTGCTTCGTTTGGCGGCCCAGTAATTCTGTTTTTGCTCTCTTTTTTTTACCACGCGGTCGACCGGATATATAACAGTCACCAACAAGCTATCCAAAGCGCGAGGACCTAAAAATGCTCTTGGCTGTATAGACGAGAAAGGGAACGTAGTATGCTACATGCAACAACTGGAAGTCCTCTATTGTACTTGAAACAAATGGCACACAACGTAACGATCCACGTCAAGGAAGCCATGTAAACATCTCTCGTTTTGCAAATACAATCCCTAATGGAATCAACTCCTACATCTGACTTTTTTTTTTTTAGTTTGAATTATTCCAGCTCTTTGCCCATTCTCACCTTTCTCCTAGCCTCTCTCTCCTCCATCCCTCTCTCTGTACACCCCCTCTTCCCCAATTTTCCCCATCCCATCTTCTTTATATTCACACCGCCCAATAAATATATGTAACAATTCATGACATAGGATATAGTAGGATATAGAGTGTAACATATACACCCGAACCAAACCCCATCTCCACATATGAGTATGTATGCATACTCATAGACACATGCACTTGTGGACAATCCATATGCACCTGTTTTTTTTGTTTTTTTTTTTATAGAAGTTTCCACCCCACTCCCCATCCACATACACCCTTTTCACTTCCGCGTCCTCCCCCCCCCCACCACACACACACACACACACACACACACACACACACACACACACACACACACACTTTTAAGCTCCCCCTTCTAAGTATTACACTCCTCCTCTACCACTCGTTCCCTTTCTTTTTTCTCTATCTCTGTTTCTGCTTGCCTTATCCCTCAATCTGCCTCTATTTTTTCTTTTTCCCCAGTACACACACACACACACACACACACACACACACACACACACGCGCGCGCGCGCGCGCGCGAACTCGTGCACGCACGCACACACACACACACACACACACACACACACACACACACACACACACACACACACACACACACACACACACACGCGCGCGCGCGCGCTCGCACGTCTTTCTTTGAACACGTATTCGTGAAGACGCATCTGTTTCCGAAACTGCCTATAACATTATGTTTCTTTTTTGAAATCTTCCTGACGACGGTCTATGAACCGAAACGTAGAAAATTTGTTTCCTATTGTCAATCTTCTGACTCACGCTATCGATACTTACTATTACATGTAAATACAGCTTGACTCACACTACGCGAACAACACGGACATTCGGGAACACACACACACACACACACACACACACACACACACACACAAATCAGAACAAGTCTAAAAGTAGTTATTCTGATTCCACCGAACAACGCAGAGAAACAAAAGAACACAAGACAAAACACGACGCGTTTCGACCTCTTAGGTCTTCTTCAGGCAACATAAAAACAACACTCAGACAACGAAAATGAAGAACGAGCAATCACTTATCCTAGTCGATTTCGAACATGAAACCATGTTTCCAATTGAATGTTCAACGCCATCATGCATTTTCTACACGACGGAAAGAGAGGAGAAAGGGAGAGTGGGCGGGAGGGGTGACCAGCGGACACTATACAGTTTCACCTGATCACACACACACACACACACACACACACACACACACACACACACACCATAACTCAATCATCCAATCAACCAACCAACCAACCAAACCCACTGAAGGGAAGTGAAGCAAGTATCACAGTATATAAAAAAAAAAGTTAAGATATCACCACCTACACCTTCTCTTTCTCACCTTTTTTCCTCCTTCCTCCCCCACCCGTCCACCCTACCGCTGTCCACCCCTCCCCCCCCCCCCCCCCCCCCCCCCCCCCCCCCCGGCGTAATCTGTGGCCGGAAACTATGCTCTGCGTCCCATTAACACGTGTTTGGGTGCGTTCATGTGTTAATGTGGGCATATCTTTGACATCTCGGAAGTGCGGCTTTGCATATTTTGATATAAAGTGATGACTAGACCTCCTACGCATTCTGGCGGCGGCAGCAGCAGCAGCAGCAGCAGCAGCAACAACAACGACAACAACAAGAACGACAACAACAATACCGACGACAACAAGGATTCCAACAACCTTGACGAGAATCATCATTATCATCCTACTACTACTACTACTTCGTCTACTACTACTACTACTACTACTACTACTTCGTCTACTACTACTACTACTACTACTACTACTACTACTGCTACTATCCCTATCCTACTACCCCTCCTCCTCCTCCTCCTACTACTACTGCTACTGTATGGAAAGAGTTTAGTCACAGGAGTAAAATGGACGTTATAAATACAAACGCACCTTTTTTTTTTTACTTAAATTCACTGGTGTAATTTATAACTGAAGCAACGTTTTTCCTTACAATGCTGTAACGTGGGTATGGTATGAGGACATAATTCTTTAGAGAAAAACGTAAAAAAAAAAAAAAAAAAATTAAAAAAAAAAAGGAAAGAAATCAAGACAGGTGTAGGGTCATCAACAGAAAGTAACGAACAAGGATGATAACTTTTGCTTCCCTTTAAAAAAGACAGCTGCAGGGACACAACTCCAGTCAAACACGGCTCACTGTACCCATTCATCTAGCACATGGATACAAACCAGGGGAAGACAGAACAAGAAGGAAAGGGAGTTAAGCGCTTGCTTATAATTATACTCTTGAACTAATACAAGTACACAGCAGCGAAATCTGATAAAGATAATGATAAGAGTTTTGATGTAACACCCTCCCTCAACCCCCTCAGCCCTCCCCTTTTAATGGTCCCTTCCCACACTCTCCTCCCCGTCGATATCCCCTCGTCCCCTCCTCTTCCCCCTGTTCCGTAAGTTCTCCCCCCCCCACTTTCTTCGCCTGTTCCCCTCTCCTCCCCCCCCCCCCCCCCCCCTCCCATCCCTGCCCCCCTCCCCCCCCCCCCCTCCCACTTCCCCCCCCGCGCCCCGTCTCCCTCTTCCCTCTCTTCTCTTGTTTCTTCTCCTTCCCTTCCACCTCTCCCAGCACCTCTCCCCCTCCCCTTCTCCGTCCTCCTTTCCTACCTCATGCTCCCTTCCTCCACACACACACACACACACACACACACACACACACACACACACCATACCATCCCTTTGATGGGTTTGAAGAAAAAAATATAAACAGGAAAAACTATCGTCAGAACCTTGCCTTGAACACAGTATTTCAGATCGTCGGCACTTCCAAACTGAGCTATTCCGGCTGACAATAAGCAGGATGTTTTCAGTCCACAGGAACGTTGGCAAAAAAAAAAAAAAAATGTTCGTCGGCGTCGCTTCCATTCCCCCCGACAACGTTTCGCTTCGACAGACGGTCGCATTAATTAACGACACGAACAAATGTGACTGCCCAGGTCAGAGCACACAATCCTAATCACCCACAGACAAATAATGTGGGTGAACACATATGACGTGCCGGGCGAAGTGAAGGGAGAGAATAGCTAATGAACTGAGAGCCTCAGGGAGTTATCTCCCGTCGCTCTGACCTTTCATCTCCCAGTGATGACAGCTTGGCGGTCTGCCTTCAAGGGAGGTAACTGGCCGTTTAAGCGGCAAAAGACTTACCAAGTCATTACATACACGCAAAGTTCAGTTGCTGTTTTTCTGAGCTTGTTTTTTGGTTCGTGGTGTGCGCCTGCCTTTTTGAATGATGCGGGTGACAGGGGGAGAACGACTTTTTGCGTGACACGATGAGCGAATGACTAATTATTGATCGTGTGATGCTTCTTGTCTCAATTCTCTCTCTCTCTCTCTAGCTCGTTCTCTGTCTGTCTGTCTGTCTGTCTGTCTGTCTAGTCTCCTCTGTCTCTTTATCTCTGTTTACGTTTCTGTCTTTGTTATATTTGTCTTTCTCACTATCTTATTGCTGTCCTTCTCTTTAACTATTAATGTGTGTGTGTGTGTGTGTGTGTGTGTGTGTGTGTGTGTGTGTGTGTGTGTGTGTGTGTGTGTGAGAGAGAGAGAGAGAGAGAGAGAGAGAGAGAGGAGAGAGAGAGAGAGAGAGAGAGAGAGAGTCTTTATAGATCTAGACAGCATGGAACAGCACACAACACTGAAATTTAAAAGAATGATCTGAAAGGATTCAAAGTCGTGAACACTTTATCAAACAAAGTACATAGAGTTTAACTGAAACAACACACACGAAGAAGCAGCACACACACACACACACACACACACACACACACACACACACACACACACACACACACACACTCTCTCTCTCTCTCTCTCTCTCTCTCTCTCTCTCTCTCTCTCACGAACGCACGCGCGCACGAACGCATGCGCTCACGAACACACACATACACAGGCACGTACGCATGCACGCACAAATGCGCGCTTGCGCGTGCACGCACACACACACACACACACACACACACACACACACACA
>JADBJO010002473.1:179391-181891 GCA_016801955.1 Conus betulinus
GCTGTAGCGATGGTAGCTAATGGGTTGCCCTCCCTCCAATGGGATCTGAGGATGAAAAAAAAGAAAATGAATGTCTGGCTTTTCTTCTTTGTCCCTCTCCTCTCTCTCTCTCTCTCTCTCTCTCTCTCTCTGTGATATTCTGCACGTCAGCAAATCACTGCTAACAAAAAGAGGAGAGAGAGAGGAGAGAGAGAGAGAGAGACAGACAGACAGACAGACAGACAGAGGGAGGGACAGACAGAGACAGAGACAGACAGACAGACAGACAGACAGAGAGAGACAGACAGACAGACAGACAGAGGAGAAGTGCCCCTCTGGGAGGCCTGTCTTTAACTCTCAGTCTGCCAGCCACCAGTCAGAAGCTTCCTGTGCTGGTGGTCTTCAGGGGTAACCATCCTGTTCTTGTTGTTTGACAAAAAACAGGCGTCACTAGCCACACTGTCAACTTTGTTGTTGCTATGCTGATGGAAGTTTGCCTTCCAAAAGGCTTGATGATACAAACTTCAACAAACATAAAGGCCCAGCTGCCTCGGTCCGTATAGCTTTCGTCAAAGGGTCGTATAAAAATGTGAACTGTTATTACCAAGCTACAAACTTTGAATGAAAGCGACTTGGTACAATTCATACCCAATCCATTCCCCTTTTCTCGAGCGAGCGCACACCACGAAATGTTTGTTTAGTTGTCAGGGCTGACGTCACGTAAGCTGCGATGTACTCTCCAGTGTTAAAGGTCAGTGGATAGCAAGAGAACGAAGAAAACTGCGTTTAAAAAAAATAATAATACCGAATCTTGTTACTGGTTCTTGAGTTTAGTTCGAACCAACAGGCAATTTCTTTCGTACCTTTCCATCTTTCATTTTCTTCTTTTTTCTAGTTGTTGTTGTTGTTGTTGTTGTTGTTGTTGTTCTTCTTCTTCTTCTTCTTCTTCTTCTTCTTTGTCCTTCTCCTCCTTCTCCTCCTCCTCTTTTTCTTCTTCTTCTCCTCCTCCTCCTTCCATTCCCTCTGTCCCTCTTCTCTCTCTACCTGCCCTCTCTTTCTCTGTTTCTGTATCAGTCTCTGTCTTTGTTGATTAGTCTGCCTGTTTGTCTGTCCTATCTCTCTCCTATCTCTCTCTCTCTCTCTCTCTCTCTCTCTCTCTCTGTGTGTGTGTGTGTGTGGTGTGTGTGTGTGTGTGGTGTTGTGTGCGTGCGTGCGTGCGTGCGCGTGCGTGTGTGTGTGTGTGTGTATGTGTGTGTGTGTGTGGTGCGCGCGCGCGCGCGCGCGCATGTATGTGTATGTGTGTATGTGTTTCTCTTTTTCAACCGAAGTCTTGCACGCAGAATGACATGCACTCCCCACAAAAAAGAATCCCCCCAAACAAGGGAATGGTAAAACAGTTTGTGGGACCGCAGGTCTTCTGTAAACAATGCAAAATGTCGTTGAGGATGCTCAGAAGATTTTAAAACCAAAAAAACAAAAGAAATCTACAACGTTTCGGTCCTAGACCGTATTTAGAACTTGTGACATAAAAGAAAGACTTCAGGACTTGTGACGTTTTATGTCACAAAAAGTCCTGAAGACGGTCTATGACCGAAACGTTTGCAGATTTGTTTGTTTTTTTTCTCTATTTTAAAATGTTCTGAGCATCCTCAAAGACATTTTGCAAGGGAATGGTCATATACTGTAGACAAAACCAGTGTAAAACAGGAAACAGGTCTACACTCGGGTAGAACAGCAAACTGGTGGCGCTGCACAGCGGCGACACGCTCTTAGTAAGGTGAACAGACTAAAACATACACAATGTAATCTGTTGCAAAGAAAAAAAAAAAGCTATGTTTTACAATACAGAATAAGACAGTGCCGCTAGTATTGTAAAGTCCTAAATATTTTTCCAATGCAGGTCTATATCTTGCTTTGCAAGCAAGGGAAAATGGTTGTCAAGAGTTGCGTCTGTTGTTGTGTTGTGCTGGTTGTGGTGGTGGTGGTGGTGGTGGTGTGATAATGGTGTGTGTGGTGTGTGTGTGTGTGTGTGTGTGTGTGTGGTTGTGTTGTTTGAGAGAGAGAGAGAGAGAGAGAGAGAGAGAGAGAGAGAGAGATTATCGTAAAATCCATAGTCCGTAAGAGATAGAGAGAGAGAGAGAGAGAGAGAGAGAGAGTATCGTAAAAGCCATAGTCCCTGAGAGAGAGAGAGAGAGAGAGAGAGAGAGAGAGAGCACTCTGTCTTTCTCTTCCACCCGCCACTCCGTTTCCTTGATATTTCCCGTCCCCTCAGGTCATCAGCCAGTAAACGAGTTTCACGTGCTGACAAAATCCACTGTGCCCTTGAGTTCTCACTGAGCCGAAGTCACACGCGACTTGGTGGACTTGGAGGTTGCTACGCTGACCTCCAAACAGTTCGTGGCTGCTGTTAAGTGCTAGATGATGGATGACTTCCTTCTCTCTCTCTCTCTGGCATTTTGTTCTCCACGCAGTTTGTCTCCTTTTCTTTTGTGTTTTCTGCAATTCTTTCTAACTTCTTTGA
>JADBJO010002473.1:186891-196891 GCA_016801955.1 Conus betulinus
GCAAACTAGATCAAACAATGGCTGAATTGACGGTGCCAAACGACAAGCCGTTGTCTGCGGAGAAGTGAGGGAGATGACCGTCCTCCAGTCTGACAATTAGGTTGACATTAGAGTGCTCTGCTCTTCGTTCTTCTGGCTTGATGACAGCGAGGCGTTTGCTCCCGTTCGAGGTGACTCTTGTCGCCAATGTCTGATGTCACCCCACTCTCATCTTTAAAGGCTGTCGTAAGCACTTCCTTAAAATATCCACCTTTCTTTTCTCTCTCTCATCGCTCCATTCCCCCTCTCCCCCCTATGCCTAATGAGAATTACAAACTGTTTTAAGATCGCTTAAATAATGACATAGCAAACCTACAAAAAACGGATATTATTTTTTTTTAGGAACACTATTGAAAAACGTGCTTGTTTCAACGTCTCTGTCTCTCTCTCTCTCTATCTCTCTCTGTCTCTGTGTCTCTGTCTCTGTGTCTGTCTCTGTCTGTCTGTTTCTGTCTGTGTCTGTCTGTCTGTCTCTCTTACTCTTACTCTCTCTCTCTCTCTCTCTCTCTCTCTCTCTCTCTCTGTGTGTGTGTGTGTGTGTGTGTGTGTGTGTGTGTGTGTGTGTGTGAATGTGTGTGTGTGTGTGTGTGTGTGTGTGTGTGTGTGTGTGTGTGTGTGTGTGCGCGCGCGCTTGCGTGCGTGCATGCGTGTGTATTTGCTGGTGCGTGCACGCGCGCGCGCGTGTGTGTTTGTATACATTTATATATGCCACTGTTCCTGCGAATTGCTTTTCCTTATACATACACTAAAACTGTTAATACGAATGCATGCTTTTTTATACATACATGCGCATCTGACATGTAATGAATCTTAACGTTATCAGTGCTGTCGTTTTCTAATGCTTTTTTTTTTTTTTTTTTTTTTTTTTTTACCCAGGCCCAGAATCTCGCGTGACCTTTTGTTTCTATTTTCTGCAACCTTAGCACAAAGAACTGCGGGACGAATTTGAGAATGAAAGAAGGAAAGTAAGAAAAAAAAAAGAAGAAAGAAAAAAGAAAGAAAAATTGAGAAAAAGAAAGAAAGGAAAGGCAGGCAGGCAGACAGCAGGCAGGCAGCAGGAAAGAAAGAAAGAAAATACAGACAGACAGGCAGAACAGAAAGAAGAGAAAGAGAAAGAAAGAAAGAAAGAAAGAAAGAAAGAAGAAAGAAAGACAGACAGACAAAAGAAAGACAGAAAGGCAGACAGACAGACAGACAAGCAGACAGACAGACAGAACGAAAGAAAGAAAGAAAAGAAAAAAAAAAAGAAAGAGAGAGAGAGAAAGACAGGAGCGGAAGTACCAGGCAGCGATCCCGCTGGGAGGTATATTTTCGTCCCCCTGTCTGACCAGAACCAGTCAGCAGGTTCCCTAGCTCAGTCTTCAGGGCAGGACATCGAGGTCTGGCTTGATCAAACAGACAGTCACCCCGTCTCCCTGTCAGCCTCGCTGTTGGTGTGCTGATGTACAGAGCCCAGTGGAGTCTGGAAAAGGGGGTAGGGAGAGGTGGACGAGGTGGTGGTGGAGGAGATGTGGGGATGAAGGAGGGAAGAAGGGAGGGGGGGGGGGGGGGGGGGGGGGGGGTGGGGTAGGAAAAAAAAAGTTTTCAATCAACCTATATTTTATCTGTCCCTCCTCCCCTCCCTCTCCTCTCTCTCTCTCTCTCTCTCTCTCTCTCTCTCCTCTCTCTCTCTCTTCTCTCTCTCTCTTAATAAAAAGTGTTCTTGGCTTGACTTAACTCTCTCTCTCTCTTTCTTTCTCTCTCTCTCTATGTCTATGTCTCTCCCTCTCTCTCTCTCTGTCTCTCTGTCTGTCTGTCTGTCTGTCTGTCTCTCTCTCTCTCTCTCTCTCTCTCTCTCTCTCTCTCTCTCTCTCTCTCTAGCTTTCTCTCTCTCTCTCTCTCTGGAATTAATAAAGTGTTCTTGGCTTGACTTAACTCTCTCTCTCTCTTTCTTTCTCTCTCTGTCTATGTCTCTCCCTCTCTCTCTCTGTCTCTCTGTCTCTGTCTGTCTGTCTGTCTGTCTGTCTGTCTGTCTGTCTCTCTGTCTGTCTCTCTCTCTCTCTCTCTCTCTCTCTCTCTCTCTCTCTCTCTCTCTCTGTACTTCTCAGTCAGTCCATTCTAAAAACTGACATACAAGCACGCGTTTTCAGATGAGTCTTTGTGTGTATTCCTCTATTCGATCCTCTCTGTCCCTTTCTGTATCTCTGTCTCTGTGTCTGTCTGCCTGTCTGTCCCTTTCTCTCTCTGATATTCCTATGTGGGAAAACGCATATAAGAAGCATTAGTTACCAAAGTAGTATCACCAGCCTAGTGTGAGGAGAAGTGAACAGTGACTCGTTAGGCATCATGTTCTCGTACTCCGTACACTAAGATTAAGCTGCATTCTATCTGCTGTTCAGGCATAATGCATACGAGTATTACATAACATACAAATACTTACAAGCCTCCCTATATACGCTAAATCAACTCATTATCGAGCAAACATAACATACGTCACTCCTTATGGAAAAGTGTAAATTTAGTCTGTCATGAATGTCGACACAGAATTTGAGTGGATAGCACCTTGAGCACACAATTATATCTTTGAATGAATGTAGTTTACCAAAGATACATCAACGTTTCCGTGGATTGCTGGCGCTGAAGCTGTAGCAATCAAACGACCCTGGATGTAGCTATGTACGAACCGAGCCAGAATGAGGGCGTGGGCGCGACATAAATGACCAGAATAGAGAAGAAAACGTCACGAACCCCCCTCCTCCCCCCCACTCCCCTCTTCCCCATACACACGCTTCAGCTCCATTGCACGTTCAAGAGACGAGTTCATAGCTCTTCACAATATAACATTACTGCTAAGCTGCTTTCCAATCTTTTACGCACACATACCTCATGTCAATGGCGTGACATAATCCCACCCCCAAAAAAAAAAAAAAAACAAGCCACAGATGCTCAGTCAACTCAGAATCATGCCAGCGTTGTATACACTACTTGCTATGGGTTTTTTTTTCAGCCTGGCTGCAAAGACGTGAATGATATCTGACATGGGGTGCTGTGTGTTTTTCCATTGAGTTTGAGCAACGTTCCTCTAGAGTACTGGTGTTGAGGCTGTGACACAGCGAACACAGGTGGGGCTGTTTACCAGGCAGAGCAACCTAAGCGACATGGGAGTGATGCAAATAATGGGGAGAGAAGAAGCGCAACCCCCCCCCCTCCCCCAATCCCCCGCTCTTCCCTCTCTCAAACAAACAAACAAACAAAAAACAAATGAATGTCAAAAATAACAAGAAATGAAAACAAAACCCAACTTATAACTTCTGACTCCAACTCTTACTTTCGTATACTGTACAGCATTTTCCAGAATAAAAATGGTTAAAAGACACAGCCAAGAACGGCAGTGACTGAATTATCCACCTTGACGACGGTCATGTTTCAACCCTTTCTTTTGAACCGCTACTCCTGGCTGTATGACGATCACCATGCCGACGGCTCTTGCTACAAACCAGAGAACGATACCAGTTTTTGAAGCTCAGGGACTGAACACACCTCGTCAACAATTCCTGCTTGGCATCTAGCCCTGATGGTATTCATTCTTTTCTTTTTTCATTGAAAATGAAATGAATGTGAAGGGAGAGAACCTGAGTCAAAAATGTGTTTTGTGGGGTGGGGGAGGGGAGGGGGTGTGAGTGGAGGGAGCTGGTGTGTTTGTTTGCCATTATGTGCTTGTAGTTGGTAAAAATCTCAGAGGATTGTGCTTAGTGATTTTTGTTTGTCTGTGTATGTGTATGTGCGTGTGTGTATATTCCACAACAAAACCAACCTTTCCTCGGCATACATTGAACTCCCACTCAAATCCATTCAAACCGAAAAAAAATTAACTCATTTCTAATATGTTTCATGGATTATTTACTACAATATTGTCAAACATGTACAAATATGATCAATAACAAGCACGTGGCAATTGGCATCCGGAAATGTACAGCAAAGAGAAAGATCATGTTTGATTGAGAAGAATGGAGAGGAAGAGAGAAACAAGGAACTGTGGAATGGAAGACCGAATGAGGAAAAAAAAAAAAAAATTCAAAAAAAAAAAAAAAATCAAAAAAAAATTTGTTTGTTTAAACTTTTGTTTTCATTTTTAAGTCGGATCGCGTGATTCGTGGAATTCTACAAAGTATATTTGCTGTTGGTCGGAAAATCCCTCGGCATTCACCTGTCATTTCAGAGAAAAAAAAAACAAAAACAAAACAAAACAAAAAAAAACAGCATGCTGCGTTAAACCCTGTCTGAGATACATCCTGTACCACCATCACCCTCGTCTGCCTTCCCCCCTCTCCTCCCTATGGCTCCCCCCCCCCCCCCCCCCCCCCCCCCCCCCCCCCGCCCCCCTCTGCCCCACAGCTCCCTCCCCTCCCCCCCCCCCCCTCCCCCCCCCCCCCCCCCCGCAGCAATATCTATCCCCCCCTACCCCCACCCCCCACCCCCCCCCCCCGCCACCCCCCGCCAGTCTGCCATCCTCCAGTAATACCTTGACGTGATGTCTATCATGTAGGATTTAAAAGAACATGTGCGTGTTGTCTGACCAAAGAAAAAAAAAAAAACATGTGCGAGTTCGAAAAGGAGTTGAGGGGTATGGTGCTAGAGAGAGAGAGAGAGAGAGAGAGAGAGGGGGAGAGAGGGGGGGAGAGAGAGAGAGAGAGAGAGAGAGAGAGGGAGGGAGGGGGAGAGAGAGAGGAGAGAGAGAGAGAGAGAGGGGGGGGGTGCTGCACACACATACACCCACTGACAGACACAGACACAGACAGACAGACACACACACACACACACACACACACACACACACACACACACACACACACACACACACACACACACACACATACACACACACGCGCGCGCGCGCGCACACGCACATGCACACACACACACACACACACACACACACACACACACACACACACAGGGAGGGAGGGAGGGAGAGAGAGAAAAAAAAAAAAACCCGGTACTCTTTTTGAATCAAGGAGACAACACAGAAAAGAGTCGTCCCACTTACAACCTCCCCCCCCCCCCCCCTTCCTTTGTGTAGACAGGTGAAAACCCCCCCCCCATCCCCCCCCCCCCCCCCCCCCCCCCCCCCCTTATCTAGAATGACCCTGGCAGTCAAATTCTCATCTTCCAACCTGCTATCAACCAGTAATAGCCTCTCCTGCTTACACTCCCTGGGGCCAAAGACCAGGGTCTTGCTGTCTGACCAAACAGACGTCACGCGCGCCACACTGTCGTGTCCTCTTCGTTTTTGTTACGCTGATGTAGGGTGTTTTTCTTCAGTGGGAGGCGAGGGGGAGGGGGGGGGGGGGAGGGGGGATGGGAGGGGGAGGGGATGGCGTGGGGGAAGGAGGGTATGAAAAGCTGAATCTCTCTCTCTCTCTCTCTCTCTCTCTCTCTCTCTCTCTCTCTCTCTCTCTCTCTCTCTGTCACTCACACACACACACACACACACACACACACACACACACACACACACATCACACACATTAATTCGCAACATTTTCAGGTCAGTGTCGAATAAAGGTGCCAGCAGGAAAAGAATCATCAGAGGTATTTCTTTAACTGCCAATCTTTCATCAATAATACCTTCATGGGAGTACGAGTTGCCCTACAAATGCGTTACTTAGTTATTGATTGTTTCCTGCCTCATGTGAAGATGTCCTTTCATATCAATGCAACCGAGGTTGCCTACTCTCTCTCTCTCTCTCTCTCTCTCTCTCTCTCTCTCTCTCTCTCTCTCTCTCTCTCTCTGTTGTTCTTCAGTTTAACGTCTTCCCACTTAAAGTGATTTCAGACGGATTGTGTAATAGTGTGTGTGTGAGTGTGTGTGTGTGTGTGTGTGTGTGTGTGTGTGTGTGTGTGTGTGTGTGTGTGTGTGTGTGTGTGTGTGTGTGTGTGTTGTGTGTGTGTGTGTGTGTGTGTGTGTGTGTGTGTGTGTGTGCGCGCGTACGTGCGTGCGTGCGCGCGCGTGTGTCTGTGTGTGTCTTGTTTGGGTGCGTGCGTGCGTGCGTGCGTGCGTGCATGTGTGCGTGTGTGTGTGTGTGTGTGTGTGTGTGTGTGTGTGTGTGATTGATTTTTTTGTGTATGAGGGGTTGTTGAAAGTTAAAGACAAATTCCTACTGTACTTTGTAACAGATGTTTGGCTGTATACAGTTGTGATAATATTGGCTATCTGTGTCTTCCAATAACCTCTTGAAACTGTTAAAGGATGCTCTAGTAATTAAAGTATAACATTCTGATAGGTCTAGCGGAATGTTCAGTAGAGTAGTCGTTCCTTCAATGTTGCGAGCTGCTCTCCGAGCAGCTTGATCAACTTTCTCATTTGTTGAAATTCCACAATGTGAGGGCACACCCAACAGAAGGTCACACATTTATTCTTTTCATTGATAGGAGATGTGTCACATAATTAATTTCTGTAATAGTCTCACAGCGGATCTTTGGATTTAGATACTGTAAGGCAGAAAGGGCTGACTTTGAATCACTGCACAGTAAAGTTGACAGTTTTCTATGGAAGACTTTAAAACATACTTTAGGGACATTAGAACAGCAACTAATTCTGCAGTAAATATTGACAAATGTTTGCCAAGATATATATAATTCCTCCACTTTTAATTTTGGTATTATGAAAGCTGCTCCTGCTCTATGGTCATCTAACACTGAACCATCTGTAAAAATTTGCAGATGATTCTTATATGATTTTTCAAATGAGAATTTACATAATTTTTTAAAAGATATGGTGGATCGTTTTTGTTCAGTTTAGTATAGTTTGTGTCATAATTTGCTTTGGTTTGTTCCCATTTGGGAATGGGTGGAAAGGACGGATTGATAGCTATTTTACTTTGGTTAATGTTGGTTTTTTCAGAAGAGAAGAGTAGATGTGTATGACTGAATATAGATTTTGCTGATTTTATGTCTTTTGCTCTTTTAGCAAAATCTGTATCTGAGTTTAGAGATATACTTCATTTGTACAGAAACTTTTTTTGTGTGAAAGGTTCTTTAGAACAAATTTGGTGGAGGACACTTTTCGAAATTCGTTCAAAGGTAAAATTCCAATTTCATAGTATGTCCCAATGTTGCAGGTATGTGTGGGTACTCCAAGAGCAAGTTTATATGCTTTGCAGTCTACACTTTGTAACTTATTGAGTAGATGCTGTGGAGCACTGAAGAATACTTCTTGAGCATAAATCAATCTAGACCGCACAAGAGCAGAAGACAGGAGTGTTAAACTCTCTTTATCTTGTCCCCATTTTTGTTTTGCTTATGATTTTTAGAAAGTTTAAACTTTTTCTTGCTTTATTCAAAATATGTTCAATATGTTGGTTCCATGAAAGTTTTGATGTTAAATATACTCCTAAGAATTTAACAGATTTGACGTATTGTAAGACCGATCCATTCAGGGTAAATTGTGGAAGTTTGTCTGGGTCATATCCAGAGTTAAAAAGCATTAGATTTTTTTTTTTTCTGCCGACAGTGTCAATCCATTTTCATGTAAGAAACTACTGATATTGTTTAATTCATGTTGATATTTGATCTTTATGTAATTTAAGAATCTTAACGGGGGTTTTTCTTTTCATAGTGACTTTCATCCACAGACATATGTCATCAGCAAACTGTACTAAAACTACATCTTTGGATAAGCCTTTGGTTATATCTGCAATTAGGATATTAAATAGGATTGGAGATAATACTGCGCTTTTCTTATGTCAAAGAAAGTTGCCAAGATGTTTTTTTACGTCTTGCGAATTGCTGTTTTACATGTGTAGTGAGTTTTCACTCTGTGTGTGTGTGTGTGTGTGTGTGTGTGTGTGTGTGTGTGTGTGTGTGTGTGTGTGTGTGTGCGTGCGTGTGTGCCTGCGTGCGTGCGTGCGTGCGTGCGTGCGTGCGTGCGTGTGTGTGTGTGTGTGTGTGTGTGTGTGTGTGTGTGTGTGTGTGTGTGTGTGGTGTGCGTGCGTGCGTGCGTGCGTGCGTGTGTGTGTGTGTGTGTTTGCCCAAACTCAAGATCAAAAGGGCTGTGCCAATCTTGAACGAATGTTAAGTTTGTTTTCATTCATTTCTCCTCCAGTTTTCACTGCGCTTGCGTGTTGTGTGCAGAGTTTATGGGCAAACTTGGATCATACTTTTTTTTTTTTCGTGTGAATGCCTCCCTGTTTGTTTAGCGTCCTCGGTGTTGGCATTTCTGCTAGTGTTGTAAAACAAAAAAAGCACTCGTTTGGATTTATGGCTGTATAATCATTACACCCTAGGAGCAACAATTACTCTGCTTTTTGTTTTTTTTTAATCTTCATCAGCCCGTAAAACCGCTTCCAGTGCTATGAATGCTCAGGGCAAAACACCATGTTTGCTGTTGTCTGACAAAACAGACATTGCATGCAACACAAAACATCCTTACGTTCGCTGTATTTGATGCTGATATAAGGTATACCCTTTATGGGGGGTTGAGGACATAAACTGCAAAAACTCTTTGTCTGGACTGTCTTCTCTCTCTGTCTCTGTCTCTCTCCTCTCTCTCTCTGTCCCTCTCTCTCTCTGGGTTCTCTCTACTCTCTCTCTCTCTCTCTTCTCTCTCTGTTTGTCTCTCTCTCTGTTCATCTCTTTCTTCCCCTCTCGTGGGTCTTTCTCTTCTGTTTCTATCCCTCTTCCTCTCTGTTGTCTGTCCTTCTCTCTTTCTGTGTCCTCTCTTCCCTGTCTGGTCTCTCTCCTGGGTCCCTCTCTCTCTCCTCTCTGTATCTCTCTCTCTCCTCTCTTCCCTCCCTCTTGCTCTCTGTTCCCCCAGCTCTTTCTTTCTCTCTCCCCCTTTTCTGCTTTGCCTCTCTCTCTCTCCTTATCTCCCTCTTTTCTTTTTCTTTCCTTCTCCTTTCTTTCCTTTTCCTTTCTTTTGTCTTTCCTTTTCTTCCTTTTTTCCTTTCTTCTGCTGTTCTTTTTCTTGTGTTTTTCTCCTTTCTCCTTTTGGTGGTCTTTTTGTGTGTGCCTATCTCCTTTGTGATTTGGTTCTTCCTCGTTTCTTTTTTCCTTTTCTTTCTTCCTTTTCTCCTTTCCTTTCTTTTCTCTTTCTTTGTTTCTTCTTCTGGTTTCTTTCTTCTTTTCCTTCTCTCCTTGTGTTTCTTCTTTGTGTCTCGCTTTTCCCTCTTTTTCTTTTCTTTTCCCTCTTTTCTTCTGTCCTTGTGTCTTTGGTGCCAGTGTGTTTGTGCTTGGCGCTCGCGCTTCTCTCCTTTCCTCTCGTGTCCTTTCTCTGTTTTGTGTGTGGTGTGTGTGTGTGTGTGTGTGTGCTGGGATTACCCCCCCCGCGCGCGCGCGTGGTGTGTGTGTGTGTGTGGTGTGTGTGTGTGTGTGTGTGTGTGTGTGACGCCAGCGCGGTGTCTGTGTGTGTGTGTGTGTGCTTTGGGTTGTGTGTGCTAGTTTCAAGTGGTAGCGAATCATTGTTTGAATAAAGGAGACAACACTGACACTCACCACGGATGCCCTTTGTTGGGTCCTATGCCTTCGTCAGTTTGCCAACAAGCACGGCAAAGAGCATCCTGTGCTTACAGTCTTTCAGGCAAAAACACCACAGCCTCTCTGCTGTCTGATAAGCACCACCTCACACGTCACCCTGTGAACTTCGCTTTGGCTATGGAAGCAACAAGTGCCCTCCATGGGGGGATTTAAGGATGAAGACGCGAGAGTCTTTCTGTTCTTCTTGTTCAATTAGATCTGATGATGGAAAGTTGAGTGTCTTATTTTCGTCGTCGTCGTCGTCGTCGTCCTCCTCCTCCTCCTCCTCATCTCCCTCCTCCTCTTTTCGTCATCCTCATCCTCATCCTCATCCTCCTCCTCCTCCTCATCATCATCTTCTTCTTCTTCTTCTCCCTTTTCCTCTCTTCTTCTTCTTCTTCTTCTTCTTTTTCTTCTTCTTTCTTCTTCTTCTTCTTCTTTTTCTCTTCTTCTTCTTCTTCTTCTTCTT
>JADBJO010002473.1:201891-204391 GCA_016801955.1 Conus betulinus
AATACGTCACAATTCACATCACAGAAAAGATTGTGTTTGACCTCACACATGCTCATACCCTCTTTGTATTTTGTGTTGTTGTTGTTGTTTAAAGGCGCCATTTACATCGCCACGAAACATCTTTCTGAATGCACACATGATGACATAACGTAGTTCAGAATCGACACGATTCACATCACACACGAGACATCTCTCTGGCCTCTCTCACTCTCACATGTTCCACAACTTAAAAGTGAAGGTGGTGCAGGACTGCTCCAGGCTGGTGGATTCGTCAGTGAGGAATAGTCTGGATCCCACTGGCACCTAGGAATGAATCTATAAAAAGGACAAATTCACGTGGCATGCATGATGTGTTCTTCCTGAAACAGAAGACAAAAAGGCATGTAGGTCTTTACCCACGTTGCAGCCTGACATCTTTGGGTCGTACATGTTGCTGAACAAACAACCTTGGTCGTCAAGCAACATTCACATTTAACGTCAAAGCACAAAATGCAGCGTGGGTAGAAATGGGGAAAAAAAAACCCCTTAGGATAGTGAGGATAGGTTCACTGTCTAACACTGCACTCCTATCATCTAAACGACAACGCAGTCAGAGGGCACATGTCAACAGTTGTATTGAGACATTTCTGACGACCTTAGTGAAGGCGTGCGTGAAAGTGTTACATGTTTGTTTTGCAGTCTTCCCGTGAAGTAGGCTGAAGACACAGTCTTAGCCCCATGAGAGAGAGAGAGAGAGAGGAGAGAGAGAGAGAGAGAGAGAGAGAGAGAGAGAGAGAGAGAGAGAGAGAGCCCACAAACCTTTATGAATGGTGAAGAGAACAGTTAGAGAGGGGAGCACACAGGATACAAAGGTACATTCTATGTACAACACTGCAATCAATACAAACACAGTCAATACAAATGTGTAATGTTTTATGTCTTATGGACTTAATGCTTATTTCACGTGTGTATGCGCGCATGCGCGCGCGTTTGTATGTGTGTGTGTGTGTGTGGGGGGGGGGGGGGGGGGGGGAGGGGGGTGCGTGTGCGTGTGTGTGTGTGTGTGAAGGTGTTTGTGCGGGGGGGGGGAGGAGTGTGTGAGTGTTGATGTACATACAAATGCATGTACTAACACAGGCTTTTATGTAACGATTTATAATGTCTCAATGTAAGGTCCTATGTACTTGCGAAATGATGCGGAGCAGAAGAGAAAAATTTCCGATGGACAATAAAGTTGAATGAATTAAATTGAGTTGAATTGAATACGTTACAAGTAATGAAGTTTGATCTATGCATGCATACTAGAAAAGGATAACAATAATGATGTCGCATGGTCACAGCACTAGACTTTTGAAGAAACCGCTTAAAGGATCTATACAGATAATCATTAATGAATCACTCCACAGAGTTCTTGTTCTTATTTGATTTCAGAGAGAAAGAGAGAGAGAGAGAGAGAGAGAGAGAGAGAGAGAGGAGAGAGAGAGAGAGAGAGAGAGAGAGGTAGTTCTTGTTTTTCCCTTTCCGGAAATGGGGATGTGGACAGACTAAGAATAAAAAAAAAATGAAAACGGAAGAAAAAAAAAAGAAAGGAGTTGATAAAACAACGAAACCAACACAAAAACTGGAAAACAACAACGAAGACAGAGAGAAGAAAAAAAAAGAAACAGAAACAGAAAAAAAAACCTCTGCAACAACTACACAAACAGCAACAACAACAACACCAACAACAACAGCAAACAACCACCACCACCAGCACCAAATCAACAACAGCCCCTAAATTCCCAGAGTCTGCAGCTAATGTCGGGGGTCTGGCAGCGCTAAATCAGCCCCTGGGCCTGTGACCGTCAGAGATGACCAGACAGCCTCTCTGTCGCTGGCAGACTAATGGCTCTCTTAGCGCTCGGCATCAAGGCGGAATGCCTTCGTCCGTCGCGAAAAGGGTCGAGACGATTAGGTTGTTGACTGCGTCGAAGATTTGCACTGCACCCACGCATGCACGCGGACACACAAACACATATCGCGCACATGCCTATAAAGCACACACACTTATTTATTTATTTATTTTTTTTGGGGGGGGGGGGGGGGGGGGGGGGGGGGGGTCATTCGCGCTTTTCATCGTTTCTGCCCTTGGCTACCTTGCCGCTCATTCCGGTGTCACACCAGAATTTCAGCCCCCCCCCCCTTCTCCTCCTCCCCCCCCCCCCCCCCCCCAAAGAAAAAAAATTAAATCTGGATTTTACTCCAAAATGGTATCGTTATCAAAAGGCTTTAGCTCAGACCCAAAGAATTGCTTCTAGTACAAAACATCTTGGTCGAGATTTTGCTTTGGAGCAAAAATTTCACTCCAAGGGGACGGGGTGGGGTAGGGGGGGATGAACTTGGAGGGATGGGGGTGGGTGGGTGGGGGGGAATTGGAAGGCGGTGTGCACTCTCTGTGTTAGTGTTGTAATCTTCAGAATGTTGAAAACATGTTTGTTACACTGGCCCCCGGTACACAGAGAAACACAGGCATGAAAACGTG
>JADBJO010002473.1:209391-221891 GCA_016801955.1 Conus betulinus
CTGGTCGTGTCCGAGCCCCTCGGAAAAGAGCAGTACTTTCCCTCATGATGCCCGTCCTTCCCATCTTCACCCTGCCTCTCCAACACCACGTGCCTGCCCTGCTCAACCACGTCCCTATATGAAAGTGCCCTCTGATGTTTCTTCCCAGAACGCTGTTCCCACTGCTACCCAGGCCCGGCATGGGAGGTATCTCTCGCACTCTGGAAGACAGTCCCGCTCCCCCTCCTCCCTTCCTCCACCAGAAGGCCGCAGTACGCGCAGGGTGAGCAGTTCGTTCAGGAGATGCCATTGCAGCAGCTGGTGCATTCTGAATCTGGCACCGCTTCCAGTCCGGACGAGGCTGACGTCACCAGCAGTCGGGGTGTCGACCTGCTTCAGGACGCAGACGACTACGGTCCTCGGGGCAGTTGGAGCACTGGGACTGTTCTTGGTCTCGGAGGTGTCCAGGCGTCTCCCTTGGTCTCGGATGTCGACACTGTGCCGTCTCCCGAGGCCAGTTCTGCTTCCCGTCGGGTGGGAGATGCGCTGCCTGCCTCTTCACACTCCTCCCTGGCCCCGCGGGCGATCAACCACGTGACGTGTCATCTAGGTCATCATACCGACGAGGTGGATTAAGACGGCACTCTTCTGGCAGTGACGTTGTGACAAAAACTACCAGCAAAACTACCAGCGATGATAGAGGTCCTTGCAGCCAACAGAACGGACGTCAAAGCTGTGAACCTCGTTGCTCATCCTCGCTGACGACAAGAAACCGTACTCAGAGGCGTCAGTCCACGCTTGACGCCAGTCTGCGCCAGAACAATAGAAAATAGGGGTTAGGCCAAGGCTCATCACTTTGTGTTAGCAGGAATGAACGGTGTGATTTTACTAGTTCTAATTCAAAACAAATTTTATCTTTTATGACATTCAATGTTGAAGGCTTACGGACCATCACAGATGAATGTGATCTCACATTTTTGATAAATGAATATGATTTTGCTTTTCTTTGTGAAACTTTACTAAATCAATTCCTCAGTCACTGTTCTCATGTCATAAAGTCTTTGATTCGGGCGGGCGTTAAGCTCAATGATAACATTCACGGTCGTTTATCAGGTGGAGTTGTTTTTTGGTTAGAAAGAATTTATGTAATTTTATTGAAAGAATAGAGACTGAGATAGATAACATTGTCTCCTTGAAGCTTTCTAAACATATTCTAGCTACAGAAACTGATTGTTTGTTGGTAGGCTGTTATTTGCCACCCGAAACCTCTCCTTACTATGAAGAGACTGACATTTATAATGGTGTTTCGTTATTAGAGGACTGCCTGCTTGAACTTATGAGAGAGCATAGTGATTTACCTATCATTATCTGTGGTGATCTGAACGCAAGAACTGGCTCCCTACAAGCCGACTTTGGTGATCCAATTCAGATCTGGCAGATCTGACTGATTCAGCAGACGATAATCCAGAAGTTGATGAGAGAACTGCACGTGTTTTCTCGTGATTTGTCCGTTAATGCTTTTGGTCGTCTGTTACTAAATGTCTGTGAAGAATTTGGTCTGTGTATTTTGAATGGTGTTAAATCTTACGGGTTTCCTGGGCACTTCACATACACTTCACCCAATGGCTCAAGTGTTGTAGATTATTTTATTGTTTCCCGCACCCTGTTGCCATTTTGCCAGAGTTTTAATGTAGTACCCCTGATTGAATCAAAACATACAATTGTTGAGCTTAAATTCTTGGCCGATTCGACTATTGTTTCCACTGCACATTTGCCAAAGCAAACTGCACAGCTAAGTAAATATAAGTGGAAAGATGACATGAAAAACAACATTTTTAAATTCAATGCAGTCACATGAAATTAAAGACAAATTAAATGTAGCTACTGATCTGATAAACACTGATGTGAACCTGGCCCTTTCCCAGTTTAATGATTGTCTACGTAAGGCTGGTGAGAGTATGCTGGTGACACATACTGTAGGTGTGGAAAAATTGCGGATTTGGTTTGACCTTGAGTGTCGACAAAGTCGTCGACTCCTGAGGCAACGTCTCCGCAAATGTCAATATTCTAACTTTGTTGATAGACTCTCTTAGTGAAAAAAAAAGAAGACAGTACAAACAACTTTTAGCAGATAAAAAGCGAACGCATCGTGATAGTATCATTAATAATCTTAATAATACTGCTCAATGACCCACGTAAATTTTGGGACACTATACGTGCTGTGCGTGCAAGAGGAGCCACTGGTGTAAATGTTTCAAAAGAACAGTGGTATGATCATTTTAAGAATGTATTCAACTCTGTAAATGATGTTGATTCTTACGATCTGTCTGACGAGGTTGTTGGTGAACTAGGGAATTCTGTATTTATTGATTGTGAATGTCTAAATGTACCAATTATTTCTCACGAGATACGCTCAGCTATTGGTGCCTTGAAGTATCACAAAGCAGCTGGGCCTGATGGTCTTATTGGAGAATTTTACAAATATAGTTGTGAACAGATTTTACCATTTCTCACGAAGCTTTTCAACAATCTTTTTGACAAGGCTTATTTCCAGATGCTTGGTCATTGTCAATTTTACTACCATTACATAAAAAAGGTGACCCCTCTGTTCCAGATAATTTCAGAGGAATTTCTTTGCTTGACATCAGTAGCAAGCTGTACAGTTACGTTTTAAATAAGCGTATTACTGACTGGATTGAAATGAACAATGTTATTGGTGAGGAACAAGCTGGCTTTAGACCAGATCATAGTACCACTGATCATATTTTTACACTTCTTTCTATGATTCAGAAACAGCTTTTAAGGCACAGAAAGTTATATGTTGCTTTTATTGATTTTCGCAAGGCATTTGACTCGGTTTGCAGAGATAAATTGTGGAAAGTATTACGCAAGCATGGTTTGAATGGTAAAATTTTTTATGCCTTGCAAAGCATGTACAGAGTTGTCAAAGCACGTGTGCGCGCAGGAGCAGATCTGACTGAAGAATTTTTTTGTCCTAAAGGAGTAAAACAAGGTGAAGTGTGCTCTCCTGTATTGTTCTCACTTTTTATTGATGAGCTTACTTGTGATATTACCAAACATGGTAGACATGGCATTCAGCTTGCCCCAGAACTAACAGAACTATTTATTTTGTTATTTGCAGACGATGTTGTTCTATTTTCTGACACCGTATTGGTCTACAAACCCAGCTACATATACTTTGTGAAAGCTCAAAACGTTTGGGCTTGTGTGTGAATCTTGACAAGTCGAATATTGTTGTGTTTCGAAATGGGGGTTTTATTGGTGAAAGCGAAAAAAGTGGTATTTTAATGGTTATGAACTGAAAATTGTTAACATGTACAAATACCTAGGTATTCTTATGTCTACCAAACTTTCATTTTCTCATACCATGAAAGACTTAGCTGGGCGTGCCAGCAAGGGTGTTTCAGCAATTATGAAGTTATTGTGGTCTGTTGGTGAATTCTCTCCAAAAGTGTTTTTCAAACTTTTTGACTCGCAAATTCTGCCTATCCTTACTTATGGTTCAGAAATTTGGGGCTTGTCCGGAGTCCAAGACCAAATTGAAAGAGTACATCTCACAGCTTTGAAGCGATTCTTGGTGTAAGTTATAAGTCTCCAAGACAATTAATTTACGGGGAAACTGGAAGGTACCCCCTCTTTGTAGCTACTTACTGCAGATGTATTAAATTTTGGCTGAGATTGACAAGATTAGATAATTCAAGGTACTCAAAAAGGCCTACAATATGTTGTTGGAGTTGCAGCGTCATAATTATTCTACTTGGGCATGTAACGTACGCAACGTTTTGTTTAAATATGGGTTTGGAATTGTTTGGGAGTCGCAAGGTGTTGGAAATGTTAAAATTTTTATAGCAGAATTTAAACAACGTCTTATTTATTGACTGTTTAAGCAGGACTGGAGATCTTCTTTATCTTCTCATGATTTTTTTTACGTGTATTCCTTTTTCAAACAGGATGTTATTTGCTCCGAGTACGTATCTTTGATTAAGAATATAACTGTGAGAAAGTCTTTTGCAAGGTTTAGAATAGGAATGTCCGTTCTGAAGTCCCACTTTCTTAAGTTTCAACCTGGTCGTAATACTGATTCTCGCTGTCCTTTTTGCTGTGATGTTGAAGAGAGTGAAATGCACTTTCTCTTGATATGTCCAATGTATAAAGATATTCGTGTCCGGTTTATTCCGCACAAATTCTGGAGGCGGCCATCTTTTTTAAATTTATATTGTTGATGTCAAGCACAAACCATAAACTGATAAAACAAGCCGCACTTTTTGTTCACAAAGCTCTCTGTATCAGAAACTTGAATTCCTAATGTGTACATTAGTAACTGTGTTTAGTTGCTTCATTGCCAGTTGTGTCTTAGTTGCTTCATTTGTTACATTCTCTGTATGTTTAATTAGATTTGTATCCTGTTTTAGCACAAACGTCGACCTCCTCCCGTGTCCCCTAACCCCCCCCCCCCCCCCCCCCTTCCCACTCTAACTCCCCATTCTACCCCTGTCCTTTTTCCCCCAGGCCTGGGGATGGGAAATGTCCCAATCCACATCAGACGCAAAATGTTCCATGGGAAATGTCCCAGTCCGCATCAAACACAAAACGTCCCATGGAAAATGTCCCCCAATCCACATCAGACACAAAATGTTCCATGGGAAATGTCCCAATCCACATCAAACACAATGGCTCCATAGGAAAAAGTCCCAATCCACATTAAACACAAACGTTCCATGGGAAATGTCCCAATCCACATCAAACACAAAATGTCCCATGGGAAATGTCCCAATCCACATCATACCCAAACATGTTCCATGGGGAAATGTCCCAATCCACATCAAACTCAAAATGTTCCATGGGAAATGTCCCAATCCGCATCAAACACAAAATGTCCATGGGAAATGCCCCAATCCGCATCAAACACAAAATGTCCCATGGGAAATGTCCCAATCCACATCATACCCAAACATGTCCCACGGAAATATCCCAATCCACATCAAACACAACATGTTACTGGGTACGACTTCGTCGTGTGTTAATCAAGCACGGCTCTAGGTGTGTGGTGGGTTGGGGAGGAGGGAGGGAGGAGGGAGGGAGGGAGAAAAAGAAGTGGGATTGGGGATGGGGATGGGGATTGGTGGAAGAGGGCGATTGATGTTGTTGACATCGGCGATCATCTGATCAGAGGCGCGCGTGCAGCAGATCTTAACGCACTAAGCTGGAAGGATTGCGAAAGAGGTTTTTTTTTAAGCGTGTGCGATAGGGAGACAGAGACAGTTTGGGAGAGGAAAGGCCCAAGACTGTTGAGTGTGGAGGTGTTCAGGGGGGGGTTGGGGGGGGGGGGGGGGGGGGGGGGGAAGGGTGGTGGTGGTGAGAGAGAAAGGTAGTGAGAGACAGTGAGAGGGGAAAGGTGACATATCCTGTGGTGACCCCTTCCTTTCTGCCCGCTGTCTCTTCCCCCCCCCCCCTCCCCCCCTCCCACCCCCCCCCCCCCCCCCCCCCCCATCCTAACCTATGCCCCTGACCCCCTCGCCCACTATCCTCCGCACACCCATCTCTTTTGTCTGCACTGGCTCGGGCAGAGGACCCTCCTCTCTCTCTCTCTCTCTCCTCTCTCTCTCTCTCTCTCTCTCTCTCTCTCTCTCTCTCTCTCACACACACACACACACACACACACACACACACACGCGCACACACACACACACACACACACACACACACACACACACACACACACACACACACACACACACACACACACACACACACACATACACACACACACACACATGCGCAAACACGCATGCACGCACACATGCACACATGCACGCACACGAATCGCACGAATCTGTGATGGATTAATGAATGCACATGTATCAGCCTCAACACCACCACCCCCACCCCCCTCCCCAGCAACACATACGCTAGGGCTAGCCGTGCATCCGGGTGCGCGCGCGCGCGCGCGCACGCACGCACGCACACACACACACACACACACACACACACACACACACACAATCGCACGCCTGCACGCTCGCACGCACGCACGTAAGCACATTCAGACACGCAAGCACACACACACACACACACACACACACACACACACACACACACACACACACACACACACACACACACACACACACGCACACACACGCACGCCTGCACGCACGCACTTGAGCGCATTCACGCACGCAAACACACAAACACACACGGGAAACGTTCTTTATCGATTTTAGTTCAATATCATTACAGATTCTCTGACTACATAAAACGCCTTGCCTGGCTTTCTCCAAAGAAAGGGAATACAGACCATGTCTCAATTTTTGACCGAAAGTCACCGTCTAGTTTAAAAAAAAGCGACATTATTATTATTATTATTATAATATTATTATTATTATTATTGTCATTATTATATTATTATTATTATCATTATTGTTATTATTATTATTATTATTATTATTATTATTGTTGTTGTTGCTGTTGTTGTTGTCTGCTGTTGTTGTCATGAACACTAACGGTATATAGCGCCAATTCTCTGTTAGAGATCAAGCTCTTGGCGTTTTACACCCCCACGCTTACATCAGTTGTACAACTACATGGTAGAGCCGACTGAAGAGCTGCCTGCTGGCACTAATACATTTTTTTTTTTAACCCTTGCGCAGGGGCATTCACAATTTTCAACAAATAGCAACTCTGTTGACCTTCCTAAGGATGACTAAGCTAGACTATGCTAAGGTTGCGTAGTTGAGGGGTTTTTTTTTTTATCCTCAGACTGAAAAAAAAAAACAACAGAGATAAATATAGGTTTGCAACTAATATTTCAAAGAAAAAAAAAAAAAACATTTGGTGGAAGCAATCACTGCAAAAATGAATTAACTTATGTCCCAAAACTGTGTTCACATTTTCGCAGCCTAGTTGGCAAATTAGAAAAAAAAAAAAAAAAAAAAAAAACGCTGGTAAGTCGATGTTTGTGTAACAAGAGAAAAAGTGAAAAGACCTTTTGAACAAAGACAGATGATCGGGCCACAAAAAGTATGAGGCTATTAAAAACACAACAACAACAACAACAACAACAACAACAACACACAACAACAAAAACTGAACGATAGCAAATTTAGATTCCAACACGACTGAGTCTGAGATTTTGACAGAGAAGAGGAAACTACCGTTTCAATTTTTTTTTTTTTTTCTTTTTTTTTTCTCAGAAATCTGGAATACAGTTTTGTACTGAAAAAAAAAAAAAAACTCTTGCTGGCTTCCACTTCAAACGAAAGAATGTTATAGATGTTAATCTTGTTTTGTTTTCCTACTGCATTTTGAAACTTCATCGCCATGAATTTGAGCTATTCTCCCAAAAGAGGGTCACCCTAGTAGATCATAATCCACAGTTTGTTTTGAATTTGTTCCCACAAGTGCATGAATTTGCTGTTGTTGTTTTGTTGTTTTTTTTTTTTTACTCAAATGGATCCTGCCGCAGAATTCTGCCAGGAACAACCAGTTGTTATCGTAGTTTCCTTTACAAGCGCTCTGAGCATGTTGCAAACAGGACCACACACTTCAATGTCTCATTCGAAAGACTAGTGTCTAATATCATTTGGCGATGGAAAGACATGAAATAAACCACTGAACTGAACGGAATCGAAAGACTATAGCGTCACTTCACTACAGACTGAAATTCCCCAAGCTGATACATAAATAAACACGTTGACAAGACTGCGCGTTTAATATGAAGCGTATGCAGCAGAAGAGGCGCACTGGGCATGACGAAAATGACCTAGAGGGCGGCGCGAAGTCTTCTCTGGTAGAGTGGTTGGATAGTAACTAATCGCTGGCGGTTTTGACTTCTTCAGACATTTGGACTGCGACAGCGACAGGATGTGTGTGTGTGTGTGAAGCGGGAATGATGCCAGTGATGAGATGGGGGAGAGATAGGACAGCAAGAGAACTTAGATAATAAAAGAAAAGACAAGAAGAGAGAGAGAGAGAGAGAGAGAGAGAGAGAGAGAGAGAGAGAGAGAGAGAGAAGCTCTCAAGACTCAAATGTTTTATTCATGTAGGCCATAGCCCCTTAAAATGGGAATTTGCATAGTGATTCGTCTTGCTGATTGATACTGGTTTTCTTTACGCTACATACATGCACAGAGAGAGAGAGAGAGAGAGAGAGAGAGAGAGAGAGAGAGAGAGAGACAGAGACAGACAGAGAGACAGAGACATAGAGAGACATAGACAGAGACAGAAAGAGAGAGAGGAGGGGGGAAATGAGATAGTGAGGAGGGGGGGGAGAGAGAGAGAGAGAGAGAGAGAGAGAGAGAGAGAGAGAGAGAGAGAGAGAGAGAGAGAGAGAGACGAGAAAGACAAACAAAACAGACAATGAAGGAATGGAAAGGAAAGTTACAGAAAGAAAGAGAAGTAACAAAGAAGAAAAGAAGCAGACGAACCAAGCTACAAGAAATAAAAAGAAAAAGAAAGCTAGGAACAAAACAAGAAAGAACGAAGGAAGCTAACAAACAAACAAAAGTGAAAAGAAAGAGACAGAAACAGAAAGAGCAAAAAGAAGAAAAAAAAAGAAAGCAGAGAAAAAAAAAATTACAGAAATTAAAAGAAAAGGAGAGTCAGAAACAGGACGAGTAAGAACGAGAGGAAAGAAAACGAACAAATAAACAAACAAACAAGAAAGAGGAGACAGACACAGAAGGGAAGAAGAAAGAAAAAGAACTGGAGACGAAGAGTTGCAAAAATAAAGATAAGAACAGAAACGACAAAGCAAGGATGTTTGTGAAGATTTTGAAAAAGGCGGGGATGTGTGTGTGTGTGTGTGTGTGTGTGTGTGTGTGTGTGTGTGTGCGCGCGCGCGCGCAGTTGGCCACGTGTGTCCGATACAGTCCTTGACCCTGAGCAGGTCGAGTGGTCAGCTGATGTCAGCAGTCTTCCTGCGTGGAGGGCAGATCGATGGATCCTGTGACAGAGCGCCCAGAGCAGAAAACAAAAAAATCTGTTCAGCAGCTGGACAAAGCCTTAAACAGCTGACGAGGTTGGAGAACTAGCCGCCCATAGGCACAAGGTCGAACAGGGTCGGGGTTATTTTTTTGTTAGATAGTAGTAGTCTTTGGTGGTGGTGTGATGGTCTTTGGGTGGTGGTGGTGGTGGAGGCTGTTGTTTCTGTCTGTTCGGAGTAAGTTTTGGTAGGTCTGTGTTTGCGTCTGTCTGTCTGTCTGTCTGTCTCTGTCTGTTTGTCTGTGTCTCTGTCTGTCTGTACCCTCTCTCTCTCTCTCTCTCTCTCTCTCTCTCTCTCTCTCTCTCTCTCTCTCTCTCTCTCTCTCTCTCTCTCTCTCTCTCTCTCTCGTGTGTGTGTGTGTGTGTGTGTGTGTGTGTGTGTGTGTGTGTGTGTGTGTGTGTGTTCATTGCGAATCAACGTGTTCAGCATCTTGAATGGACCCATATCATCTCTCTCTCTCTCTCTCTCTCTCTCTCTCTCTCTCTCTCTCTCTCTCTCTCTCTCTCTCCTCTCTCTCTCTCTCTCTGATGTCCATGACTTAAACCTCAACAATCATTTTTTTTTTCCTTCTTTCTTTCTGTCTGTATGTCTGTCTGTCTGTCTGTTCTTGAACATTTCAGAGAGTACGCCTGAAAGTTTAATGATGAGACGTGTACTTCTTGAGTTGCTGTTTTAAAAAAAAAAAATCTCTTGTAATGAGGCTTAGTTTTTTGTTTTGTTTTGTTTTGCTTTGCTTTGCTTTGCTTTGTTTTTAACTCAGATAACGCAATTTTTCCGGCATAAGTTAGCCTCATGATTTTTTTTCTCTCTTCTGATTATTTGGTGAGACTTGTGGGCTCGCTTTGTTACTCGTAATGGATTGTTAGAGACAGGTTATACAACACTTTGCCAGTTCCATGTCGGCAGGGTCCCTTTAGCACCAGAAGACGAACTGCTAAAACCTAGCACAAACAGGGCCCAGTGTCATTTTCTTCATCTTTTTTTTTTTTTTTGTCTTGAAGTCTTCGGGCCAGTTGCTGGTTCCTAGCAGAGACGTTTCAAGGCCCAGCGGGAATAAAGACCTAATAATATTACCCCATGTCGTCGTGGTCTTACCAGACTCGGACGTAAAAGGCGTAATGTCGCCAGACCTCTCCCCCCAGCCTCCACTGATTAGAAACTAATCATTGACAGTAGTAAGTACCTCGGTCCCCTGGGTTTTCCAGAGAGCAAGGCTTGTTTCTCGGTGATTTCAAAGGTGTACTATATTTTCTTTTCAGTGCCATATCTCGCAGTCGGTGATTTGATAAGAGACTGATCATGAACAGTGAAAGCTGGGCTGTAAACCAGTCTCCTGACTTTTTACACAGAGGGTAAGGCGTGGTATTGGTCTGTGAATGTAAAGATGTACTGAGTGGTAGTTCTACCGCCATGTCGGTTTCTCAGTGAGTTTTAAGATGTATACACTGAATCGTATGATTTTACAGCCTTGTCTCACAGTCTGTTATTTGGTCAGAAACTGGTCATTGATGGTACTACAAGTTTGGTTGTTAATTAACCAACCAGTCTGCGGACTATTCGACGGGATATACAGCTGGTTTCTCGGTGATTTTTAAAGGTGTCAGTTGTCACATTACTGCAGTGTCTTAACACTCGGTGTATTGATTAAAAACTACACATTGACAAGCTTACTTTTTAATGTCCCCTCTGTCGATTTTCATAGAGAATAAGGCTTGTTTTTCAACGATGTTAAAGGTAGACAGTATGCTGCAACTGCGATGAATGTTTTGATGTCCGTGCCATCGGATATCCGTATTGTTACTTAGGAAATGTTTCGAGTCTAGGTACATGCATAAATCTTACATTCATTGTCAGATAGTGTTGTCCATTAATGTAATTATTAATGTGTGTTTGCTCACAGATCTGAAGGGTGTGGGTATTCGACACCCACGTTTTCTTTTTCTTGTAAATTCTTGCATATTGCTCGATAGTTTTTTTCCCCAGTTTTCTTTGCATTGACTATTTTGCGCTTTTTTTGTGACAGATTTTGAATGCCTTTCTCGTCAAATGAAAAGTCAAACAAGATGATCTCTCTCTCTCCTCTCTCTCTCTCTCTCTCTCTCTCTCTCTCTCTCTCTCTCTCTCTCTCTGTGTGTGTGTGTGTGTGTGTGTGTGTGTGTGTGTGTGTGTGTGTGTGTGTGTGCCGAGAACCAGAACGAATGTGATATAATGCTCTTGCATCTCTCTCTCTCTCTCTCTCTCTCTCTCTCTCTCTCTCTCTCTCTCTCTCTCTCTCTCTCTCTCTCTTCTGGCACTAAAGGGACCATGCCGACATGAAACTGGCAAAGTGTTGTATAACCCATCTCTGACAATTCATTACGAGTAACAAAGTATCATAATGTATGTATATGTATATAGATCACACACACACACACACACACACACACACACACACACACACACACACACAAACTGTCGACAACCAGCGGAATGATTCAAACATCTCTCTCTCTCTCTCTCTCTCTCTCTCTCTCTGAAGTGCTTTTCAGCGAAAGGGGTAGGCGTGTGTTGCAAGAGTTTTTTCCCCTGGAAGTTAGTGATTAATGTTCAATGCATCCGGCGGCACGGGAGTTTCGTGTCAGGTGTGGCCATTGCAATCCTAGCGCCCATCAATTTCATGCTGAAGAAGGCAAGGTTCAAGTTTGACGTGAGATTGCGAGTCATCCGTGCTCGCACAAGCCTTTTGTCTGCAATCTTGGTAGACTTGGTTCTGAGTGTGGTTTTCCCTCAATGGCTTTTTTTTTTTTTATTTTTATTTTATTTTTTTTTTTAGCCGCTGCTGCTATCATTATTTAGATTTTTGTGTCTTCTCCCACCACCGATCTTTTTGCAAACGTTCTTCAGGCCATCCATTTCATCAGGAAGGAGATCGGGGGTTGGAGCGTAAGTGGAGTGATTTTTTTTTTTTTCTTTTTCTGATAGGAAATAACTTTTCTTCCATTTATTACGAAGCTAAAATGTTATGCTGACAATATTTGACCTGCTGTTTGTTGAAGGAAAACAAAAATAGAGAGAAAATTATGATTTGCATATGTATATGTCTCCTTTCTTTTGACACGGAACGGATTTCTGCAAGAAATAAAGGAACAACGATCCTCCTTGAACAGTATAAGGCTCGACGGCTCGTTTATTTCCTTGAAAACTGAAATCGGTGAAATTGATTCCTGCAAATACAAAACGTAGTACTCTCTCTCTCTCTCTCTCTCTCTCTCTCTCTCTCTCTCTCCCTCTCTCTCTCTCTCTCTCTCTCTCTCTCTCTCTCTCTCTCTCTCTGCCTCTCTGTATTTCTCTCTGTCGTACTCTCTGCCTGTGTGTCCTGCGCTGCGCGCTCTCTGCGTACGTGTGTGTGTGTGTGTGCGCGCGCGCGCGCGCGTGTGTCTGTATGTGTGTGTGTGTGTGTGTGTGTGTGTGTGTGTGTGTGTGTGTGTGCACAGAGTTAGAGACACACACATACACACACACAGATAGGGAGAGTTGC
>JADBJO010002473.1:231891-236891 GCA_016801955.1 Conus betulinus
CTTTTTGCCATTCATCTATCAGAAAAACACGCTGCATTTTGTTCGAAACACGCAAGGTTCTGTACGTTTTGAAGTGACAGGTTAATTAAGATAATGGGTCTGCCTCTTGTTTTGTGGCAAAAGTGTGTTCGAACTAGCAATGGGATTGAACCCATTTGAAATTCAATACATTTTTTACCGGAATGTAACAGAAGCAACAGAAATGACAGCAACACCAACAATCGTCATCATTCTCCTCCTCCTCCTCCTCCCCCCCCTCCTCCTCTTACTTGTAGTCGTAGTAGTAATGACCATGAAAATGATAACAACGCTATTAACGCTACTTGTTCTAAACACCACGATCACCACCATCACCACCAGCCACCACCATTACGACGACGACGACGATGACAACAGCAAAAAGAAAGAAGCAGCAAGAAGAAGAAGAAGAAGAAGAAGAAGAAGAAGAAGAAGAAGAAGAAGAAGAAGAGCTAGAAGAAGAAGAACTAGAAGAAGAAGAAGAAGAAGAAGAAGAAGAAGAAGAAGAACTTCCACCACCACCACCACCACCACCACTACTACTACTACTACTTCTACTGCTATACTACCAGTACTGACAATGATAATGATGGCGATGATGGTGACGATGAGCAAGTGAAACAAGTCTTTTATCGTCTTTGGACTGAATATAGAATCAGGAAACAATAAAACAGCTCCGAAATATTTCCTTTTATTATTGTATAAGTTTTGAAAAAAAAAAAAAAACAACAAAAAACATTTGACTGAAATGATTCGTGTCAAGGGTTCTGAGCATACTCCGTTGAAGCATCCCGCTTAGCCTAATGCTTTCTGGAAAAAAAAAAACATCAAATTTTCTGATGTAAATGGAATTTTATTTCGCATGGGATATGTTTACGAAGTATTGATTTTGTTCAACCAGTTGCCCATAAACGATCTCTTTCTTCCACGCTCCCACTGTTTTGTTTTCCTTTACTTTGTTCGAGCGACGCCTAACTGTATTTTCCCCTCAGTCCTTTCTGGAACGGTAACCTCTATAGAACTGTTGGTACGGGAATTTGCTGCCGTAAGTGTCGAATCCACAAAAAATGACAAAAACTGTACAATTATTCTAGGAGTTATGGCATGGGTGAGGATAATTCTTAGAGATGGCGGACCTGTCTAGAATCTCACTACCACTATCAGCATGTCAAGATGCTAACATGGGTCATGAAAACCTTAACCCCTCGCACGCACGTGAAATCCCATCAAGAACTTTTAAAAGAGGTTTGCCAATAGTATGAACGACACGTATTCAGTATAGCAGTGCAGCTTCTGTTAATAATAAAAGAAATGGAGGTGGGGGATGAATGATAATCCGACTGACTAATACACGATTGAATATTACATGGGAAACAACAGAACGTAGCGTCAGCAGGCAGCTCTTCTTCGGCTCTACCAGGTACGCGGCCCGTCACGTTTAATGAGTTTGTGGATTGTAAAGCGCTTAGAGCTTGGTCTGTAAATGAATATAGGCGTTAGATGATTCAGTATTCGTGAGCTTCAGTAAAGATATCGATAGCTAGATAGATAGATAGCTAGCTAGCTAGATAGATAGATAGATGGATAGAGAAAGAAAGAAAAAAAAAAAAAAGAAAGACTACACTTACTGCGGATTACTGCAGCATATTCCTAGCGTCTCTTACAGCTATGCTATGAGGGCGTTGAATTAACCGTTATCCGTTCGTCCAAGAAATGATGTTGACGAGTTTTAAATCAAATACAGGTATATCTAACACACAAAACAGAAACAGCAGAAACGACAGCAAAGACAGCATTTCATCCTGGTTAGCCTCGTGCTCCTCCTCCTCCTCATCTTACTCATAATCATAACAGTAATCATGATAACGATAATGCTAACTGCTATAATCATAATAACACTATAATTGCTGCTACTGCGTTTACAGATATTGCCACTACTACTACTACTACTACGACGACGACGACTACTACTACTACTACTACTACTACTACTACTACTACTACTACTACTACTTCTCTACTACTTCTACTACTACTACTACTGCTGCTGCTGCTACTACTACTACCACTACTTAAGACGAGCGTTGAATTTAATGTCCTCACTGCATAGTTTTTCGGACAAGGAATCTCTTGCAGCAAACCGCGGAAAGTGTAGTATTTCTTCCCTTTCTTTCTTTCTTTCTTTCTTGGATGGGGTCTGCGTTCAGATGGAGGCATCCAATACGACCGTTTCCCTCAGGCAAAAACCCCAAAAAGTCCAGTTCTTCCGTTGTGTAGTCGAAATTTTCTTCTTGCGGTTGTGAACCGTCTCAGATGGATGTCTGGGTGTTGACGTAGTCCTGTCTCGCCCCCCCCCCCCTCTTTCCTCTTTCCTCTCCTCTCCCCCCCCCCCCCCCTGCCCCCGCTCCCTCCCTCCCCCCCCAAGGCTGTCTTCAGGACTACCGAATGGCCCAGTGGAGATGGGTCCCGTGCCGCGTGATGCGGCTCAGAAAAAAAAAAAAGCAGAACAGCCACCGCCAAGATCCACTGTCCACCCTGCGCCCTGTGGGGGACGATTCCCAACACTGCCACCCCCCTGCCCCCTCGCCCCCAAGGGGAGGGTCCCGCTGGTCGGTGAAATCGCAGAACGCGGAGCCTTTCATTTTGCAAAGAGTCGTCCTAAATGACTCGGGCTAGTCCTGTCGTCACTGCTTAGCCGAGAAACGTATGCCATAGTGCCAGAGGTAAGACTAACGTCCTACTGGCCTGCAGACCTTCAGCACATGATGTCCCAGCCTGATGACTGTAGTTCTGGTGGCAAGATGTCTTGTTGTTGTTGGCAGGTTGGCAGGTGCCTAGCTCAAGACGAAGGGCTGTTCTATCTTGTTCTGGTTTCCGTCCAGGTCTTGTGGTTTATTCCTACTGAACTGATGTCCAGCGCTTGGTTCTGGATCAGTGTGAAGTGAAGTGGTGTCCACTCTGTAGTGTTGGTCAGCGGACTGTGGGGGGGTTTGTAATCCTTGCCGCCCCCCCCCCCCCCCCCCCCCCCCCCCCCCCCCGCCTCCGCCATTCCGGAAGACCTGTTCTCCGGCTACCGAGCCTTCTTCTCATGATGATCGGGTGACGATGGCCCTCGGCCATCTCAAAGAAGGAGCAGGATGGAGGTCTCTGGAGTGCTCGACGAGTCCCTTCCGTGGTCCGCACTGACCACGGCTGAGAGGGCAATTTTCCACCATGCCGAAAACAAACAAACAAACAGGCCACACACAAACACACACACACACACACACACGCTCACACACGCACACACGCAGACACATGTACGCGCGCGCGCACGCACACACAGACACAGACACACACACACACACACACACACACACACACACACACACACACACACACACACAGTTTGCCAGGCCATGAGTTATGGCAGCAAGGCAGCGCTCCATCGCCGACTGCCCTCCATCTCTAGAAGCCAGTCCCTGGTAACACAGGCTAAAATCACTCCCCCCGTCACACACACAGTGGCTGGATGGTTTGGCTGCGCCCCTCGACGTTGATCTCTCACATCAACGCTCTTCACGAAACATCCACTGCCTACCTTTGGGCACCCCTTGCTACGCCATCTCACAGTGGTGAGGTAGGCTGTGCCGCTCTCTGCCTATCTGCCTCGTACATGTCTTCTGCTGGTGATGCCTTCTTGCAGCACGTATGATGCTGCTGCTGTTGCTGCGGACCAAACGTCAAGATCTGTTCATAGAGCGTGACATCCAACATGAACCATGGTCACGTGGTTCCACAGGCGGATTTCCCTTTCTCGCGACAGTCCTCGTTAATTCTGTTTCTTCTCAGCTGTGGCGTGCTCCACGTTTTTTGTTGAAATTTCACTTGTGGATCTTTTTTCATTGTAGTCAACTTTATCAGAAAGATTGATTCTTTTTCCCAACTGTGCAATCCCTTTCCTTCATTCTCAGACACGATTTCTCTCGTCTTTCCTTAAAAGCCAAAAGAAAGACACTCGACAAACCAACGGATTCACGAAAGACGTTTATTCCGATTTTCCATCGTTCAAATATACACACAGCATGCACGGAGAGGAGATAACGAACCGATCCTCTGAATGCCCACGCATTGCTGCTACGGTATTTTATTACATCGTAAACAAACGTCTCTGTCAAAGATTGCCCTATATTCAAAGGCTTCTGAGTCAAATGGGAATTCTTAATCCACATTCTAAATATACATTTTACTAAGCTAAATCATAAAAAAAAAGTATATTAAATTGAATGCGTATTGTTAGTTTCGCTTCCACCACAGAGCTGTGTGTCGCGTTTCAAATGATACGTTGTTAGTCTTCTACTTTCAGTCTTCAGCCAACTTTCCCATCAGCTTCAACATGTATCAGGTTTCATCACTCTTGTCTCTTGGTGTGGTGTACAGAGGCAATCTGCGTTGGCCGCGTTTTTATTGAGTTCTCCTTAAGTGGACAGATAATGGTCTACCAGTCAGGACAGCGGACCAGGAAATTCAATCTCACCCCGTGTTAACCACGTTTCCTCCCGAACAGGCTGGCACCAACCGTCTCTCTCTCTCTCTCTGTCTCTCTCTGTCTGTCTGTCTCTGTCTCTTCTCTCTCTCTTTCTCCAATGGGGAGAACGCTCACTATCATATAACTCCTGGTCAGATACCGGTATTTCGAAACCTGATTGTTCTCCTCAGTGACCGCGGAAAGTGGTAATTTGACTCCTGTGCCTTTTCGGTTTTAAGAAGAATGCTATACCAAAAAAGGCTGGTGTGCAATACCATAGTATGTTTGTTGAGTTTCAAAAAAACTAACTAAAGGTGCCACCTAAGAAGCAAAAGAAAATCATGAAAGAGCAAAAACAAGCTACATTTTCTTGTGAAAAGTAGAAAATATAAAAAGATAACCTCTTAAGACACAAGTGCTGAGGGCCAGTTCTTGGAATGAATCCACAAGGGACTAAATTACAATGAAACAATAA
>JADBJO010002473.1:246891-249391 GCA_016801955.1 Conus betulinus
TACAACATAGATAGGAACACACAAATAAAGAAATAAATAAAAAAAAGAAGGGCAAGCTGAGGTGGGGAAGGGATTGGGCCGGAGGTGGGGAAGGGATTGCTCCCGGAAACGTCCTCTCCTCCTCCTCCTCCTCCTCCTCCTCCTCCTCCTCCTCCTCCTCCTCCTCCTCCTCCTCCTCCGCCTTCTTCTGTATTTTAAGGTGAGAGCTCAGAGATTCACTACTTAGGTGAGATTTGTGCGTATGTAATGTGTTTCATCCTAAGTTTTGTCTCTGGGGGATGATATAAGTTCATGTAAGGCGAGCAGTTTACGTCAGGTCTAGAGTATCATGGTCGTCGTGGTGGAAGAGCTGGGTGAAACTCTTACGAATCGTAGTGAAGCTGAGCTCACTGTACAAGGGAATGGTCCATTGACGGGAATGTTTCGGAAAGGACAAACATTTCAAAGGGAAACAAGAGAACTACAGAGAGGCGTGGATTTCTGAGGCAGGTTATCCACAAATTAGGGGGACAAACCTGTTTACAGATGAACACTTAAGATGGCATCTCTCCATAGGCATATATCTTTTACGTGCGTTTGAGGGGAAAGAAAAAATATAAGATGTGACATGTTTTAGTGAGAGGGTTTTGACCAATAGTTGCGCGCGCGCCGGCGCGTCCGCGCCCGGTTTGTGTGTGTGGTGTTGTGGTGTGTGTGTGTGTGTGGTGTGTGTGTGTGTGTGGGGAGTCATCAAAATTATACTTTTTGAGGGTTACAAGAATCAGCTTTCCAGCTTTTGTTTTTTTAATCCTGACCTAATAAACAAGAAAGGCAATAATCCTAACATATAACCTCAGAAAACATGTTTAAAGCACACGGTTTTATCATGAAAATGCATACTCTCATATGAAACAAAGAAACACTAATGAAAACTATTGTGTACACTTCACGTTCCAGCGCGCGCGCGCTCGCACACACAACACACACACACACACACACACACACAACACACAACACACACACACCACAAACACACACCACACACATACACACACACCACACACACACACACACACACACACACACACACACAGGAGAGAGGAGAGAGAGAGAGAGAGATGAGAGAGAGAGAGAGAAGAGAGAAAGAGAGAGAAACTGCATTGATGAAATGAATATCAATTGATGCGCAAGGTTCTATCAGATGCATTTTAGTACTTTGTGTATGCTTTGGGGGACATGATTTTATGGGGGAAGGTGCCGTCCCTCCATAATGTGTGTTTATGAAAGATTAATTCGAGAGTGGTGTGTGTGTGTGTGTGTGGTGTGTGTGTGTGTGTGTGTGGGTGTGTGTGTGCGTGCGTGCGTGCGTGCGTGTGCGTGCGTCGTGTGTATGTGTGCGTGTGTGGTGTGTGTGTGTGTGTGTGTGTGTGTGCGTGTGTGTGTTGTGTGTGGTGTGGGTGTGTGTTCTCTCTCTTTCACTCTCTCTCTCTCTTCTCTCTCTCTCTCTCTTCTCTCTCTCTCTATCCTCTCTCTCTCTCTCTCTCTGTCTGTCTTTCTGTCTGTGTGTTTGTCTGTGTGTCTGCACGTGAATTTATTTCTGTGTTATGCATCGGTTTATCTGTGCGTCAGTCTATCTCTCTGCCTGACTGTGTCTGTCTGTCTGTCTGTCTGCATGTCTGCCTGCCTGCCTGTCTGTCTCTGCTGTCTGTCTGTCTGTCTGTCTGTTATGTCTATTACCTGACCCCTCTCTTTCTAGTCTGCCTGGTCTGTCTCACGCACTCTCCCTCTCTCTCTCTCTCTCTCTCTCTCTCTCTCTCTCTCTCTCTCTTCTCTCTCTCTCTCTCTCTCTCTCTCTCCCTCCCTCTTTGTCCTATAGTACTGATTGACTCGTGTCTAAGTGTGTCATCAGGCTGAATCTTCTCTCCAGACGTTCGTGATGCTAACCTGAAAATTGGCTTATTTACTAGTAACCTAGAACAGGGATGAGTAGGAGAGAGCAGGGGAGAGAGGCAGGGGAACAGGAGTTGGGGACAGAGGCAGGGGGGGTGGTGGGGGGGGGTGGGGTGAGCGGTAGCACATTTAACACGGCGGGTTGTTGAGATCGACGACGTGGGACAGAGTTGAGTGACGGAGGGAGGAACTTTTGCGCTAAGGATAGACACAGGCAGCAGGAAGTATGGGGACGTTGTAGAGTCAAAAGGTCATAAATTATGTTATTTTGCGCCGTAAATAAAACAGTAACTGTCACTAAAAGAGGTAATCACTCATGACACAGGAAGAGAATATAAACTTTTTTTTCTTTCTATTTCAAAATGTTCTAAGCATCCTCAAAGACATTTTGCCCAGAATATAAACGGTATTATCACGTGAAAACAGCTAATCACCATTTAGAAAGCTATTCTGACCATAATTTATGAAAACATATCTTTCAGATATGAGAAACTGTTTTCGTTAGGATAATTCGCCGCTGAAAACAATGATTTTCTACATGAAAACAGCGACGATTCTGTCTTAAAGTAAG
>JADBJO010002473.1:261891-264391 GCA_016801955.1 Conus betulinus
TAAACGATGATGGCGATCATACAGAAATGAATCAAAAACACAGTTGACAAGGAATGCATAGATGAATGAATACAGAGATAAACAAAAGCAGAATGAGAGTAGATGTCACAAACTTCGGAGACTTGCATTGTTGAGAACAGACTGCAATCCTGCGCGCGCTGGCATCACAAAAAAAAACTTGCGGATACCTGTGGCAAGATGTCTCCTCAGTGAACCGTCTGGTCAACGCGTGAAGGCGGCACGGTTAGGATGGAGGAGGGGTGGGAATGAGACAACGGGGGGAGTCCGGGACAAACTGAGGAGAGTGGGGAATGAGACAGTGGGGGAGTGTGAAAACAAGAGGTGGAACGAGAAGAACAAGGAGATACGAGCAGCGAGGGGGAGACGTGGGGAAAACCGAGCAGGAGGGGGGGGGGGTGGGGGGGGGGGGGGGGGGGGGGGGGGGTGGGGGTGGGGGTGGGGTGGGGGGGGGGGTTCTTCTTTCTGTCGCATGAAAGCCTTGGAAACGTCTGATGATAGCAGATTTGTGTTGCATGTTTTTGTTGCTGCTGTTTTCGTAAGGCTTATCTGAAGAGTGAAGTTCTTCTTTATCATCTAAAACAGAGGAAATCTTGTTGTTGTTGTGTTGTTGTTGCTGTTATTGTTGTTGTCGTTGTTGTTGTTGTTGTTCTTCTTCTTCTTCTTCTGATCTTCTTCTTCTTCCCCATCTCTGTCATCATCATCATCATCATCATCATCATCATCATCATTATCGCCATCATCATCATCATCATCATCATCAGCAGCAGCAGCAGCAGCAGCAATAGCATTATCATCATTGTTGTCGTCATCATCATCATCGTCGTCGTCCTCTCCTCCTCCTTACCCCCCCCCCTCCCCTCTCTCTCTCTCTCTCTCTCTCTCTCTCTCTCTCTGCATGTAGGATGAACATGTTCTGTTATCTTCATTCTTCACACAGCAGCAGCAAAAAAAAAAAATAATAATAATAATAATATCTGTAAACAACTAACAAAATGGGGGAAAAAAAACTCAAAGACCATTAAAACATGTTAACGTTACCATGGCAACATATACGCCCACAGTTCTCATCAATGGGAAGAGAGCTATCAGTCATGCCGGCACTCACTGGTCGTGTTCTTGCCTTTTAAGCCGATATATTCCTCTGCACTCTCATACTGCTGGTCTCCGTCGGACTACTGATGATGATCTGAGGGCGGGCACGTGTTGAAATCACCATACATACCACGCTCTGTCACTAACGACCCTTGACCCCCACATCTTAACCACTGGTGGACATGCGCGCTGAGATCACCATACATACCACGCTTTGTCACTAACGAACCTTGACCCACATCTTAACCACTAGTTGACATGCGCTAAAAAACACCATACATACCACGCTCTGTCACTAACGAATCTTGACCCCTACATCTGAACCACTGGTGCGTGACGCAGGAGGAGGAGTGTGTGGGGGGGGGGGGGGGGGGAGAGGTACTGGCCGTAAGCTGATGACGTCCCAAACTAAGGGTAATTACCTCCCGTTGGACATTGCGGGCAGTCTGTTGGTCTGTTAATGAGCTTCTGGTCCGGTGTAGTATTTGGATGTACCTCCTCATGTCAGTTGTCCTGGCGGGGCGGGTGGGGTGGGGTGGGGGATAGTTTGGACTGCTTTCTAGTTTACAGGCACACCCACACCCACCCCTTCTCTCTCCTCAACAATCAACCTCCACTGGCACTTCCAAGATGGGTTCAACCGCAGCTGTTCCAAAAAATCTTACATTTTGGCACTGTTTCTAAACAGACATGGAAGTGTTTGCCACACTGAGGGCCAAAACAAGACCTGAGCCACCACAAGCCAGCTGAAACCACCATGGTCTTTGGGTTTAGATTGAGGACTGTTCACAGCCGTCTCTAGAGCCACTAATCAGAGATGTACCCGCTGTGGGGGCTACCCATGGCAAGAAAGACAGAGCGGTAACCTGTATCCTCTTTCAGGGCTACCTGTGACGGTACCGGGTGGAAGACTCCACATCTACAGGCTGGTAGACCTGTTGGTAAAGAATAAAGACTTCACCCTCCGTGGGGCTGCTCATAAGGTATGAAAGACTGCACCCTTTGTAGGGGCTGCTCATAAAGGATGAAAGACTGCACACTCCCTTTGTATGAAAGGGGCTGCTCATAAAGGATGAAAGACTGCAGGGCTGCTCTCTTTGTAGGGGAAAGACTGCTCATAAAGGATGAAAGACTGCACTCTTTGTAGGGGCTGCTCATTAGGGATGAAAGGACTGCACTCTTTGTAGGGGCTGACTGCATTAGGGATGAAAGACTGACTGCACTCTTTGTAGGGCTGCTCTTAAGGTATGAAAGATATTACCCTCTATAGGGCACTCTTTGCTGGTAAACGATTAATCAGTTTAAGATATGGTAGAGTGACTAGGATGCTTTTTTTTTTTTTTTTGGTAGAGTGACTAGGATTTGGGGGGGGGGGGGGGGGGGGGGG
>JADBJO010002473.1:269391-279391 GCA_016801955.1 Conus betulinus
TTGTCCTAATGAGTTATCTGGCACAGGATAGCGATGGGAACACCTGAAGTAATGAAGGCCAGTAAGCAACTCGGGGAAGCGCAGTGTTGCTGCTGTCTTTGCCATCCTGTGTTAAATGTTAAGTGTTGTTGCTGTGACCGCTGCTGTAGCTGCCAACGGGTTCATTTGGACGCTGTTGCTATGCTGCTGTAGTTGTACTGGAGATGATGATTCCTGCAAGGAGTCAGATGAAATGTTTTGACTGTTACTCGGCCTGTCTGTGTCTGTCTCTGTCTCTGTGTCTGTCTGTCTGTCTGTGTCTGTCTCTCTACAGACACACACACACATACACACAGATACACACACCATACACGCCCGCTCTCTCTCTCTCTCTCTCTCTCTCTCTCACACACACACACACACACACACACGCTTGCACACACGCACACACGCACGCACACACACACACACACACACACACACACACACACACACACACACACACACACACACACACCAGTACAGGTGCAGCGCAGCATTATTCAATTATATCACATTATGCTTTAAGAATAATAAACAAGAAATGCTTGCACACACACACACACACACACACACACACACACACACACACACACACACACACACACACACACACACCAGTACAGGTGCAAGCGCAGCAGCATTATCCAATCATATATCACATTATGCTTTAAGAATAATAAACAAGAAATGCTTTAAAAAAAGAAAAAAAAAATACATGTATGAAAATCAATGTTACCAAATCAGTCCCCAAACCCAAATGAAAATGGAACATGGAGAGAGAGAGAGAGAGAGAGAGAGAGAACGGAGATGAGAGGAGAGAGAGAGAGAGAGAGAGAGAGATGACACGAAGAGAAGAAAAAGAAAACCGACATGCGAATGATAACAGCACGTCATCAGATGATGTAAAACATTACGAAAAGTGCTGATGCTCAAGAGGTGATGCGCTAAAGCAGGAAATGCAGAAATCCGCCTGTGGGTTTACAACTGACAGACAGCTAAGTGCTAGTGCTGCGCCGCTCTGTCAGCACGTGGGAGGGGGGGGGGGGAGAAGGGAAGGGGAAGGGGTGAGAAGGGAAAGGGTGGTATTGGGGTGATAAAGAAGAAGAGAACAAAAAGAAGAAGAAGAAGAAAAGAAGAAGAAGGAGGAGGAGGAGGAGGAGGAAGAAAAGAAGAAGAAGAAGAAGGAGAAGGAGGAGGAGGAGGAAGGAAGAAAGAAGAGAAGAAGAGGAGAAGGAGAGAGGAGGAAAAAAGAAGTGAAGCGTGCGTGCATGCGTGCGTGCGTGCGTGCGTGCAATGCTGTTGTGTGTGTGTGTGGTGTGTGTGGGTGTGTGTGTGCGTGTGTGTGTGTGGGTGTGTGTGTGTGTGTGTGTGTGTGTGTATGTGTGTGTGTGTGTGTGTGTGTGTGTGTGTGTGTGTGTGTGTTTGTGTGTTGTGTGTGTGTGTGTGTGGTGTGGTGTGTGTGTGTGTGTCTGTGTGTGGTGTCTCTGTGTGTGTCTGTGTGTGTAGGAGGGTTGTGTATAATGGGAGGTAGTGTCATAAACGAAGGGAGGGCGAAAGGGACTAGAGGTGGAGTGCGAAGGGAGGAAAGGAGGAGAGGGAGAGAGAGAGGGAGAGAGAAGTGGGAGAAGAGAGGGGGAGAGAGGAGAAGAGAGAGGGGGGAGAGGAGACTGGAGAGAGAGAGATGAGGGGAGAGTGGGAGAGGGAGAGAGAGAGAGAGAGAGGGCGAGAGAAGACACGTTTGGCGTGGGAGTGGATAGGTGAGGCGGGAGAGTGATAGGGAATGGGGGGGAGGGGGGGGGGAGGGGAGGGAGGAAGGAGAAAGGGAGGGTGCTTTCAAGTGTAGCTGAAGTCTTTGACGTCATCATATAATGAAATCACACGAATCGTGTTTTCGAGACTGTGTCTATGTCTTCTTCTTCTTCTTCTTCTTATCATCATCATCATCATCATCATCATCACCACCACCACCACCCACCAACACCAACCACCACCACCATCATCATCATCATCATCATCATCATCATTGTCATCGTCGTCGTGATCGTCGAGATCGTCATCTTCATCATCATCGACTTTCTTTCTTTTTTTCCTTTCTTCTTTTTCTTCCTCTGCATGTTTCTTTTCCTCCTCCTCCTCCTCCTCCTCCTCCTCCTCCTCCTCCTCCTCCTCCTCCTTCTCCTCCTTCTGTTTCTTCTTAGTTTATTTCTATTTTCTCTTCTCTGTCTTCTCTTTCTTTTCCCCTCCTCAACTCTCGTGCAACTGTGATATGGTCTGTATGGTCGCCTTGGCTATCAACAAACATCTGATATGGTTTGTATGGTCATCTTGACTATCAGCAACATCTGATATGGTCTGTATGGTCGCCTTGACTATCAGCAAACATCTGATAGGGTCTGTATGGTCGCCTTGGCTATCAACAACATCTGATATGGTCTGTATGGTCGCCTTGACTATCAGCAACATCTGATAGGGTCTGTATGGTCATCTTGACTATCAGCAACATCTGATAGGGTCTGTATGGTCATCTTGACTATCAGCAACATCTGATATGGTCTGCGTGGTCGCCTTGGCTATTAACACCACGACTTAATTCTTTGTCAATAAGCTGTCTTTCTGCCTCTCTCCCTGCCCATCTGTCCGTCTCTATGCCTTCTCTCTCTCTCTCTCTCTCTCTCTCTCCTCTCTCTCTCTCTCTCTCTCTCTCTCTCTCTTTGTGGACGAAATGGGTTTTGATATTCGCTTACCACGCACACCAACATAAAAAAAACAGCCTTCCAGGACAACTAACAAAAGGGGGGGGTGGGGGGGTGCGGAACAAACAAACTCAACGCTCATAAGATGCCAAACACGTTACCAAGGCAACAAGCACGTCCACAAGTTCTCGTTAGTGAGAGGGCAATCCGGCGTGCCCGCACTCAGCGGTCGTGTTATTATTGCCTGTTTAGCCCACACATCGTCCTCGGCGCTGCCGTGCGGGTCTCCATCATCGCAATACCACTCACGATCTGAGCTGAGCGAGGGCACACGCTGAAATCACCAAAAGCACACGCTGTCACTAACGAACCTTGACCCCACATCTTAACAACATTGGGGTACGTCGCAGAGGGAGCGGCGGCGGCCACTGGTCGTTCTGCTGATGACGTCCCGAATTAAGGTTAATTACCTTCTGTTGGCCGCTGCGTGTAGGCTGTTGGTCTGTTTATGAGTTTCTGGTCTGGGTTGGTTATATCCTTTCAGGTCAATTGCCCTGGTGGGGGGAAGGGGGGGGGGATGAGAGAGTGTGTGTGTGTGTGAGTGAGGTGGGGGGGGGGGGGGCGTTAGTTTGGATAGTATTCTAGTTTACACCCATCCATCCACCCACATCCTTCTCCTCAACAATCTGCAACCCATTGCCGTAGACGCCTCAAAGAAGAGTTCAGTCGCAGCAGCCATAAAAATCTTGTGGTCTGTTACTACTCTTGTTAACAGACGTTAAAAGGGCTTGCCTCATTGAGGGCTAAAAAAAAGAATGACTTGATCCACCATCCGACTTAGACAGTTCTTCATGTACGTATTGATGACTGGAAACAGCCATATACAACGGAACTAATGAGTGACTTTAACCTCTATGGGGCTGTCTATGACAGAGAGGAAGAGAAGGAAGATGTGCACTTTTTCAGCGTCACCTGTGAATGATGGAAGACTTCACCGTCTACTTTGTACAGGTTTCCTTTTGTAGGGCTATCAGTAAAGATAAAGATATCACCCTCCGCAGGGCCGTCAGTAAAGGATAAAATCGTCACCTTCTGTAAAGCTGTCGGTAACAGAGAAAGAATTCAACTTCTCCAGGGCTGTTGGTAAAGCATAAAGACTTCACCGTCTGTACAGCTGTCGGTACCAGAGAAAAACTTCAACTTCTCCAGGGCTGTTGGTAAAGGATAAAGACTTTCATCTTCTGTGGCGCTTTCATAAAGGATTAAAGTCTTCACCTGTAAGGCTGTTGGTACTTTGATAAAGACTTCGTCTTCCTTAGAGTTGCGGGGGAGGAAAGGATGAAAACCTTTCGCTCTGTGGAGGTGCTAATAGAGGAGGAAAAAACGTCACCATCGATACGATAGCCGGAAAAGTATCAAAAAGGTGAAACTCTGTAGGAATGGTGATAACAAAAAAAAAAAAAAAAAAAAAAAAAAAAAAAAAAAAAAATGGAAAGTCTTCACCTCTGGAGGGATGCTGGTTAAGGAGGAACGACTTCACCCTCTGGAGGGATGCTGGTTAAGGAGGAACGACTTCACCCTCTGGAAGGATGCAGCTCGAGGACTAAAGACTGCACACTTCGTAGCAGTACCTGTGAACGGTGGAAAATTAAATTTTCATCTCTTGATGGAATAACATTGAAGGATTGGAAAGCTCGTGATTTGAAGGGCAGCCGGTAACGGTTGAAATACTCCGTCAAAAAGCGCAAACAAATCCTTTAACGTGAACAGGATTCAAGAAGATGAAAAAAAAAAACAAAAAACATGTTGATCAGTTGCGGGGGGTACCATTCCGAAAAATGATAGTGACGCCAGGCTCCTAAAGACTAAACCCACATCTGTTTCTGGTGCTATGAAAGCAAAAGAGGAGGAGGGGGTTGAGGGAATATGAATCATAAGCGAATAATTAAAAAAAAAAAAAAAAGCATTTAAGGACAGAAAAAATGCATGAATACTGATTTAATAGACATAGTAAGAAGTTAATTGCAACATAAAACGAGTTAAAAACAGATTGGGCTTTTGTGTGTGTCATTTGATATGTGACAAAATCTAAACGGAGCAAAAATCTGATGTCATCCGAAGAAAAATGAAATTGAGATTTATTCTTGAGGTTTTTTTTCTTCTTCCGTATCCTACAGTGAAAGCGCGCAGCCAAAAAAAATATGAGAGAGAGAGAGAGAGAGAGAGAGAGAGAGAGAGAGAGCGAGAGTGGGAGGCAGAATTCGGTTGGCGACACCGGGTACTACTACTACGATAATCGAAGCTGGAAGATAATAGGGACTAAAGAAATTAACTCGTTGATCAGTCGATTAATTAGCGTCCAGTGCTGGCCTACGGGCGAGGCTGGGTCAGCTAGTTTCCCTTCATTGAGTGAGAAAGTCACGTGGCAGAAGTGCGTGGGTGGTAGAATGGGTAAGACACAGTTAGATTCAGGATCCCTGAACTTGAAGAAACTATTGTTTCCACTATCTAAAGCTTAGGTTGGAGCCTCTTGGACACCAACATAAAGCGTTTCATGTTCTAGTGTTGTTCCAGAAATCAACAAGGTACACAAAGCGATGAAGGTAAATGCAGATGGCTGCAGCTTATAACTATGAAGAAAAAAAAAACCTATTTCTACAGCAGTGTAAATAGTGATTTTTTTTTTCCTTTGGGGACCTCCCATGTCTGAAATAATTGTCAACTGCTTGCACTGTTTCAGATTTTCTGTTTGTGTTTTAGAACAGTGACGTATCATAAGGGAAAGTAGAAGAAAAGAAAAAAAAAAAGAAAAAGAAACACCCGAAGGTGCTGTGGGAGGGGAGGGGGGGGGGGGGGGGGGGGGGGGGGGGGGGGCAGCTAAGCACTGTCTTCACCCACTTTTAGAGCAGTCCTGTACCACCCTTGGAGGCCTGCTCTGTGTTGACGATGGGTACAGACACGCGCAGGACACGCCGTTAAGATATCAAGGGAGATAACTGCTCCTGAACAGAGGTAAATCAGACTACAGGATGCAACTCATAACAGCCTTAAAGTAGTATCCCCCATGGGTGTACCAGCCCGTATTTCATGACTGCAGAGCCCACCGGCAAAAAACACCACCCTCCAGCTGTCGAGCACACCCCACAGACCCAACCACCCCTGCCCACGGACAGATGAAGACAGTGCCACTCCAGACACAGCCAAGCTTTCGCCATACGGTCTTATGTGCGGGCTTAAAAACAAATCTACATAAATGTCTGCTATGAAAAAAAGAGTTATAGCCAGTGAGCCTGTGAGCAGTGATTTCTCAAAACGGCAGCCAACAAACCCCAGACGTCCCATGGCTTTGAAGTGCAGAAACACGTAGTCAGGGTTTAACACAGTTAGGTTAAAAACTGATGGACGATTTTAATCACATGAGAGAGACGGGGAGGGGGGGGGGGGGGGGGGGGGGGGATAAAGGAGGCAGTCGAATTTTTGGAGTTACTCCCCCAGACGTTCTTCTTCAGGGAAGTCTAATTGGATGGCAGAGTGGGAATATAGTGGAAGAGGTGAGGGGGGGGTTCGGGTTATTGTCAGATGTTGAACACTTCCCTAAAAGTTATTTCGCCGGGGGGCAAGGGGATTACGAGGATGTGGTGGATGGTGAGGGCTAGAAAGAAAGTGTCAGAATAGGTTTTTTGTTTTTTTGTTTTTTTTTTTAAATGTTTTTTTTTTTTTTTTTTTTGGGGGGGGGGGGGTGTGGCTGACAGGGTGGGTGGCGTGGGTGTGTGGATGGGGGTGAATATAACCAGATGAAGAACGCTCGCTGAAAAAAAAAAAAAATTATTGAGCGGCCGCTGAGGATTCAGAGGGTTTGGGGAAGACGGGGGAGGTTGCGGGGAGGGGGGTGGGGGGGGTGGGGGGGGGTGGGGATGGGAGGGGGGAGGGGGCAGACGTGGTAGGCTATGATTTGCGTAGACAAGGAATGGTTAAGAGCAAGAGTGAAAACACGTCACAACTGTTAATGATGTTCTTTCTTTCTTTTCTCTTCTTTTTCTTGAAAATGCACTCGTTAAGACTATTTTAGAATTTTATTTGTTTTGAGGAATAGATCCGGAATGGCTTGCCCTGCCCGTACCACCCAACCCCCCCCCCCCCCCCCCCCCCCCCGCCTCCTCTTTCTCTCTCTCTCTCTCTCTCTCTCTCTCTCAGTGCTTTACCCTTTATCCCAATCCCTAGCCCCTAACCTGTGTCCACTGTTCTAGATCCGAACAGGCGATGATGAATTATCCTGCGCCTGTGGAAATGTAGTGCATCAAATGCATTCCAAAACGGGCTGTTCTGAGCCTGAAGAATTGTAGGTATTGCCACATTCTCTTGGGATTTTTTTTTTTTTTTGTGTCTGTAACCGTATTGACAACTGCTACCTGTAAAGTTGTACTATTTCAAATAATGAGGATTTTGTCAAGTCACGAAGTATGTTAGGGATACAGATTAGGACAGGAGGAGTCAAATCTTCTCTGTCTCTGTCTGTCTGTCTGTCTGTCTGTCTGTTCTGCCTGCCTCTCTCTCTCTCTCTCTGTCCGTCTGTCTGTCTGTCTGTCCTGTCTGTCTGTCTGTCTGTCTCTCTCCTCCTTCTCTCTCAGTGAAGAGGTTTTGTCATGTTACCACGCACAACAACAAAAAACAAAACAACTACCTGAACAATCATACCCCCCCCCCCCCCCCCTCAAAAAAAAAAAAAAATTAGGTGAGCAAAAACAGAATTACTGCACCGCCAAACGAAAGCACAAGCAAAATCGCCGACAAAAGTCAACGGATTTCGACCTATGGTCTTCATCAGGCAAAACAAGTAGAATCGAAGTCAATAGAAGCGAAGGACGAAGTAAGTGTAGAAAATAGAAGAAGGGATAAGTCCCTGTTTAATCCTCCTTCGTTTTCTACTGTCACGAATGCTGTATGTCTAGCGTGAAGAAGACCAAAATATGTCGAAACGCGTCGTTTTTGTTCAGTAAATGTGTTTGCTCCTTCGTTTGGCGGCCTAGCAATAATTCAGATTTTGCTTCTTTCAGTTTCCGCCGACAGCCACCCTACTTTCAAACCAAAATGAGCAGCAACAACCTCAACAACAATGTACTAAAACATATTACCAAGGCAACACGTACGGCCAGTGTTGCTAGTAAGAAGCCATTCTGCCCTGCTCATACCTGTTGACAGAGCCCTTGCCTTTAGTGCCAGCATATTCCTCTGCACTCTCGTTGGCCTCTTGGCTCGATAACCACAAGCAGTTTCCCGCACGAGCACATTGCTGATATTATCATACTATACTCAGTACCAACGAACCTTGACCCCATCTGTCTCATTCAGAGGAATCTGTTGCGGAGGAGAGAGAGAGAGAGAGAGAGAGAGAGAGAGAGAGAGAGAGAGAGAGAGAGAGGCGCTGACCATTAGCCGACGACGTCCCAAATTAAGACTGACTACCTTCCGGTCGGCACGGCAGGCAGGCCGTGTTTCGGTCTGTTTTATGAGATTGTGGTCCGGGTAGGGTTTGGACTATACCCCCTGATATATGTGCCTGTTGGGGGGGGGGGGGGGGGGGGGGGCACTTTGGACAGCGTTCTTGTGGGGTTTTTTTCCACCCCCAAATACCTCACCCATCCCTACCCTGTTCCGTAGGTACTTCTGACATGTATTATAGTGTTACTATTACTACACGTTGCTCATTTTGTGATTCTCTTTAAGAAGATATGGAATGCCTCTCTACAGTGAGGACTACAGCAGGAGGTAATCTGTTCGCAAGATGAGAACGTTCAGGTAAACATTGTAAGATTCCAAAATGGGCCACTGCTATCACTCTTGTTAAAAGATGGAAGCATTTGCGTTCTGGTGGGTTATGTGTAAAAGAATATCACCTGGAACTCAATTCTTTCGCTAATCACTGAATGGGTTATCTCAACTCCAAATCTGTTTTCCCATCGCTTTTCACTTTAGAAGCAGCTTCTAATGTCTACTCAAGGTTATCTGACTGCACTGACAGCCGACCTCTGGGGTCAGATGTTACAGTATGGCGGATCAATAAACACAACTTTGGAAGTCCATAGTTCTATAGTGAAGAAACCTACAGTCACGCTTTGACAGCATTAGACGCACAATTTCCTGAAGTTTTCATTCACGTTATGGTCTGAGTCTGGCATTAAATATACTTTTTGCCATAATTCCTAATCAGGTGCAAATTAACGCCCCCGCATGTCGATGATTCTTTTCCCAGCTTTTATCTGTAGACATTCATGATTTAGTTATAAATAAAAGCGTCACGTCATTTAGAATCGTGAATTCTCGGTTCCATCAGTTTTCTAGATTCAGATATATCCAAGTCACATGTTTAAAGCCACAGCCATCTGTCTGGACTGGCACTGATTGGACACACTTGCTGCAAAACGGAATGCTTCCATCTCCACATGCAAAATGTCCGAAATGGAAAGCAAACAAGACCAAAAGCGATGACGAAGTCAGGAAACGATGTTTCCTAAGTAAACAGAACAAACCAGCACTGACTTGGTGACCTCTCCATCCATGTCCATCAGATCCATATTGGTGCCTGCCACTCTGTGAACGATTCCAATGTGAAGCCATTGAAAGTCTCTGGCGGTTTGCTGTGTGAATGGTTTCGAAATTACAGTCCGCTGTGCACCTCTTGTTAGTCGTCTGTGGCCCAGTTTCAGCAACGATTTGGGCTTCTGAGCACATGGTTTCTGCCTTTTTCAAAGGCATAAAAAAAGGAACAAATCAGTGGATGGATCCATTCCTAGAGGTGCGTGTGTGTGTGTGGTGTGTGTGCGTGTGTGTGTGTGTGTGTGTGTGTGTGTCTGTGTGTGTGCTTTGCGGGACACGGTTGGAACCGCCCAGACACTCCTGTGCCCCCAACCCTGTTATTTTCACTCTTCCTTCTTTCACTCCTCCCCTCCCATTCATCCCCACCCCCCCACCCCCCCTTCTCGGTACCTCCTCTCCCACCCTCTGTCCCCTTCTCTGGTTCTCTGCAAGTAATGATGATGGTGTCGGCACTGTAGTGAGTACAACTCGTAACTCGCCCACTGTAGTGACTACAACTCGCAACTCGCGCACTGTAGTGACTACGACTCGCAGCTCGCCCACTGTAGTGACTACAGCTCGTAACTAGCGCACCGTAGCGAGTACAACTCGTAACTCGCGCACTGTAGTGACTATAACTCGGAACTTGCGCACTGTAGTGACTACAACTCGTAACTAGCGCACCGTAGCGAGTACAACTCGTGCCTCGCACA
>JADBJO010002473.1:284391-294391 GCA_016801955.1 Conus betulinus
AATGCCCACGTTACCGTATTGTTCTACATTGCAAAGCCCACGTTACCGTATTGTTCTAAATTGCAAAGCCCACGTTACCGTGTTGTTCTACATTGCAATGCCCACGTTACCGTGTTGTTCTACATTGCAATGCCCACGTTACCGTATTGTTCTTCATTGCAAAGCCCCACGTTACCGTGTTGTTCTACATTGCAATGCCCACGTTACCGTATTGTTCTAGTTATTAACCAGGCAAACAAAGCAGTAAAGTTTAAAGCTAAATCGTTGCCGCTTTAAAAAAGCAACAACGATTTTTTTTCCCAGTGTAAACGGTGACGTGGCGGCCCTCTGAATCTCAGATCATTGTTTTTGTGTTGAACTGAGTGATTCAAGATTTATTTTCGTATTGTAGAACAGAGACACATTTCGAGAAAAAAAAAATATATCGGGTGGTCGCAAAAAACGGACTTCGCATAACGTTTTTAAACAAAGTACAAGTTTATTGTCAGATCAATGTTGGACTGTGTGGGTATGTTGTTTGATTTTCTTAGTACTTTACCCTCGTCATATCCCCATTGGAATCTATGTGCCGACCTCTTACAACTCTTAGTTTCTCTTTTACTGTGACTTTGCAGTCAATTAAACTTTGGCGCCAACAGCAAAAACCCAAAATAAATAAAATAAATGAGAAAAAAAAATAATAAACATGATGCAAAGCATAGAAATGTACTCCCAGTTTATCCTGAATACGCGTTAGATATTCCATAAAGGAAAAACCGTCTTAGGCTGGTGTTACCGTTAGTTACGGCTATTCTGGTAAACATAGGCCATCATCTATAACCTATAATGAACATACTTACAAATTTTCAGAAAGATCGGCCAAGTACTTTCTGGAATTTCCATAAAAAAGTAGAACCGTTATGAGTTATAACGGTAAACTAGAACGCCGGGCATCATCCGTCGCCCATAAAGAACATACCAACAAATTTTCAGAAAGATGGGCCAAGTACTTTCTGAGATATTCCATAAAGAAGAACAACCGTTATGGGCAGATGTAGCCGTCAGTAACGGCTACAACGGTAAACTAAAAACATCGGGTATCATCCGTGACCCATAATGAACATACCTACACATTTTCAGAAAGATCGACAAAGTGCTTTCTTAGATATTCTATAAAGAAGAAAAACAGTTACAGGCCGTTATAGCCATTAGTAACGGCTATAACGGTAAACTAAAAAACACTGGGCATCACCCGTAACCCAGAGAGTGAACATACCTGCTAATTTTCACAAAGGTCGCCCAAGTACTTTCTGAGATATTCCGTAAAGAAGAAAAACATTGACAGACCGTTACAGCCGCCGTTAGTAACGGCTATAACGGTAAACTAAAACATCGGGCATCAACCGTGACCCATAATGAACAACCTAGAAATTTTCAGAGAGATCGGCCCAGTGGATTTGTCCGGAGCGAGTGGAATACATTTTGACCACGGACGGACGGACGGGACACACACACACACACACACACACACACACACACACACACACACACACACACCCCCCATTTTTCTTCGTTCCAAAAAGAAGCAAGTCTGACATGAGGAAACCTGCTTTCAGGGTTGGGATATCACTAGAAAGTACATTTGATGAAGTTTTCTTTCACGTCACAGAATTGAATTGGTCACTCAGACCTTTAGTGAATCTTGAGTAGGTATTGTCCATCAAAAGCAGATTAACACCACCACCACCACCCCTCCCCCAATATAGGACCGACCCCCCCCCCCCCCCCCCCCCCCCCCCACCACCCCCCCCACCCCCCCCCAGTCAGGAGACCCCCCCCCGTACCGACCCCCCCCCTTGTATACCTCCCGTCGTCACAAAATCCCCCCCCTTGTATCTGTAAATGGTCATGGTCTAAATACAAAATCGTCTCGTCAGTCAGTAGCATTCTCATGTCGTAGAGAGCTGTAAATGTCAATGGTTCAGATACAAAATCGTCACGTCAGTAGCATTCTCATGTCGTAGAGAGCTGTAAATGTCAATGGTTCAGATACAAAATCGTCACGTCAGTAGCATTAGCATTCTCATGTCGTAGAGAGCTGTAAATGTCAATGGTTCAGATACAAAATCGTCACGTCAGTAGCATTCTCATGTCGTAGAGAGCTGTAAATGTCAATGGTTCAGATACAAAATCGTCACGTCAGTAGCATTCTCATGTCGTAGAGAGCTGTAAATGTCAATGGTTCAGATACAAAATCGTCACGTCAGTAGCATTCTCATGTCGTAGAGAGCTGTAAATGTCAATGGTTCAGTACAAAATCGTCACGTCAGTAGCATTCTCATGTCGTAGAGAGCTGTAAAGGTCAATGGTTCAGATACAAAATCGTCACGTCAGTATCCTTTTCAGTCTTTGGTTCGTTCTGTGAGATTGCTGTTCCGCCTATTCATAACTATATTTTTTCTGTTATTTTTCCGCTACATATCATTCTTATGAAATCAGTCTCCAACTAATACTGATTTGTCCAGTGCATGACATATCTAATCACCGACAGAAAAAGAGAAACAAATGTACATACAGACAGGAAGACAGACAGAGAGACAAGAGATAGACAACAGATACAGGCAGGCAGGCATGCATGCAGGCAGGCAGATAGACAGACGGTCAGACAGAAATAGAAAGACAAAGACAGACAGACAGACAAACAGACAGACAGATGGACGGACAGATGGACGGGCGCACAAAGAGAGAGAGAGAGAGAGAGAGAGAAGAGAGAGAGAGAGAGAGAGAGAGAGAGCTCTGAAACAAGGATGTATAGTCCGACATTGTGAGAAGGTCGCCGGGGGTTTATGTAAATAGAAAAAAATACACAAAGAAACAGGCAGATAGGTAAGTGACAAAAAGACTGTACCAAATAAATAAATGAATAATTATAGAAAAGAAAATAAATACATGAATACATTAATACATTAGTAAATGAACAGATGAATAAATGAATGAATGAATGAAGAAAAAAGAAAGAAAGAAAGAAAGAAAGAAAGAAAAAAAAAAGAAAGAAAGAAGCAATGGGCCAATACAGCCACGCTTTCGGCTGCTCCACTTGTGAAAAATCAGAAAGCAGACTCTTGACGTGAAACCAGCTTGTGGGCAAACGTGTAGATTTCACCCTGAACCATGTGGTCAGCACAGGAAACGGGGACAGACTGGGGAGGGGTGGGGGGGGGGGGAAGGTAGGGGGGGGGGGGGGGGGGGGATGCTAGAAAATGGAGGAGTCTGGAATCACACAGTGAAATGGGGGGGGAGAAGGTATGTGTGTGTTGAAAAGTTGGGGGTGGGGTGGGGTGGAGATGGTGGACTTGAAGGCGGAACTCTTTTCATTTTGGGGCAACGAAAAGACCTGTGCAATTAGAACAGTTTTGCACATACGTTGTTGTTGTGTGTTGTTGTTGTTTGTTATTGTTGCTGTTTTTAAAATTTACGTGATAGGATTTGTCATCATCAATATCATCATCATCATGTCAGCATCAGCATCATCAGAATCCTCTCTCTCTCTCTCTCTCTCTCTCTCTCTCTCTCTCTCTCTCTCTCTCCTGCAGTACAGGTTTTCTCACATTCACTCACTCACTTAACCACTCACTCACTCATACGCGCGCGCTACCCTCGTAGGCAAACAGAAAACAAATTGTTTCGAAAACCAAACTTAAGAACGATGTGCTATGAAAGCAAAACTAGAAATGCTGAGCCGCTAGACGAAGCAGCTACTGAATGCAATGACAAAGCGGACGCAGCAGCGCGAACGTTTGGTTTGAGTTCGACTTGTCCGAGCGTTGTTTCCAGTCCTGGGAACAGAGGAGCCGTGCTGCTACCTTCTAGGAACCCGTTTCTGCTGACCTGTCACCCTGTGTGCTGCTGAACTCGTCACCCAGTGCTGGGAACACAGAGAGCCGTGTGCTGCTGACCTCGTCCCCCAGTCAGGGGAACAGAGAGAGAGCCGTGGGCTGTTGACCCGTCACCCAGTGCTGGGAACACAGAGAGCCGTGTGCTGCTGACCCTCGTCACCCAGTGCTGGGAACAGAGAGAGCCGTGTGCTGCTGACCTCGTCACCCTGTCCTGGGAACAGCTCGGGAAAGAGGGCAGAATGAGCTGGCATTTTTACATCCACTGTTCAGTCTGGTTGTCGTACGTGTATACGCAGCTCCTGCCGAGGGGTCATTTTGGTGTTGGTACTGTATTTGTTGTGGAAATGATGATGATGATGATGATGATGATGATGTTTCCTAGAGTGCTTTGATTTCCAGCTGGCTGTGATTCGAATTAAATTACTTTATGTTATGTCTGTCTGTTTGTCTGTCTGTCTGTCTGTCTATCTGTCTTGCTGGCTGGCTGGCTGGCTGGCTGGTTGTATCTCTCTCCCTCTCTCTCTCTCTTCTTCGTCTTCCACTTCTTCCTCTTGTTGTTGTTCTTGTTTTTGTTCTTCTTTTTATTGTTGTTCTTTTTTTGTTCTTCTTCTTCTTGTTCTTCTTCTCCTTCTTCTTCCTCTTCCCTTCCCTCCTCCTCCTTCTCTTCTTATTCTTTTGAATGCACTGTATAAATTGAAAATGTAATCCCTCAGTGCATTCGTTCCTAGATCTCTACAAGTTTGGACCCCTCCCTCCTCTCTCTCTCTCTCTCTCTCTCTCTCTCTCTCTCTCTCTCTCTCTCTCTCTCTCTCCTCTCTCTCTCTCTCTCTCTCATCTGATTCTTCTTCTTGTTCCTCTTCGCCGCCTCCTCCTCCTCCTCCTCCTCCCTCCTCCTTCTGCCTTGCTCTTCTTCTTCTTCTTCTTCTTCCTCTCTTCTTCTTCTTCTTCTTCTCTTCTTCGGTCGTTCGTCGTCGTCGTCGTCGTCTTCTAAATGCCATCGTGTAAATTGAAAACGAAATTCCAAAAGTTCACTCGTTCCTAAACTTCTCGCATGCTCGAATGTCCTCTCTCTCTCTCTCTCTTCTCTCTCATCTCTCTCTTCTCTCTCCTCCTCTCTCTCTCTCTCTCTCTCCTTCTTGGAACTTTCAACCTTCTAGTTCCTTCTATGGCCAATGCTGTCCCATGCCTCTTCATAACTCTATTTCCCTGTTCTTGCCTTTTTTAAAAAATCTCTGTTTTTTTTTAAGTTACAGAAAGCTTGTCTTGTGGAATCAGAAAACCTAATCGAATTTATTAGGTGCTTAATCCATCCATTCCCTGAGAGAGAGAGAGAGAGAGAGAGAGAGAGAGAGAGACAGACGACAGACAGACAGACAGACAGACAGACATAGACAGAGACAGAGAAAGAGAGACAGACAGACAGAAAGAGAGAGGATGGAGAGAGAGAGAGACAGAGAGAGAGAGAGAGATGGAGACAGGGAGAGAGACACGGAGAGAGACAGAGAGAGAATGACAGACAGACAGATAGACAGACAGACAGACAGACAGACCGACCGACCGACAGACAGACAGAGTGAGACAAAGCGACACAATGACAAACAAATAAGCCATCTCCACACAACCAAAAGTTGGATCCCGTGGTTGCAGACGTATCCCTCTGCCACTCTCGTGTGCTCTTCCTTGTATTACCGTTAGCGATGTATGCATGTATGCACGTGCCGAAATTGCCACGTTACGCTCTGTGGCCAGTAAGTGAACCGCGACTCAGCGTGTCATCATTTGGAGCCTGTGTCATAGAGAGAAAGCCACCGACTGCTGCTTGACGACGCTCTGAATGGAGAATAACTGCCATGCGCCAGACACCGCGATCATCTGCCTGCTGCTCCGTTTATGAGGTGCTGTCCCGGTGTAGGCTTTGGCTGTACCCACCCCCCCCCCCCCCTCATGTTAGTGTGTGGCTATGGAATGAATATGGGGTAAAAAGTTTGATAGCGTTCTAGTTTTCCTAACTCTCCCCCCCCCCCCCCCCCCCCCCCCCGCCCCTCCCCTCCGCCCGCCGTCCTCCTCAGTCCCATTATTGCGAGTACTTCCACCATCCACCAAATCGCCACTATTAACGAAAACATTCTTTCTATTTAAAAAAAAAAAAACATATTCTTAATACAAATATATCAGGTACATCTGCTTTGAAGGAAGATACAGATTTACCGTTTGGATGAACTGTTCAGGTTTGTTTTCAGTCAAAAAAACGCAGGGGCACTGAAGGAAGGCAAACCTTGCCCTCTTTGAGGCTGTCTAAGAAAGAAAGGAGGGAATCACCCTTTTTGGACAGTCACGTGAAGGACGGAAGATCTTCACCCTCTCTCTCTCTCTCTCTCTGTGGAAGATTACAGACTCCACCGTTTGCTCGGTGCCTGTGAAATACACCCTCTGCAGGGAAACCTGTTGAAGATGGAAGACTCCGCCTTGTATAGGACATGAAGTATTATGACTGTGAGCAGTTGGACACTTCACCTTTTTTGAGGTTGTTTGTGAAATATGGATAACCTCACCCTTTGTAGGAATGCCTGTGGAGATTTAACGTTTCACCTTATGATGTAATGACTGTGAAGGAAAAAAAAACTTGCAGAGTGCGCGTAAAAACATGACAGACTAGAACCTTGGTAAGGACTGCTGTTAAAGGAAGGAAGGCGTCAGTTGCTGGGAGGCGGCTGGGAAACGCACGGAATAATTCAGTTTCTGGGGCTGCCGCTAAAAGACAAGCAGTTTCTCTCTACCTATGGGGACTGCTAGTTAAAGGATTGACGACGTCTCTTTCTGTAGGTTGCCGGTGAGGGTTGAAATCTACTTTCTTTAGGGTTGCTGATAAAGCATATTAGATTTCACTCTCAGTGGGACTGCTCGTTTAAAAAAAGGGGGAGCATTTGCTTCTCCGTGGGGGCTGCTGTCACAGGATGGAAGATTTCACTACCCTTTGGGGATTGTTGGCGCAGGATGGAAGATTTCAATATCCTTTGGGGATTGTTGGGCACAGATGAAGATTTCACTAACATTTTGGGGCGGTTGTCACAAGGGTGGAAGATTTCACTATCATTTGGCCTGTTGTCGCAGGATGGAAGATTTCACTATCATTTGGGGGCTGTTGTCACGGGAGGGAAGATTTCACTATCATTTTGGGATTGTTGGGCACAGATAGAATATTTCACTATCATTTGGGGCGGTTGTCAGTGGGTGGAAGATTTCACTACCATTTGGGGGCTGTTGGGCACAGGATGGAAGATTTCACTATCATTTTGGGGCAGTTGTCACAGGATGGAAGATTTCACTACCATTTGGGGGCTGTTGTCACAGGATGGAAGATTTCACTATCATTTTGGGGCGGTTGTCACAGGATGGAAGATTTCACTACCATTTGGGGGCTGTTGTCACAGGATGGAAGATTTCACTATCATTTTGGGGCGGGTTGTCACAGGATGGAAGATTTCACTATCATTTGGGGCTGTTGTCACAGGATGGAAGATTTCACTATCATTTGGGGGTTCTTGTCGCAGGGTGGAAGATTTCACTATCATTTGGGGGCTGTTGGCACAGGATGGAAGATTCACTACCATTTGGGGGCTGTTGTCACAGGATGGAAGATTTCACTATCATTTGGGGGTGGTTGTCACAGGATGGAAGATTTCACTATCATTTGGGGGCTGTTGGCACAGGAAGGAAGATTTCACTATCATTTGGGGGCGGTAGTCACAGGATGGAAGATTTCACTATCATTGGGGATTGTTGGCACAGGATGGAAGATTTCACTATCATTTGGGGACTGTTGTCACAGATGGAAGATTTCATTATCATTTGGGGGCGGTTGTCACAGGATGGAAGATTTCATTATCACTTGGGGGCTGTTGGCACAGGATGGAAGATTTCACTGTCATTAGGGACTGTTGGCACAGGATGGAAGATTTCACTACTATCTTTGGGACGGTTGGCGCAGGATGGAAGATTTCACTATCATTTGGGGGCGGTTGTCACAGGATAGAAGATTTCACTATCATTTGGGGGCTGTTGGCAAAGAATGGATTATTTTCACTGTCATTCGGGGCTGTTGGCAAAGAATAGATTTCATTCTCTTTGGGGGCTGCCGTTTAAAAAAAAAATGAAAACTTTCACACTCTGTACCGCTGCTGGCGAGGGATGGAAGCCTTTATTCTCCGAGCAGCTGCCTGTACAGCACAGCAAAGCATCACCCTGAAGCGTTGGCAAATCCTTGGGCCTGAGTAGTTCACAGAAGATGATGAAACGCGAAGACACGATGCTGACAGGAATAAGAAACTGGCGAGGAATGGAGACGGGGATCACTTTGAGGCATGGTAGAGTGACCATATTGACTATGCATTTTTCCACGAATCTGCATCTAATGTTATGAAATAGAAACTGGAAGGAAAGTGAAAAAGTGGGAGGGGAGATATTCTGCAGTAAAAAACGAATGACCCCCCCCCCAAAAAAAAAAAAAAAAAAAAAAAAAAAAAATTTAGAGGGGTAGATCTCGCATGTGCATCAAGACAATCTAGGTGGGGAGAATGTACAACTCGGCTTATGACTTGTCAACAAAAGGTAAGCTGTTGCTGTCAAAAATAAACGGGGCTAAATCTGGTACATGACTACGAACAACCAGATTGAGACGACAATCCTGGAGTATTTCGATTTCTGCCTTTGTCAGAATGCCACCACAGAATTAAGAAACGGCGACATGGGGAGGAGGGGGCGTAACTCCAGTTGATGGCATCGGGTACCACGATGATTATGGCTGAGGGATGATGGGAACTCAAGAGAATGACCTCGTTGACCGGCTGATTAATCAGTGTTAAGCACTGGGTCCTGGCTGGGGCTGGGTAGGCTAGTTTGACTTCGTTCCTGGTCACTGAGTGCGAACATCACGTTGCTTGCGTGAGTGGATGGCAGAATGGGTAAGGCACTGACCGCAAACACAGACTGTCTGACTTTGTGGCGTTCTCTGTCCATGTTTTCTGCCTATGAGACGACAGGCCGCAGTACTTTTCTGTCTATTCGTTGCACTCACACGAAAAAAAAAAAAAAACCATCATTGGATCCACTGTCCAATGTTCGACTAGCTTCAACATAAAAAACTGAAATGTTCCGTCCGTTTTAATGTGTGTTGTTCTAGAAGCAAAACAGCAGACATGAAAGGTCACAGGTGCAGCTTAAGCTTAATAAACACAACCCATTTCTGTACCGATGTTAGCAGTGATGTGGGGACCTACCAAAGTCTGGAAGCGTTGCCATTAGGTGAACTGAATTCATTACTTTTTTTTTTTGGTTTTGTATTGTGGGACAGTGATGTATCACGTGGAATTGTATTTGAAGTGGTATACACGACCTATCACAACAAGCTCAGAATGGTTAATATTTTAAGTGTTTCTTAACAATGCTTGTGTCGCAGACATTTTTTTTTCTCAGAACGCTTTATCTTCATGAAATCAATTCCAGTGGGTACTGAGAACAAATTGACTTTATAGTCAACTGATCTTTGAGCACCAATTCACCAAAATGGCAGATCACCAGCCAGTGGACCTTACAAGTCCATACCTTTGTTGTTAATAAGGAACCTACAACATTGCCTTTATGATTAGAAGCAGAATCTCCTGCAGAGTTTTCATCAATGTATTTTAGACCTGGTCAACATTGCACAGACTAGCAGCTCCAGTGATAACAATTCGTTTCCCATTTCACATTTATAAATCCTCATGACTGAGGTACAAAATCGCCACTTCAGTCACAAACATCATCAGTTCCAAGATTGTTAAACTAAAGAATATCACCGGGCCCTCTCTTTTAATGCCACAACCAGTTAACTTCACTTGTGTTGATCTGACCTGTTGTTCCTTGAACAGAATGTGCCAGCCAGCATTTATGCATCCAGATGAATATTGTTTGGAATTCATGACAATAAAAAAAAAAAAAGCGAAAATGCTGACAAAGACAAAATCTTTGTGGAATATTTGCTGTCTTAACAGGGGGACGCGCGCGCGCGCGCACGCGCACACACACACACACACACACACACACACACACACACACACACACACACACACACACACACACACACACAC
>JADBJO010002473.1:301891-305893 GCA_016801955.1 Conus betulinus
ATTTAGGATCATCCTTCTCCTCCTCCTCCACCTCCTCCTCCACCTCCTCCTTCTCCTTCTTCTGCTCTTCATCATCATCAATCATCATCATCATCATCAAATCTCTCTCTCTCTCTCTGTCTGTATGTGTGTGTGTGTGTGTGTGTGTGTGTGTGTGTGTGTGTGTGTGTGTCCGTGTCACTTTGTCTCTGTGTCGGTTTTCTGTCCCTGTTCCTGTCTCTGTCTCTCTCTCAGTCTTTATAGTTTTGTCTCTGCCAATGCCCTCCCATTTATATGCCTAAACTTTGTTTTCCTGGTGTTCCTTTCTTTCTGTTTATATTTTGTTTTTCAAGTCACGGGAAGCAAGCCCATCTTGTAATGTTACAAAACCTGAACGAATCTATCTAGTGTATAATCTACAATTTCTCTCAGAGAGAGCAGAAGAAGAAGAAGATCTTAGAAGAAGAATGAGAAGAAGAAGAAGAAAGAAAGAAAGAAAAAAGAAGAAGAAGCGAGAAGGAAGACAGAGACTGGGACAGAGCGACATAGACATTATATCTGAAAACTCGGATGAACGGAGTCGTATAGACAAGTAAACAACGGAATAAGCTAACAAATACGTCACTAACTCGAGAAAGAAAGAAAGAAAACGAAACCAGGGGACGAATGCTGCCACAACAAATTTAGGGTTGCATTACAGTGAAAAAGACAGTAATCCAGCTCTGACGTAATACACATTTCTGGACAGACGTGTAAGCCTTCATGCTGAGCTATTTTGTCAGCACATGGAAACGCAAGCAGGTTCGGGAGGGAAGGGGGGGGGGTGTGAGGTGTGGATTATTAGGGAATGGAGAGGTCTGGAATCAGGGAAGTAAACTGATGCGCAAGGGGTGTCAGTGAAAAAAAAAGGGGGGGGGGGGGGGGGGGGGGGGGAGGGGAGACAAGAGAGGCTTAAGCGTGGAGGCGGAGACTGTTTTTTGTCTCTCACAATGAAAGTTTTGCCGATGCAGGGGCACTGGAAGTACTTGTAACGAAGTGTTTGGTTTTTGCTTTTATTATTGTCGCCCACTATGTTTGAACAAAGGTTTTGATCATGGTCCTTGTTCTTCTCTATCATCCTTCTTTCGCCGCTGAACGAATAGTAAGTAACTCCTTTGTGTGTCGTCTTTCTATGCGCTTCTCTCAGCGTGCGCGCATGTATGTATGTATATTGTGGTCGTATAGTGGGGTAAATGAAGTACAGGGCAATTTTTTTTCATCATTAGGATAATGATTCTGCGAAAATTTCATTTCTAAAAACAAAAAACGCAGTTGGGGTTGAAAATGAGTAAAAGTGAAGCTTGAAAAAGAAATATTAAAAACGCGAACATTCTTGACTAACAGCAATAGAAAAACCATCATTATTTTTCAGAAAAAACATTTATGTTTATATTATTATTATTATTACTGCTTTCTAGACCTTTGGTTTTCTAGATCGGATCTCTAGCAGAACACGTCTGGTTGTGGCTGTGCTCTTGGCGTCAAATTACACCACAGTCCATAATTCTGTGGTGTTCTCGCCACCAAGGGTTCAAAAAAGAATCCCCCAACAGCACCCCCAAAGCAGCCAGCGAAGGTAGCAATGAAACAAAACGAAAGTGTAGAGAAGAAAAAAAGTTGCTGAGAAACTAAAACCATTACAAAACAGTATAAAATGTAGGGGACAATCTTTGAGCCAATGCTTGAGGATCCACTCAAGGATGCAAGGGAGATCAAAAGATATGGAACAGGCTGAGTGATCAGCTCTGCTGTTCAATAACCTAAGCATTGTCAGCGGCTGAGAGTTGTGCAGAACAACCTTTACTTGGATCTCCTAAGAGATGCAATCTCCCACTGATTGACCGAACAATATAATGCTGAACAGTTACGTAGTGGTGAAAAACAAGTGCAGGCTAACAACTCTTCCGTCATCGGAGTGATGACTTGGCACAGATTTGAACTGAAAAAAAAAAGGGTTGAAGATGATGAAGAATCTCTCTCTCTCTCTCCTCTCTCTCTCTCTCCTCTCTCTCTCATCTCTCTCTCTCTCCTCTCTCTCTCTCTCTCTCTATATATATAGTTTAACGTCTATTCACTATAAGTGTATTAGACGGGGAAAAAAAAAAAAAGTGTGTGTGTGTGTGTGTGTGTGTGTGTGTGTGTGTGTGTGTGTGTGTGTGTGTGAGAGAGAGAGAGAGAGAGAGAGAGAGAGAGAGAGAGAGAGAGAGAGTGCGAGAGAGAGCGTGTATGAGTGTGCCTGTGCCTGTGTGCGTTGTGTGTGTGCCTGTGCCTCTGTGTGAGAGAGAGAGAGAGAGGACTGTGTTAGGGACAAGAGGGGAAGGTTGGGATGGGGGGTAAGATAGGTAAATATTTACTTATCCTGGTCGTTTTTCTAGCCTTTAGTGTATGTTGATCGGGGGAATTAAAGTATATCAAATGAAACAAGTTTAGTAGGACTGGAGCATAATGCAGGGGAGGGGTGGAGAGGAGAAGGTTTGCGGGTGGGGAATGGGGGGCATCAGGGGTGGAAAGGAGGACGGAATAGAGGAAGGGAGTAGGAGGGGTGGGGGGGGGGGATAATCATATATATCATATAATCGTAACTCTTTTATATCAATGTTGTACAACACAACAATTTTAGTTTGAAGTACATCAGAGATAGATACCAAGTGGACCGAAAAAATTTCAGAGAACACGCAAAGTAATGAGTGATTATTTTAAAAATATTTTCAGTGGATAATGGTGCACTGGCTGACAACTGATCTGCTAACTTTTATCTTAGGACAAAGTGCCTAACTCCTGGGCAGTGAAGAAGTAGTGGTTTACAGTAATTTGTTTGCCACATATGCAATGTATATTTTTAGAATACTTTGTTCTAAAAAGCATTTAATCGGAACCTATACATCAAACTAGTAACATGTCTGGAATGCATTACAGATAAATTGTTTAAAAAGGATTTCGGATTCGCTGCATTCTTTACTTGTACACAGTGCTGGTAATACTGACTATTTTTTTGTTTTTTTTTTTTTTTTGTGCAGTTCAGCAACCTGATTTTGAGACACTTTTTTCTATGCGCTGGTTATGTTATATCTATGATGTGCAGGTTTTCTGACTCTTACATGTGCATGAAGAAAAAAAAAAAATAAAGTAAAAGAAGAAGGAATCGAGCAATGGAAAAAAAAAAGAAGAGAAGAATTGAGGGGAAAAAAAAAGAAGAAAAGCAACCAACGATTCATATCTGTCCCCTATCTTCGGGGAAAAAAATGGTAGAACAGAATAACAACATAACAACAGCAACAACAACAAAAAACAACATGAACATATAAGCTGAATCAACAGCAAAGGCACCCTACATCAGCAACAACAAAAACAACATGAACATAATAAGCTGGATCAACAGCAAAGGCACCAACATCAGCAACAGCAACCACCAGATGATGGCTAAATCCGACATCTTCAGCAATTCTAGAGAACAGTCAGGAACATATATACAAATGAAAAAAAAATTGAAAAAGTGATGGAATGCGTAAGTAAATACAAACAAAGAATAAAGGTAAAGTTATCGAGTAAAGTAAGTAAGTAAATAAGTAAGTACATAAGTACGTAAGTAAGCAAGGAAGGAAGGAAGAAAGGAAGGAAAGAAAGGAAGGTAAGAAGTAAATTTCCACCTAAGTAAGTCAATCATGAGAAAACAAAGGACAGTAAAACAAAGTAAATTTACAAAAAACATATAAGGGGTCAAAAAAATCAAATGAGAAAACAATAGGGAAAAAAGAAAAAGACTCAAACGATAATAATGTTGAGGTTCAGTGTCCGCCACGAATAACGAGTCAGTATAAATGTCCGTAACTTTACCAGTAACAACACAATATGACAACAACAACACCCCAACGACAAAAGAGCTTCGTCCAATTCAGGAGAACTGCCATGTGGGACCGAGGGAACATGCAAACAAAGGAAAACAATGCAGCCTCAGGCCAACCCCAATGATTCTGAATGGAAAGG
>JADBJO010002474.1:0-5000 GCA_016801955.1 Conus betulinus
GAACAGACTTTTGAACAGTTGAGGGAAGAGATCGTTAGAGAGCAAATCCTGTCCACGTATCGGAGAGACCTCACTGTGTTCTTGGCAGAAAGAGAAATAAAAAGCTTAGAAGAGTTAGTGAAAGTCGCAGACAGGTATGAAGCTGCCCATGAACAGCGCTATGTTTTGAAAGGGAACAAACAGCTTGTTCCGTAATGCGCAGACCACGCAGTCAGAGAGTGAGTCGCCGACTCACTACAGTAAGGAGGCGAGATCGCAAGTAGAGGCGAACTCTAAGTGCAACGGTGGGACTCAAGAGAATGTTAGAGTGAAACGCGCACATGTTTTAAGTGTGGGCGAGAGGGTCATATCGCCAAGGACTGTAGCGGACTGCGAATACATTCAGTCGTTGCCGTTGATACAATTCAACAGGAAGGCAGAGTACCACCACCAACTACTAGGGCAGTAGTAAACGGGAAGCCGGTGACCTGCTTGTTAGATACAGGATTGACTCTGGCGGCAATGGTAGAACCCCCGGTTTTGTGAGAGAGACAGACTATACAGGGGAAACCACCTGCGTGCGATATGCAGATGGAAGAATTAATCGGCTACCTTTGGCCCGTGTCAAAGTAGAGTCAGAGTTTGTTAGGAGTACTCTCACTGCAGCAGTACAAAGGAACCTTCCCTATCCAGCTTTGTTAGGGGTAGGTACATCCTCCCAAAGCCTAACCAGGCTGCCAGTCAAGTAGGGAAAGCAAGGATAGTGCAGGGTAGGGACTCCTACAGGAAAGTAAACAGAAAGCAGGTGAAGTGCACAGGCGCCGCTGGCAGTAGAGCTAGCGCTGATCATGGTGTGCGTGGTGGTGGTGCAGTGGACCATGAAATAGGTCGTCGTGGGTGGAGGTGGCCGTAGTGGCGGTGCCATGGAGGTGGCCGTAGTGGCGTGGCCGTGGGCCATGTGGAGGTGGCCGTAGTGGCAGTGCTGTAGGCCATGGTGGTCGTAGTGGTGGTTCAAAAAGTTGTTGGCGTTGCCGTGGTAGTCAGAAATGTAGGAGCCACACGGTGGCAGACCTCAGGGTCGGGGCCAAGAGGGACCACAGAGTAACTGGAACCGGCAGCTGGGCTGGAACCGGGGTGGCTGTAATAACGCATGGCAAGAAGGTCGAGGTGACCAGCCATCGTTAGAAACTGCCAAAGATAGTCGCTCATAGGAGCAGACAAGCCAGTGTTGAAAAAGGGAGAAGAAAATAACGCCCATAAAGCAGTGGGCATAGGCACTGAGTGGGGATTCGAACCAAGGAAGTTCCCACACAGAAAAAGAAAATGGGTTCGGATAAGATGATGAGTGAGGGATCATCTCTTAACATTTTGAAAAGGGGAGATGATCGTCGTCGCAGTGAATGGGCGCGACAGCCCAGTTCACGTGATCTCGCACAACAGACCCTGAGGCAATGGAAGTCAAGGGGACTGAATGCCAAGGAGATTTTGCCGAACAGGCTAGAAGAGGATCGCGCAGATTTTTCACGCGCTCCTTTAAGGACTAAAATGTGTGAAAGGTGCGCTGACTCTCTTGTAAAGCCTGGAGTGCGCAAACTATCTGCCCCAGGTACTATTGGCGAGCCACAAACGGCGGTCAAGATTGAGAGGGGCAGGAGTAGGTCAAGGGTTGGAATAATGCCTCCGGGGGTGTTGCTGTTGTAGTGTGAACAACAGAAGTAGAACAATAGTAGGAGCAATGCCTTCAGGGTGTTGCCACTTTAAGTGTGAGCGGTAGCAGTGGGACAATAGTATGACCACTGCCTACGGGCTGCTGTTGTTGTGGCGTGAGCGATCATCGTTACGGACAGCTACGGGGTAAATAATGTAGCTGGCTAGTGGGGGTGTACACTGTGTGTGACTCTGAAATACTGTTTTTCTTTTTTTTGATTTTGATGGCCCATTGTGGGGCGCGGTTGAGCCTATATTCATGTGTTATTTTTCATTTTTTGATATATGTTTATCAGTTGATGTTGTTTTTGTTCATTGCCATTTAGGGCTGAGTGTATGCTCATATGATATATGATTTTTTGGTTGATATCTGTTTTGCTCATGTTGTTTTGTTCACTGATCGGTAAAGTGTGAAAATGTCCTATTTTGTAACATCAGGATAGTGTTTAATTTGCATATTGTTGCGAGAGCGTGTGTGGGGCCACACGCCTGAATTTGAACCCGTGTGTTAGTAGATGGTGGCCACACGCCTGATTTTGATTTTGATGTTACGTACGTGGGGCACACGCCTGAATTTGAATCTTGTCTTTGTGGATTGTGGCCACACCCCTGATTTGAATCTTGGGTAATCAGTCGTTTATGACTGACCAAGAGTGATCTTTGGATTATCTGATTGATTTATTGGTTTTTTAATTGGGTACATTATCCATGTTAGAGATGTTGATGGAAGTGATGTCTTGAAGCATAGGGGTAGTACTGTTATATCGACCCATGCATTGAGTTTTTTTTTTATCCAATCTGAGAAACATTTCGTCCTGGAGGAAATGTTGATTGGAACAACATTCTTAGGTACGGGGGTGTCATGAGTCGGCCGAACGTTCTCGAGCATTTAGGCAAATTAAGGGTAGTTTTGCTGTTGTTGAGAGCAAGTTCCTTGGGTTCTTCAAGTGTGCGAATTCAGGCATCACCAGGGGGGGAATACCCCGAGTAGTTTACTGAAGGAGGGAGAGTACTGGAAGTGTTTCGCATGTCCGAGGGATAGCGACAAGTAGTTGCCGACCTGCCGGTCCTGGATAAAGAGAGTGTCCACCATGAGACTGGCTATTAACTGGGTTCAGCGGGCTAAAAGGGGCAAAAAAAAGGCAATCGTGTCAGGTGACCGTCACGGGTAGGCGACCGTCAGCCTGCAGGCAGAGTACAGCGACCCTTCAGTCGTTCTTCTTCTGAGGAATGAATGGAAGGCTTCGGCCTATTGAGTGGTTTGCACCTTGTTGTCTATAGAGGTAGCAAATACTTAAAAGCATCAGTCCTGGCTGGTAGAGAAGTCCAGGCTGTTAGTATAATGGGTAGCTTTGGGGAATGGAACATGAGTTGAATAGGAGGTTATGCATTAACCACTTGGTACCCAAGTCCTTGTTGGTGCTAACAGTGTGTGTGTGTGTGTGTGTGTATGTGTAGGTGACTAGTGATTCCATTGGTGGAAAAAAATAACTGGGGGGATTTATTGGTACAAATCGTGTGATATGTGTGTGCCAGTGATTCCATTGGTTGAACCAGTTAAACTCGGTTCTCTCTTCTTTGAGAATGGATATAAGGTGCCTGGAAAACCAGGAAGTGTGTGACTCACTTAAGGGAAAGTGAACTCGCCCGTCTTGCTGAGGGCTCAAGAAAAATACAGCGAGAAGCAGAGGTTTGCTGTCGCCTCGTTGTCTCCTGGGTGGGGACGTAAGACAGTGGAGGTTGCTGTAGCCTCGGAGCCGACGACGAGAAGAATTGTCTCCCCCGTGTGGGGACGGTCGACAGCAAGACGTGTTAGCCTGTTGGAGCCTAGACAGGGAGCTGCCAGACAACGGTGGGGTGTTTGCAGCCAGAGAAGACCTGTGGGAGAGGCCGACAGGAGCCCTTTCCGTGGAGAGGGCGGAGTGCGGTGGAGTCCGGAAGACTCGGTGTGAGGGTGCGACTAAAGCTACGTTGCCAGTGTCCCCCAACTGGGATTTGGCCAATCGGGAGGACACAACAGTGTGGCAGCTTCAGCTCGTGGTCGCACAGTGGTGATGAGAGAAACTGACGGTCAACCAAGGAATGCTGGCAAGTTATGGACGTTTCATTTGTTCTTAAGTTTTATAAAATGTGCAAATGTAATAGTGAAATATTGTCTTTCCTGGTTAAGTAAGAATCACTGAAGAACAGGGGATGCGATTTATGAGATTGTCTGTATGGTGTTTACATTGTTGTATGATACAGATAATTGTGTTGTGTAGTGACGGGTGGGGCTCGGAGTCAAGTTAAATAAAAGTTGATTATTTTCTGTGAAATGTTATTGGTTTCCCGTCACCTTTGTGCGGGCCCGATGTGAGTGACAGAGTGCATGTGCCTATGCGAGAGCGCATTTTGGTTGTGAAAGCGTAAATACTTGCAGCCGGGAAAGGGAGGAGAATTTTTCTGTCACAACGATGGATGTTGACTTCAAGGCAACTTTGCTTCAAATGCTGGCAAAGTGGACATAAAAAGTGAGAAGAGCTTCACTTATAGCTGTAAGTACAAGGATGGGCAGCCTTGCTCCCTACTGTTCTCACCGGCTGACCTGCAAGATATGCAGACCCCCCACCAAAGCCTTAGCAGGGATGATCTGGTCTCCTCATACCTCATTTCTGTGACACAGAAGATGGGCAGCCCCTAGTTCCATTCAGAAACTGGATTTTTTTTTTTGACAGGTATTTCATCAAGCTGGCTGGAATCAAGAAATTCTATCATTTTGAATTTCCTGAGCCAGGTGAGGCGCACGTGCGCCTGTCTTGCGATATTGATCGACAGGTGACCAAGCTTCGAAAATTGCTGATCTTCCTCCTAAAGCTCTGACTGATCCCATCATCAGCCCTCCAGGTCTGTCCCAGCAGCGTGAGAAGTCTGTCTACAGAGAGACCAGGGAGTGTGTGGCTGCAGCGGAGCATCAGGAGCTGGTGTTTCAGCAACCAGCTGTCATAGAATCTAAACCATCAAACACCAGTGCCCCATCCTCCTCCACCTACAGCCAGGGAGTTCTGTCAACACCTGGGTCCCAAGAGGACTTGCTGCCAGGAAAGTCACAAAACGGTGAATGAAAAGTGATCAGTGATACTGAGCAGCAGTGACATGACAAAACCGATTCACAGGATGGAACTTGACGACTGAATACCGTGAGGTTTTTTTTTTCTTTTTTTTTTTCATCAAGAGCGGATTATTTTTTAATGTGCAAATATTCATGGTGTTCATTGATCTGAGTATGTGTCTTTATTGCTAATACAATTTCAACAGATATTATCTTTAGTATGGAA
>JADBJO010002474.1:30000-47500 GCA_016801955.1 Conus betulinus
TGATAAAATAAATATACCGCCCATAACTCCAAACGAATGCTATTTGCGTCACCGAATCGTCTAGCAGAAATGGCAGCACAGAGCACACGGAACAAACACATGGAGACGCCCCTCCCACCTACCCCCCCCCCCCCCCCCCCCCCAAAAAAAAAGAAAAAAAAAAAAAAATGTTCCAAGCTTGCCCATATACCCTGTAGCATAGACTTGCACACAGCAACAACGACTGTTGAAATGAACGGATACAAATTAACATTTATTTAGGACTGACACAGCCCTTTTCATTTTGAGTCGACACACACACACACACACACACACACACACACACACACACACACACACACATGAACAAGAGTTACCGTACTTGAGTTTCTCTCAGCCAAAAGACATAGCTCAGATATTGACAATGAAGTCGCGCGGGAGGGTAGATCTTCTGCGGCTTGTGGTAAGGTGACTAGCTTGCTTCGGCCGCAGTAACGCCAACTACCTCGCCAGTTCCCTTCAAAGTCCGTCTGCGAACTCACATCTAAGATCCCCCACCCGAAAATAACAGAAGAGGCGTCTGTGACTGGTCACTCAGAGAAGAAAGGAAGGAAAAGAAAGGATAAATATCCGGCATAAGATTTGGTGTGCTGGGGCCGACAACTGTCTGGATCAAATCTCCGTTGTCTGTTCGCTTCGCTGGGTCGGTGTAAAAAATGGCGACGGGGGAGAAGAAACGCGGCAAGTCATGTCCTCTGACATTGATGTCACGGAGAAACCTCCGATTGATGTGGCTCCGGAGAAGGCCGCCAGGATCAGGGCTGCCAGAAGAAACCGCTGTCACAGCTGGACCGGCGCGTGGTCATTGACTAGCAGCAGGTGAAGCGGTCACCGTGACGACTGTGGTGACCGCCGCCCAGCAGATGGACCTCAAGTTCGACAACTAGTGTCGACAACTGACCAAATGGCTTACTGCCCGTGTCTTGGACTGTGCATGCATCCCTGACCTACTGTCCTCTGGCTCCGATTTTAACTGTTTTTGTATTTGCTCTATATGCTGTTTTTGATCTTGGGGGGGGGGGGGGGAATAGCGGGAGCGTCCCGGCAGAAGTGTGCCCGGACGTATTTTCATACCGACTCCAAAAGTTGCCATCTCTCTCAAGTGCATTTGTGTCTGTGTGAAAGAAGTCGGAGAAAAAGATGAATAAACCGTATGTAGCACATTTGAAATCACATCACATCAACAAAAGTGTGTTAGCTCCTGTTTTTGCAACAGTTATGTGAATACCAAAAATCAAAACAAAGGAAAGCATAATCTATAGAAGTTCATAATGGATAGAAAACCATGTACATGACTCCGATTTGGTTTACTTGATGTAGTTACCACACAAAAGTGATGTGTTTTACGTAGCTTACCATAAACATAGAACAAAATCAATCAAATGCCAGCTGTAAAATTTACAGCGAAACTAAAATTCGTCAAGTTAGTTGGTACTCGGGATTTTATAAGATAACATTTCAATTTTTTGAAATTTGAATTATCGTAAATATCACGATTATTTTCAGGCTAGATGAAGCTGCGAAGAAGGAATGTGGACCCTCGGGTAAAGCATATCAAAGAAGAGAAATTCACTTATCTCAACTCACATTCAAGATTCACTACTGAATTTTCATATTTCGTAAAAATTGTGGGTATTGATTCTGTGTGCTGTCCATGCTAAATATGTAGTTTTTTTTTTCCTTTTTCTTCGGCTTTACTGCTAGCTTAATTTACTAAAGAATGAATTTTATTTGGACATGAAATAAAGAATCCAAGTATGCAAAAAAAAAAAAAAAAAAAAGAAAAAAAGTTACCGTACTTGGTTGTTATTCATTGTTTACTGTTCCCCGCCTTATTTATGATTTCCTTTCAAATCAATCAAACTGAGGGGACCTGCATTTGTTACTGTACTTATGCTTTTTATGCTTCTCCTTCCCTTCTTCTTCTCCATTCTTTCCTCTTTTTTTCTCTTCTGCCTTCTCTTTCCCCCCTCCACTTCTACTTTTCTCCTCTTCCCCCTTTTCCCCTTCATTTTCCTCTGCCGTTATATAGCTGAAACGTGAAATTTCACCATATCCCAGATTTTTTTTTTCTCGCACGTGACTATCAATGATTTCATCCGTAAATTAGCCTCATTCCATTTCTAGGGATAATATCTGTTCACTGTGTGTGTGTGTGTGTGTGCGAGTGTGCGTGTGTGTGTGTGTGTGTGTGTGTGTGTGTGTGTGTGTGTGTGTGTGTGTTGTCATCCGTGACATCCCCGTCTAGCCCTCTTCCCTCGAACTATCCCACTCACCCCCCCCCCCTCCCTACACACACACCCACACACACACACACACACACACACACACACACACACACACACACACACACACAAGCGTGCACGCGCGGACTGTAGCAGAGCTGAGGTGCTTATGATTTCAGGAGTACCTGAAGACCGGGATCATTTGCTGGAAGTTCTCCTGCAAGGGACTAAATGACAATGTCATATCAGCCTTCAGGAGTCTTAGATTGCCCACGCCACAGAAGACGCCGCCAGAACCCACGGCGTAGAAGACCCTGCATGAACCTAGGGACAGGACACCAGCACAGCTGCCACCAAGGCGGACAGTGCATAATGTCTGTATCCAAGAACCGCTAGACAGAAAGGGATTTTTTTTTTTTTATAATCAGGAAGAAATGCCAATAAGTACTGTTTAGTACTGTTTCTTACTATCAAAGAATCCTTTGTATTTACCCAGGTGTGTGTGTGTGTGTGTGTGTGTGTGTGTGTGTGTGTGTGTGTGTGTGTGTGTGTGTGTGTGTGTGTGTGTGTGTGAGCGCGCGCGCGCGCGCGTGTGTATGTGCATGTGTGTGTGTGTGTGTGTGTGTGTGTGTGTGTGTGTGTGTGTGTGTGTGTGTGTGTGTGTGTGTGTGTGCGTGCGTGCGTGCGTGCGTGCGTGCGTGCGTGCGTGCGTGTGTGACCCCTCCCCCCTCCCCAAATCCTCGCTCGTTTTCAAGTTAACATTACATCCCAGTGGTCTTGCTAGAAATTTTACGGTGCGTGTCTGTTGAATTTTCTTTCAGTGTAAAGTAAATCTTCCTAACGAGTATGAACGTTTGCAAAGAAAAGGAATGTTCCTAGACCAGATGTATTTAATGAATCTGCTTAAGGATGTGTAAAGTTCGCTTTTCATTTTAGGTGGGTGGTGAATTTCTTTTGAATTCGTGCTTACTTTTAAGTTTGTATGTAGCTTTCTTTTTTTGAGTTTGTATGTAGCTTTCTTTTGAGTTTGTATGCAGCTTTCTTTTCAGTTTGTATGTAGCTTTCTTTTGAGTTTGTATGTAGCTTTCTGTGCTAGGTTTTCCTTTTACCTCTAATAATCATGCTATGCACCGCATGTTTTCTTATGCTCTCTTAATTCTATTCTTGAATTGTTATTTGTTTATTTATTTAGTTGGTTGGGCGGTTATATCCACAGTTACATAAGCTTCAAAAGTACGCAATAAATTATCATTGCGATTGTGCCCAATAGTGTATATACCTGCTTAGACTAAGACCTGTCGTTATGTTAAGGGGATGGCAAATTCACAGTCTGACAACTTGCTATCAGCAGGTAGTTCTACTGTGGACATATTCATTGACTGCTCATAACAAATTTTCAGGCTCCGAGTCCGCGATGGGGTGCATGTATTCCCTTGCTCAGACCTTAACCAGACCCTTAGCCCCGATTAGTTCCTCTGTTTACTTAAGTTCGATGTTGGCGAATGGTGGGACTAACTAGAGACGTCCACTTCGTTTTCTTTTACTTTTTTCTTTTTTAAATAAATTATTGTCAACCGAATTTTCACCCCATACCAGCGTTTTTTGATAGACAGTGTTTCAAAACAGCTTTTTCTTGATACCCATCCTTTGTAAACCTCATGTCTGTGAGCAAGCTGAATAATTCATACGCCTTTAATATTTGTTGTCTGGTCGAATCCTGTAATATTTCTGAAGATGAATACGTATGGGTAAGACTGGATCACCTTGGCGACATCCACTTGATGTTTCAGACAACGAGACTGAGATTTCGTTATGTTTACTGCACAAGAGTTGTTAGATGAAAATAAGCTTAGCGGCTTTTCATGCTTCTTAACTACCCTACCCACCCCCATCCTTTCCCCAAACTCACTCCATCCCACCACCTCCTTCTACTTTCCTTCTCAATTTTTTGACAACTGTAAACCCTTTGTAACAAACAAACAAAAAAAAAATCCACGTACCTTTCTCGTAGACAAAGCAGTCCTCCCCTGCAAGTCATGTTGGCATCTTCACTAACATTTCAAACCTGTTGTCTTTTCCAGTGTAATGTTCCACAGCTTGAACAGAAAGAAAGACAGAAAGAAAGAAGGACGGAAAGAAAGAACAAAGGAAGAAAAAGAAAAAAGAACGAACGAAAAAGAAAATTAATTGCTGGTCCAAATACCACAGAGCCCAACGGGTGTTGTAGTGAAACCCATGGAAACGTTCTGCTTACGAAGCTGGTGTAGAAAGTTCCACAACAGCATTGCAAAGAAAGATCCCAGAAGCGGAGATGAACTACTTCAGAAGAATACAGAACGTCTGTCGTAGGTTCCAAGTCTGCGGAACTGTCAGGTAGTGCGCGAGTCGCACTGAAGACCTGCTGATCACAGTGAGGACAAGGAGGCAGAACTGGCTGGCATGAGCGTGTAATGAGATGCAGCGGATTCTCTGGCACCATTTTCCCAGGAACAGCGCAGATGAAGAGAGAGAGAGAGAGAGAGAGAGAGAGAGAGAGAGAGAGAGAGAGAGAGAGAGAGAGAGAGACAGAGAGACAGAGAGAGACAGAGAGAGAGAGAGAGAGAGAGAGAGAGATGTGGAAGACAACACTGCTGAGTGGATGGGGACCAGTTTTTCCCCCCGGTCCAGGCAGTTTGTCTATCACCGTCAGAGGTGGAGACAACTAAGCTGAGTTTCAGAGATGCTTGAACTCGCGAGGTGGTCAGCTTATCGTTGCGGCGAGGGATGTGAGAGGCGAGGGGAGTAAAGAAATGTGCGGGAGACAAAAATTCAAATTTAAGTCGCGACTGCTTATTCATCTTGCTGTTGAAGAGTCGGCGTTTTGATCGTTTCATGCACCAATCAGAAAACGCTATCAACTTCCCTGCACCAGTCACAGGACGTAAAGTTGAAATTATATTCATCGCCCGCCTGAGTGTTTCACGTATGTGAGGTTAGCTCCAGAAAAAGTCTTACTCCGTTGCTTTAAGTGTGTGTGTGTTCTACACTGTATACTGTGTGAAGCTACCCGGCATGGCTGTGTGTGAAGCTACCCGGCATGGCTGTGTGAAGCTACCCGCATGGCTGTGTGAAGCTACCCGGCATGGCTGTGTGAAGCTACCCTACATGTCTGCTGTGTGAAGCTACCCGGCATGGCTGTGTGAAGCTACCCTACATGTCTGTGTGAATCTACCGGCATGGCTGTGTGAAGCTACCCTACATGTCTGTGTGAAGCTACCCGGCATGGCTGTGTGAAGCTACCCGGCATGGCTGTGTGAAGCTACCCGCCATGGCTGTGTGAAGCTAACCTGACATGACTGTGTGAACTAACCTGGCATGACTGTGTGAAACTACCTGACATGACTGTGCGAAGCCACCTGACATGACTGTGTGAAGCCACCTGACATGACTGTGTGAAGCCACCTGACATGACTGTGTGAAGCACCTGACATGACTGTGTGTGAACTACCTGACATGATTGTGTGAAGCTACCAGGCATTTCTTCGTGCTTTTGCATGGCTGGGTGAGTTGACTGCATAAAACTCACTGGTTATCCTCTTTGTGCTTTTGCATGGGGACAGTTGACTGCATAAAACTCACTGGTTATCCTCTTTGTGCTCATGCATGGGGGCAGTTGACTGCATAAAAACTCACTGGTTATCCTCTTTGTGCTCATGCATGGGGGCAGTTGACTGCATAAAACTCACTGGTTATCCTCTTTGTGCTCATGCATGGGGGCAGTTGACTGCATAAAACTCACTGGTTATCCTCTTCGTGTTTTGCATGGGGGCAGTTGACTGCATAAAACTCACTGGTTATCCTCTTCGTGTTTTGCATGGGGGCGGTTGACTGCATGAAACTTACTGGTTATCCTCTTCGTGTTTTGCATGGGGACAGCTGGCTGCATGAAACTTACTGGTTATCCTCTTTGCGCTTTTGCAGGTGACTGATTTGTCAAGCTATTCAATTGGCGTGCTCGTCGTGCTTTTCTAGCGGATAGGCCATTAGAGATGTCGTTGGTGCTTTTGCGTGGGATAGCTGTGTGAAACCGTTAGCGAAGTTCTTCGCGTATTTGCAGAGGACAGCTGTGTGAAGATATCAAGCATGCTGTTGGTGCTTTTACAGGGGATATCTGTGTGAAGCCATCGGATTTTCTTCGGGCTTTGCAGCAGATCTGTGTTTTAAACGTCTCCTGGTCCTTGTTCTGTGCCACTTGCGTGCGGTAACCAGTTCTTCCCAGAGAGAGCTTTCTGCAGTTTCTCTGAGTCAACTATCATCAAACACTATTGTAAAGGGTACGACTCTGCCCAGCCTTTGAGACAGAGAGTTGTAGTGGTTAACCCCTTAAACGTGGGATAGAATCGCAGTGAGGGGCAACCTAGCTGGTAGGCTGGAATGTCAGTTAAGAGGATGGTCAGTCAGCAGACAATTTGCCAACGGCTGGTCTGGGCAGACTGGTTTGGAGAGACAGCCATTAGACTTCAGCCACATCGTAATTGGTATCGCCTTGGCTGAGGGGCTCTTGAGTGCCTCCCTTTGACCATGGCTGGTCTGGATGGTTGGTCCGGGAGACTGAGTATAAGCTGAGGTGGGACTTGAGATTTTAGGTAAACATCTTTTAGGTGGGATGCTGGACCTTGCCCTAGGTACAAAGTCTGAAGGGTCTGTTCCTCTGCACTTCTCCAGATCCAGCCACTTACATGGCGGTCGTCGCCCAGTTGGTTGTCAGACCCTAGGGGATAGAATGTTCGTTGAAGAGCAGCCCACAAAGGCCAGATCCTAGGCACTTAAGACGCTTGTAGTCGTTCTATTGTGACGCAGACCACAATAGACTTTCTCGAAAGATCTTGTTCAAAGGGGATGGAAGGCCTATATACTCCCAGCGTTCTGGCTCTGATATCATTTTCTTCACTGAGCAGAATCGGGTGAAGGCTGTGACGCTGGTTCAGGTGTTGTGAATGTAAAGGGCTGAAAAGCAACTGCCATTGTTGGGCCGGGGTGTAGGCCTAACAGGTGACACATGGAGCCATAGCGTGTAGCACGCACTGTCCTGAGGTCGGTGGTTTGGTTATGGTTGGTTCAATCCAACCAACCGATTTAAAATAAAAAGAGAGAGGAAACCAACGAGCTGGTGTTGGTGTAGAAGTTGATGTGTCAACTCGCTTTCTTCCCCATCTCCTACCCCTCTTTCCTCCTCATCCAATCCATCCACCACCACCCTTACACTATGAAGAGTTTTTTTTTTTTTTATCTAGAGCAAATCGTGATGCTGTCTTAATGTAGTCCGTAAATTCCGTTTCTGCTGGCGATACGCATGCTTATCCAGAACGGTATCAGTCTGGAATTTTTTTTTTTTTTACTTCCATCCTTGATTCCTTTTCATCGTTGATTTTCACAGTGTGGCCTTAATTATGGGAAAATGGTTAGGCAGTCTGGCAGAATGACGTGTCACCATACGTTGTAGCTATGGCCTTCTGTGGAGTCTCCACAGAACTGTTCATGCAAACTTTGTGTCATCAGAGAGAGAGAGAGAGAGAGAGAGAGAGAGAGAGAGAGAGAGAGAGATAGAGAGAGAGAGAGAGAGAGATGGGGGTAATGTGCCGCATGGAAAACATGCAGGTATTTCACTATGAAGCATACCGTCAGTCAATCATAGGCAGAAGTGCATGGACGTAAGCTCTTGTTTGGGGGTCACCCATGCCATGCACGTCACCCATGCCATGCCCATCAGCCATGCCATACCCATCACCCATGCCATACCCATCACCCATGCCACCCGTCACCCATGCCATGCCCGTCACCCATGCCATGCCCGTCACCCATGCCATGCCCGTCACCCATGCCATGCCCGTCACCCATGCCATGCCCCGTCACCCATGCCATGCCCGTCACCCATGCCATGCCCGTCACCCATGCCATGCCCATCACCCATGCCATGCCCGTCACCCATGCCATGCCCATCACCCATGCCATGCCCATCACCCATGCCATACCCATCACCCATGCCATACACATCACCCATGCCATACCCATCACCCATCACCCACCCATGCTATACCCATCACCCATGCCATGCACGTCACACCATGCATGCACGTCACCCATGCCATGCACGTCACCCATGCCATGCACGTCACCCATGCCATGCCCGTCTCCCATGCCATGCACATCAAATCACTGGTTGAAAGCTAGTTTTCGTTTGTCATAATATTTTACGATAATTTGCTGTTTCATATTAACATATTTTTGTAAACCATGATTACAAACAACAGAGTGCCAAGTTAATAAACTTGTCAGAAACTGAAACGGTGAAGTGGCAGGTTAAAAGATGTCTCCACCTGCCTCATATCAAAATAGTCATATGCTATACTAAAAACAAGAGCACCGAAAACAACTCTAAGAATAGAAGCAACGAAATCGTACTTGCAGAAACGTAATCCAAGTGTCTGTGTATCTGATTCCAAAGGGTATCAGCCCTGCCAATTGACAAATTCTGCCATGAAACAAAAACTTCACACGTTGTCGTAAAGTTGGTCACAGTTGCTGGCACACAACCTCCAAGTGGTTTCTATCGGTCAATATGGGCGTCGGATGTAGATCAGTTTCTTAAAAACTGGCACTGGAAAAGAAACGGGCAGATGCAGTGTGTATAGCTTTATTTGAGGTGTGTCTCAACCTGCTAAGTGTCTCGACTTGCCCCGGTCTATGCAGTGTTGTCAATTTTCTTGGTATGCCAATAAGGTGTTTTTTACTTCTGATTTTGATTTAAAAAAAAAATCACAGTCCGTTGGAATCATTTGTATCCAGTCTCCAAACTCTGGTGGTAGTGAAAACATTTTTAGTTTCTGAAAAAATGCAGGACTGCCCCATCTGTTCGCCTTTTCCATCGCAAGGCCGTTGCACGATCTGTTGTCATCTCAAGGCCCTTTACACGATCCGTTGGAACAATACAATCCAAGAGGATGTTGGAAAGCGGAAAAGCACAATGTAATAGAAGCAATCCGTGAACGTTGAATGAAGTTTTACGTATAACGCATCTGCGTAACGCCTAAACCCTAAGCTTAACCTGACCCTACCTTGACGATAACGTAACTCAAATACTAACTTTTAATTCTTAAGAAAACCTTCTTAAAAACAACAACAACAGCACAACAACATCATCAACAACAACAGCAACAACATTCCTGCTGTTTATGAGATTTAAAAGAGTTACCTCCCTGCTCAAATGATTTGCACTTCAGACAAATGGCTCCATTTTGTTGCTGTTTGCGTCCACAGGCAGTCGGAAGTTTCGTGTTAAAAACACTGTCTGTCTCACCATGAGATTGGAACTGACAGACTGAATGGCATCTCTTACTGACGTATACCTTTTCCGGCCTCAGTTGACGTCATAATTGATGACATTACGATCGTCATAACTTGAACCAGAGCCATACAAATGTTTGATTGAACTGACGATCGCCGTCGAATCTACGTGCATTACAGTTTACACAGATCTTGCGTTAAAAGTGCAGTATAACCCACCGCCTACCTCTGCGCGCTTAAGCCTTAACTCTTCGTCGACCAAGTAGACAAATTCCTCCACCCCACCCACCTCTCCATCATTTGCACGCGCGCGCGCATGCATGCATGCACTTGTGCATGCAGGCAAGATTCTGTTATTTGCGTTCGTAGTATCAGTTTGTTCTTTTCATAGGCTGATTAACGATTTGTCGCCTTTTCCGTTGTTCCTCCTATAATGACTTGCATGTAGTCGATGTGTCGGTGGGTTTGTGTGTGTGTGTGTGTGTGTGTGTGTGTGTGTGTTGTGTGTGTGTGTGTGTGTGTGTGTGTGTGTTCTCCCCCCCCCCCCCCCCCCCCCCCCCCAGGACTGGTTGGAAAAAAAACCCCACAACACACACGTATCATTTGCTTGTCCTATTACCCTCAAAAAATATTGAATTTGTTTCGTTTGTTCGTTCGTTTGTTCAACCTCATTGCTTCTAGCCTGACGGAGACGATGATCAGACTAGGACATCCACCTTAAAATCATCCAGTGTGAGCACAGAACTAAGATCAGACGAACAGGGTTATATGGGAGGTCCACAGAGCCAGATCGGATTTACTTCATGGTGGCTGTTGCATACAGGAATGATATGCAGATGTGGAGAAACAAACACTGAAAAATTCATCGTCCAAAACAGGCGATAACCGTTTTTATGAAACTTTTTCTTTTCGTTTCGTTTATTTTTTAACACATGCCATTTATTACCTCGTGGTGGGGGATGAAGTGAAAACTAGATAAACTTGAATGTTCAGGTTAAAAAATGAGGGAAGGAGAGGAGGGTGGGGTGAGGCTATAGCAGAGAAACCAACCCCATTCTCGAATATTTTTTTTTTCAAAGCTTTCATCAATAAATGCTTGAGCAGTTTTAGCATTTCGTTATTTGTGTTTGGTTTTATTGGCCTGTTTCGTTCCCGTGTCTTTCGTTTTTCAGTTTGTGTTTTGCTGTTGTATTGTCTAATGATAAGCTTACTTAAAAAAAAAAGTACTATTAGTTAAAAGATCATCATCATTCCAAATCAATTTAGAATTCTGAAACGAGGATTTAAAAAATCTTATGAATACCTTTTCTTGATTTTCTTTTATCTGCTGAATTGCACCTTGTCCTTTCACTTCAGGAAACGATATCTTTCTTGTGTTTCAAGATTCATATCCTTTATTAACAAAAGGGGTTGAACGAAACACGTCCCCTATTTTTTTTTTCTGGTATATGTCTATTGTATTCCGAATTGATCTTTCTTATAGAAAGAAAAATTAGCTGCGTCATCAGGTCTGTGATCTGATGAATGTAATCTAATGAATGTAAGGCAAGAGTATCCATAAATGTATAATGTTTGTTTAAAAGATATGATTTTGTATTGACTTTCTACCGTTGGGAATCACTATCGCTGAAGCCACCGGTGAAATTTTTTCGTGTGATTTGATTTTTAAATTATTGTTATCATCATTATTATCATTATTATACAATATCTTAATTATGAACACAGTGTGATTTGTTTTAGTATTGGATATCTCTAGGCTTTGTGTGTGTGTGTGGTGTGTGTGTGTGTGTGTGTGTGTGTGTGTGTGTGTGTGTGTGTTCTCTTTTCAATGTGCATGACTTTTATAATTCCTCTTATTTACCATTTGCTCTATTATTATACAATATCTTAATTATGAACACAATGTGATTTGTTTTAGTATTGGATATCTCTAGGCTTTGTGTGCTTTGCTGCCCAGTTACTACATTTCTTTCGTTTGAAATGAAAAAAGGGTGAAGTTGGGGGGGGGTTGGGGGGGGGGGGGGGGGGGGGTTGGAATAGTATGAGGGAGGTGGAGGGTGACATTATTTCTGTGTGTTGCTTGTCTGAATAAAATGCGGTTGTAATATTCGCCGGAGTTATCGAATATCAGTTGTTGTTGTTTTCTGAAATGGGTGTACAAGTGCAGAGTGAGTGGTCATTCCAGTCCAGTGTTACGTCCATGGTTGTCAATGAAGGAACTATCAACTGAATCCGGCCTAAAGACAACAAATGTTCAGTAAACATTGTGAAGATACACGCACAAACACAGGTTCTTAGTACACACACACACACACACACACACACACACACACACACACACACACACACACACACACACACACACGTACACATTGCATGCACACACACACACACACACACACACACACACACACACACACACACGTACACATTGCACGCACACACACACACACACACACACACACACACACACACACACGCACACACACACACACGCACACACACACACACACGCACACACACACTTGAATTTAACAGTGGAGGGTGTACCTAGATCTTACCATGACTCCCTGTCTACCCTCCACTCGAGCTTGTAGGATGGTCTAGGACAGGAACTCAAGGTGAGATACATGTCAACCCTCCACTGTACCCTGTAGAATGGTCTTGGACAGGGAGTCATGGAGAGACACATGTCAACTCTCCACTGTACCCTGTACGACAGCCTTGGACAGGGAATCATAGCGAGAGACATGTCAACCCTCCGCTTTTACACTTGAACAGCGCGATCAGTACATACCCAACACGCATCAGCTCTACAAAGTGCAAGAGATCAACTACAAACAATCAAAATTTTGGAACATGCATACACAACACACAGAGAGTACAACAACAGCATCCACTATTTCTGAATCGGGGTGAGAGAACCCTATCAGGGCCCCAAATACCAAACATTTATGTTAAATGCACGTGCAAAACGATCGCACGTCACGGAACTGAACGCTGATTTTACGTAGGCTCTGCTAGGCTGGTAATATCAAGGCAAGGGAAAGAAGACGATGAAGATTTGAACCTAATGACAGCAGAGCGTGGTTGACCAGTGATGCCCACACCTTTGTTTCTGTGTTTGGCGTTTGACAGCTGTAACCTTTTCATACAATATCAACAAAGACACGTTGAAACTTAAAACGGGCTTATTTTTCTGGTCTCCCGCAAACCTTCGTAGTCGGTTACACAGATCTCGTACAACATCCAAATCTCGCATAATAACGTACTTAATTAAGTCATGTGATTCTAATAATAAACCAGTCTCGATATACTACAATCTCTCCCTTTGTTTAGAATAATATTATTAACTAAAACAGTAAACTTCCTATACCCAGCATTAAAACTCATAACTTCTTTTTTTTCCTTTCTTTCTTTTAAACACCATCATCAAGTCCTAAATTCTTTACACTCATCTCTAAATAAAACCTTCTGATTCACTCACTCACTCTCTCATTCCCCTTTACAAACCAAATTCTGCATGACATTTGAAATTAACAGCTAGTGCTCTCACTCTCCTTGTTGAAATATAGTTCCGCGCACAAAAATTAAATTTCTAAACAATATTGAATAACTATCCACTCAAACAAATGAACATCATGACATCAATTTTAATGTCTACCTAGTCACAACATAGTCTTTGAACTTTTCTGGTAATCTTTTCACTCTTGTGGATTGTCTGACAGGTTGCATTTGTGACTGTGCAGTTTCTATCTGTGTGTCTTGTGATTGTGTAGTTTCTGTCTGTGTATCTCCATGTTTGTCAGTCTGATCAGCTATTTCTTTTAGACTACTCTTTTGTTCTGCATCATGTTTTGCTTCTTTGCTTATGATTTCTTCATGTGTGCCACATTTCTTTTGTATTGTGCACCACTGACTGGTGACTCAATCAGAATTTCTGATCCATTTCTTTGAATAACTTTGTATGGTTCTGGTTCAAAATTTGTTGAAAGTTTGTCTTGTTTTCTTTGTTGAAGTAAAACTTCATCACCTACAGCTATTTCACTGTTTGTTGCCTTGCGTTTTTCATCTGCATATTGTTTTCCCATCTCTTTTTGGATTCGGTCTCGGTCTCGAATGCTTTCATCCATTTCAAACTTCAGAACGGAATCAATCTCCGGCAGTTTTGTTCGAGTTTTCGTTTGTAAAACAGTTCAGCCGGGCTTACACCTGTAGTTTGGTGTGGTGTAGTTCTGTACGACAAAAGAATTTGTTCGCTCTTTCTTCCAGTTTTTTCCTTCAGCTTGTGCAATTTTGATTGCTTTCATCAGAGTTCTATTTTGGCGTTCCACTTCACCATTGGCTTGTGGCCACAATGGTGTTGAAAATCTGTGTTCAATGTTATTTTCGGCCATGAATTCTTTGAACTCGTGGAAACAAACTGTGGTCCATTGTCTGATTTAATGGAGATTGGTATTCCATGTCTTGTGAACAAATTTTCAAGTTCTTCTATAATTCTACCTGCAGTGGTAGATTTCAGAACAGCAATCTCAAAAAATCTGCTGAAGTAGTCAACGACTACGAGAACAGAATCACCGGAAGGAAACGGTCCTAACAGATCAATGGCAAGATCCTCCCAGGGACCTTCTGGCATTTTTGTTCGAATCATTGGCTCTGGTACAGATGGTTGACTGACTAATTGACATGCATGACAAGATTTAACTTGTTTTTCAACATCTTTATCCATCCTAGCCCACCATACTTTTGTACGGAGTCTTTCTTTTGTCTTAGTAATTCCTTGGTGACCCTCATGAGCGATTTCAATCACTCTTTTCACGCAAACTTTCCGGAATGACAATGCGAGTTCCTCTCAAAATCAGCTTTCCAAGACAGGTAAGTTCATCACGCAGTGTTTGTATGCCACATTAGGACACTTTTCCCACTTTCCTGTCTGAATACACTCTCGAACTAAACCGAGCTCTTCATCTTTTTCCTGACTCTTCCTCTATTTCACGAGCTGTCATTGCAGTTGGAACAGCTTCTTTTGCACAGAAATAAGCATATTCCTCCGCAACATTCCTATCCTGACATGTTTTGTTTTCTGCAACAAGTCTTGACAATGAGTCAGCGATATTCTGAGATCCTGGTTTGTACTCAACCTTGAACGAGTAACTCTGCAGCCTGAGTACCCATCTTTCAATTCGAGCTGATGGTTTTGATCGCAGCGAATAAATGAACTGAAGAGGTCGGTGATCGGTTTTTCAAGTGTAAAATTCACACCATACACATACTGATGAAACCGTTCACAGGCCCCACACTATAGCGAGAGCCTCTTTTTCGGTCTGTGAATATCTACGTTCAACCGCAGTCAGACTTCGGCTTGCATAGAAAATGACTCGCTTCACGCCATTTTGTACCTGAGTGAGAACAGCACCTAATCCTACTGGACTAGCGTCTGTGACAATCTTTGTCTCTGCGTCTGGATCAAAGTATGAGAGATTTTCTGACTTTGCAAGGTCATCTTTCAAAAGCTGAAATGATTTTTCTTGTTCCGGTCCCCAGCGAAAAACGACATTTTTCCGCGTCAATTTCTGAAGCGCTTCTGCTTTTGTTGCGAAGTTCGGAATGAACCGAGCACTGAAATGAGCCAGACCAAGAAAACTTCGGACTTCTGACACGCAGGTTGGTCGCGTCGCATTTTTCACTGCTTCAACTTTGGCAGATGTCGGACCAATTCCTTTTTCCGACAGCATGAATCCCATGAATTGTAACTCTGACATACGGTACACGCACTTGTCTGCGTTCAAAGTCAAACCATTCTCTTTCAGTGTTCTCAAAACTGCATCCAGTCTATGGTCATGTTCTTCGAGTGTTGTGCCATAAATGATTATATCATCTGTCATGTTGCGCTGTCCTTCGCAGTCTCTGAGTATGTTTTGAATGGTATACTGGTATATTTCTGGTGCGGATGTAACACCAAACATCAATCTTTTGTACCAAAACAAACCCATATGAGTCGCAAATGTTGTGACATGACGCGATTCTTCTTCCAACTCGAGTTGGTGAAAACCCCATTTTAGATCAAGTTTTGAGAAAACAGTGCTACCATTCATTTCAAGAAGTGTTTCCTCGATTGTCGGAATCGGAAATCTTTTGCGTTTCAATTGCCTCATTTGCCTGCCTCATGTCAACGCATAAACGAATGTCATCTGTGTTTGCTTTTGGCACGACAACAATGGACTAACCCATGTTGTAGGACCACTGGCACGTCAATGATATCAAGCTTCTCTAGCTCTGCGATTTTCTTTTCAATTTTCGGACGAAAACTGAACGGCACGCGTCTCGCATTTTTGAACAACTGGCTTTACGCTGGGTTTTACATGCAGTTTGATCTGTTTATCTTTCAGTTTTCCAAGCTCTCCAGAAAACAAGCTTTTGTGTACTCTGCTTTAAGTTCTGGTTTTTCACTGACTGAACATGTAACATCTGGAGGCAAACCAAGTTTTAGAACACCTAACTGTTCTGCAGTCTCCCTTCCCAAAAGAGAAACATTACTTTTTTCTTTTATCACTATGAATTCTGCTGTGTTCTTCTTTGTGTAACCTGAAATGTTTACATCTGCTGTAAATGTACCAACAATTGTCAATGGTTGTTTTCTGGCAAACGCAAACAGTTTTCTTGTTTGTCTGTCTGCTTTCTTTGTAGTGTGACATTTCACTTTCTTCATCTTCATGTTTTGCCATGTTTGCCTATCAACAATATTACAGCTTGCTCCTGAATCTACCATCATGGGTACACATACATCACCAACAACCACATCCATCATGCACTTCCGTCCACTTCCATTCATAAATGCATAATCATCATCAGAAACAAAAACAATGTCATTCTCTACAGTAAATGTAAAGTCATCATCATCATTGTTTGTATCGTTCTGTACAGTGTTCACTTGCTTTGGCTTTGATTTGCATACACAAGCAAATGTCCAGGTTTCTTGCACTTAGAACACGTTTTTCCCTTTGCAGGGCAGGCCTTATCTTTAGCAAAATGACCTACTTTCCCACATCTAAAACAAGTTTTATCTTTCCCATGTGTTCCCTTAATATCAACCTTTGGATTCTTTGTTCCTTTCTTACTGTTTGTACCCATACCCCCTACAGCACCCACAACCGTTTCAGAAACACCACCCCCCATCATTGTCTTGAACTGTGAAAGGGCTGCTTGCTTCATGGGCTTGGGAGATTTCTAACAGCTGTTGCAAGGTCAAGTCCTTTTTCTCCAGTAGTTTTGCTTTTAATCGTCTGTCAATACACTTGTCAACACACTGGTCTCGGATGTTTTCTGCCACCTTGTCGTCAAAGTTGCAATTAGCTGCTTGCTGACGAAGTCTTGTGACGTATTGTGAAGTTGTCTCGCCCTCTTTTTGTTCCATTTGACGAAATACGTGTCTCTCGAACGTTTCGTTTCTTTGAGGCTTGAAGTAGGTGTCAAGAGCAGTAACGGCTTCGTCATAGGATGCACCTCCTTCCAACGTCTCGAAGATCATTTGCACTTCAAGTCCAGCAGCACAATGTAGAAGTAAAGGCTTCTTCTGATTTTTTCTTGCACATCACCTCTAGCTGCTACATAAAGTTCAAAGCTCTTTTTCCATCGAGCCCATCTCGTCGAAAACTCGAAGGATCGCCTGCTGGGTCAAACGAACCAACACAGGGAATGTTCGCAGCCATCTTTGTAGATCTAGATCTCTGACGCCGGTACGAGTTTGACAAAAATGTCCACTAATCTGCTGCCGAACGAAGAAAGAAAGCACTTGCCGACTCGAAGTCTCGTCTTTCACAATTTTCCTCGTCGCCAATTTGTAACCTTTTCATACAATATCAACAAAGACACGTTTGAAACTTAAAACGGGCTTATTTTTCTGGTCTCCCCGC
>JADBJO010002474.1:75000-80000 GCA_016801955.1 Conus betulinus
CAGTAAGACGGAACCTTTCCAATTGAGGCTTTACTTAATCAAGAAATGCTCTATCGTACTGAGACAGTCTCTACGTCATTAAGACAGGTTTTCTTCCCATAAGATGAGAAGATCTCGTATTAAAGAGACAGAAGATACAGTCTTGAGCAGATACCTATTTCAGAGAGGGAGAACCAGTGTGTTGATGAGAGAGATCCTAGGTCAATGAAGGGTGAGGCTTATTCCAATGAGGCAAAAAGCCGATGTAATGAATGGTGAGGCTTATTCGAATGAGACAAAGCCTATCTTCCTAATGTGAATTCCTTCTTTTAACGAAGCGGAGCTGTCTCGATGAGGAAAACCTTATATCAACAGGATAAAGCCCATCTTGATGAGGTAGATTATGTATCAATCAGACAGATGATGAGGAAAACCTTCTATCAACAGGATAAAGCCCATCTTGATGAGGTAGATTATGTATCAATCAGACAGATGATGAGGAAAACCTTCTATCAACAGGATAAAGCCCATCTTGATGAGGTAGATTATGTATCAATCAGACATGATGAGGAGGAAAAACTTCTATCAACAGGATAAAGCCCATCTTGATGAGGTAGATTATGTATCAATCAGACAGATGATGAGGAAAACCTTCTATCAACAGGATAAAGCCCATCTTGATGAGGTAGATTATGTTTCAATGTTTCAGATCAGACATGATGATGAGGAAAACCTTCTATCAACAGGATAAAGCCCATCTTGATGAGGTAGATTATGTATCAATCAGACAGATGATGAGGAAAACCTTCTATCAAACAGGATAAAGCCCATCTTGATGAGGTAGATTATGTATCAATCAGACAGATGATGAGAAAACCTTCTATCAACAGGATAAAGCCCATCTTGATGAGGTAGATTATGTATCAATCAGACAGATGATGAGGAAAACCTTCTATCAACAGGATAAAGCCCATCTTGATGAGGTAGATTATGTATCAATCAGACAGATGATGAGGAAAACCTTCTATCAACAGGATAAAGCCCATCTTGATGAGGTAGATTATGTATCAATCAGACAGATGATGAGGAAAACCTTCTATCAACAGGATAAAGCCCATCTTGATGAGGTAGATTATGTATCAATCAGACAGATGATGAGGAAAACCTTATATCAACAGGATAAAGCCCATCTTCATAAAGGTAGAATATATATCAGTCAGACAGATCCCATCTTTGTGACATAGATCCACATCTTCATTTTTGACAGCGACTGAACTTGCTTACCGGCACTTTTTTTTTTCTCCCTCTTCTTTTTTGTATTGTTTCTTCTTTCTTTCTTCTTTCTTCTTTCTTTTTCTTTCTTTCTTTCTTTCTTTTTTCTTTTTTTCTTCCTTCCTTTCCTTCCTTTCTTTCTTTCTTTCTCTTCTTTCTTTCTTTCTTTGTTCTCTATTTTTTCCTTAGCTAATAAAGACCAACAGGTGGATGCTTGTAACTTCAGTGTCTGTTACGTTGGTTTAACGGCTGAGTATTTCACCCTGTATTTTGCAGTCACACCTCTCTCAGTCTCTCTTTGCTGTATTTTGCAGTCACACCTCTCTCAGTCTCTCCTTGCTGTATTTTGCAGTCACACCTCTCTCAGTCTCTCCTTGCTGTATTTTGCAGTCACACCTCTCTCAGTCTCTCCTTGCTGTATTTTGCAGTCACACCTCTCTCAATCTCTCCTTGCTGTGTGTTCTCAGGGTGTGTGCCGACTGCCCCGAGGCATGGACGTATTATGGCGGGAACTGCTACTTTGTTGCTTCGTGACGTCATGAGCTGGTATGAGGCCAGGATGGCCTGTGACGTCATCGATGGCAAGATGGTGGAGATCATGGACGCGGACCAGAACACCTTCCTCACCAACCTGCTGCAGACCCAGAAGGGTAGGTGGTAGGAACAAATCTTCTGCATGAGCTTGACAGCAGAAGGTCTTCAGAGAGCGGGACTGCATATTGCAACTCCTGACAGAGTGGGTGTCTTGATAAGGTGTGCAGCTGTGTGTGTTGTGTGTGTGTGTGTGTGTGTGTGTGTGTGTGTGTGTGTGTGTGTGTGTGTGTGTGTGTGTGTGTGTGTGTGTGCGTGCGTGCGTGCGTGTGCGTGCGTGCGTGTGTATGTTGTGTGTGTGTGTTTGTTTGTAATGTGTGCATGTGTGCGTGCGCGCGCGCGCGCGCGCGCGCGCGCGCGCGCGCGCGTGTGTGTGTGTGTGTGTGTGTGTGTGTGTGTGTGTGTGTGTGTGTGTGTGTTTGACAGATGTCTTTTCCAAAGAAGCCTCTTTAAGTTGGAACATATGGCCTCATGAAGTTCAGATTTGTTCCTCGTCGATCAGGTCCGTCTGGAACTCTTTTCATCTGCCTGTGCCACTGCCTTAGGTTCCGGTCCTCGTCTGACCAGAAATCGCGATCTGTTCATGGGAACATGGAGTGATGAGCCTGCAACCCACCTTGGGTCCAACCTGACTGGCAGGAACTTTATAGTCAGATTCACGTGTCACGCTGTATCTAAAAAAAAAAATATAGCAATAATGATATCACCGTTAATGAGGATAGAAATAATCATCATATTAAAATCATCACAGGGGCACTCGGCAGAGCGGAGACATCCACTTAAAACAAATTTGAAATCCCACAAGGAAATGGGTCTCATGGGAACTGAACCCACGACCCTCCCAGGCAGGAATCCGATACAATGACCATTGTCCCGCGGCGGTCTACGGACACGGTATTATAGGAGGCGGAGACCAAGTGTCTCCTTCCGCCGCCTTCACCATCCCTGACAACAATCATGAGCCATCGACTGCTGGGGGCAAAGAGCTGTTTCAGGCTGCAGTCAGACCTCACGAGGGGTTTGAACAACCGACCTCAGCTCTGCTGGCAAACGCCCTGACCATTTGACCGGGGCCCTCATAGTGATGATGATGATGATGATGATGATGGTGTGGTGGTGGTGGTGGTGGTGGTGGTGGTGATGATGATGATGATGATGATGATGATGATGATGATGATGATGATGATGACTGATGTTGTCGTCGATATCATCATAGTATCATCATCATCATCAGCAGCAGCAGCAGCAGCAGCAGCAGCAGCAGCAGCAGCAATAGCAGTGGTAATACTGGTAGTATAGTTGTACTACTACTACTACTACTACTACTAGTAGTACCACCATCATTGTCATCATCATCATTACTATTATTAGTATTATCATCATCATATTATTGTTGTTCTTATTATCACTGTTACAAAAATCGTCATTATTATTATTGTTCTTATTATCGTTCTTATTATCACTGTCATCATTATCATTGTCGTGGTCGTCGTCATCATCATCATCATCATCATCATCATCACCATGACCATCATCATCATCACTATTCCCCACCTGGATGATGTCACTGACTGACAGTGGCCTACGCGTGGACTGGTCTGGAGGACCTGGCGGTGGAGGGGAAGCTGGTGTGGGCCAGTGACGGCACCAGCCCCACCTACCACAACTTCCACACGGGGGGAGCCCAGCGATTCCAATGGCCACCAGAACCAGGACTGTGTGGTCATGAGGAGCACGGGCGAGTGGTACGACGACCACTGCCACTCCTCCATTCACTCCGTCATCTGCCAGAACACGTGAGTCCAGAAAGTCACGGCTGGTGTCGTCATTGTAGAGAGTATCGTTGTGTTCCTCCTCATCTTCCTTCTGCCCTTCGTCGCCATCATTATCAATCAGTAACTGATTAGTTGTTGTTGTTGTTGTTGTTGCTGTGTTGCTGTTGTTTTTTTCTTTCTTACTTTCCTGTTTTTTTTCCTCTCTTTCATCTTCTTTTCTTCCTGGTCTTCATCATCATCATCATTATCATCATCTTCTTTATCAGCAGCAGCAGCAGCATCTTCTTCTTCTTCTTCTCCTCTTCAACCTCCTTTTCGTTGTCGCCGTCCTCCTCCTCCTCCTCCTCCTCCTCCTCCTCCTCCAGCTCCTCCTCCTCCATCTCCATTCTTCTTCTTATTTTTCAAGTCATCATCATTTTCATCATCATCGTCTTCTTCTTTCTCTCTCTCCTCCTCCTCCTCCTCTCCTCCTCCTCCTCCCCCTTCTTCCTCCTCCTCCTTCTCTGTGTCCTTCTTCTCCTTGATCTTCTTCCGCTTATCCTCTTCATTCTCCTCCTCGTCCTCGTTCTCCTGCGCTTTTTCCTCGTCTCGTCCTCTTCTTCTACACCCCCCTCGTCATCGTCGTAGTCAACATCGCCCTAATCATCATCATCATCATTAGTGTCTGTTTCTTCTTCTCGTTCTTCAGCATTATTGTCGTTATCGTCATTATCATCATCCTTTTCAGTACCACGTACATCGTCTTCAATGAACAAAGAACGGTGTTTTTTTTCTTTCACCCTATTTTATGGACATGAAAGACGATAAAAATGGTAAAGTGTTCATCATTGTATATTTCAAAAAAAGACAATAAACATGGTAAAGTGTTCATCATTGTGTATGTCAAAGAAAGGCGATAAACATGATAAAGTGTTTCATCACTATGAATTTCAAAGAAAGACGATCAACATGATAAAGTGTTTATCAATGTGAATTTTAAAGAAAGACGATGAACATGATAAAGCGTTCATCACTGTGAATTTCAAAGAAAGACGATAAACATGATAAAGTGTTCATGACTGTGTATTTTAGAGAAAGACGATAAACATGATAAAGTGTTCATCACTGTGTATTTCAGAGAAAGACGAGAGAAACATGATAAAGTGTTCATCACTGTGTATTTCAAAGGAAAAAGAAATGAACAGTCTCACCAACTGCAGTGTTGAAAAAGTATTTAAAGACAGTAAGTAGGCCCTACGTGTGTAAAGCAAGATATAGGATTTCATCTATACGTTACTAGATCATCATGCTAAGTATGTTTTCGTTGTTTCATTGGTTTTGTTTGTTTGTTTGTTTTTTTTTTGGGGGGGTACAAATTCGGTAGGGCAACTGAACAAATTAGCT
>JADBJO010002474.1:85000-95000 GCA_016801955.1 Conus betulinus
ACACACACACACACACACACACACACACACACACACACACACACACACACACACACACACACACACACACACACACACACACACACACACACACACACACACACACACACACACACACACACACACACACACACACACACACACGTACTTACGTACTTACATACATACATACATACATACATACATACATACATACATACATACATACATCATGAATTACTCTGATTTCCTTGTTACACAAAAAATGTCGGCACTTTATCTCGGTTGACCAGTTAACCTTTCAATGCTATATTTATCTCTAAGTAATGCGTAAGCTTCGCATCGAAAGTAAATGTAGCTCATCTTCAATATTCTTACAAAATGGGCACTGCATATCCTCAGAATAATTTATCCTGTAGCGTCTATTTATCTTTAAATCATTTATGCCTAATCTGAATCTGGTGAGAGAGAGAGAGAGAGAGAGAGAGAGAGAGAGAGAGAGAGAGAGAGAGTATAAACACGCGCGCGACTGTAAAATCCAAAATTACGTCTTCGGTACAAGATGGCTTTGTTTCAAGGAGGTTTTACTCAGAGAAGATAGATCAGTTCACTGCTTGATAGATTCAGCCACGCGATATATGAATGAGTACAGACAGAATCTTGAACACACATTCTGATTGTGCCGTTTTGTCCTTATCTGTCCGTTGTTTGAACTTCTGAATCGTGTGGCCAATCCTGACCTATCATTTGGCACACTCAATGTCTTTAGATTAGGGTGAATGCCACGTGCATTTTCTACTCTTCACTCTTCAATATTGCACCCCAATGCAACCAGTGGCCGCGGGGTCGACCTATCGGAAACAAAGTTTTTATAATTAAGTATCTGAATCAGGCCTGTATGATTCTTGCCTGCAATTAATTTTGAGTTCCGAGCGAGACATAGTCACGTGAATACCAGCAACGCTACTCAGTGGCTCATGATTCGCGTTGAAAGAAAGAGCTATTTCGCACGACAAAAATGTGTCGAGAAACGAGTTCAAACGCGAATTAGCTTCGAAATCTTCTTCCGAGAGCATATCAAACGGGATATACAGGAAAATGTTTGCTGCCCATTTACTTCGATATCAGATGTTTCGAAACTCCCATGTAAAAGAGTCCTACGCCTAGACGGTTAGAGGTGGGTTACCAGCGGGGTGTAGAGGAGGTTGGGAATGAAATGGGGGTGGGGGGTTGATGTCCATCAGTGAATGAAGGGCCTGTGGAGCGAGGTTGCCGCCAAGCCGAGCTTACAGACAGGCCATCTAGTTGCCCTGACGAACCCTTTTGGAAATGGCTGTAACTATCCAACGAGAGACGTAATTGCAGCTGAAAGACAGGCCTTCCAGTTGCCCCGACGAAAGTTTTCGGAAATGTCTGTGACTATCTAATCATAGACGTAATTAGAGCTTAGAAACAGGCCTTCCAGTTGCCCCGACGAAAGCTCTTGGAAATGACTGTGACTAATTAATGAGAAACACAATTTGCCTCCAGTGACTCATGTGCGATTAATACACACCTCTTTGCGAGTATTATTAGAAATGACAGCAATTTTTTTTTTTAAATTACGTTTTGAGAAAAGGTGTATCAAAGGATGACATCTCCAGGTGTGTGACCCTTCTTTCCATCATCCTTTCCAAACATTTGATTGATGTAGATGTTGACCTTAAACACATACACACAGGTTTGCACATACACACACACACACACACACACACACACACACACACACACACACACACACACACACACACACACACACACACACACGCACACACACACACACGCACACACACACACACACACACACACACACACACACACACACACACACACACTCACACGCGCGCGCGCGCGCGCGCGCGGTCACTCACAGACACACACATACAGACGAGCGAGTATGCGCTCACACGCATGCACAAACACATTCATACACACACACTTGCATCACACAAACACACACGCAAGCTCACACACACACACACACATACATTTCTGGAAGCACACATATACGTTACACAAACTTATTTACCCACTTAGACACGAACAAAACAATGGCCATCTGTAAGAAGAAGAAGAAGAAGAAAAACAACGACAAAAAAGACAACAACACCACCACCACCACCACCACCAGGTCAATGAAAGACAGATTCTGTGCAGAAATAAATAAACAACAATGAACTGTCAGGAGTGCCACTGTGTCCAGTGCAAGTCATGGTAGAATGCAGAACCTAGCCCTCTCCTTTCCCCGCCTTTAACCTGCCCTGAACTGAATCAGCCACCCATTTACTGCCCGCTGGACAGACAGGCTTTTCAAGCCGAAAAACATTCGACTCTACGTATGGTTCGAACTCACGACCACCAGTTCTGCAGGTAGGCAAACACTCAAACCATTTGACCACGCACGCCTCCCCCACCCCCAACCCCTCTTCCGTCCGTAAAAGACATGATCAAAAGGAGAAAAAAAAAAAAAAACCAGAAGTCTGAAATATCCTTAGCAGGCTCTCTGGAAATTCAGAGAGCTGAAATTCTTCAGCATCAATACCCACCACGCCTTTAGTATGTTGAGGAGAGTGTGTGTGTGTGTGTGTGTGGGGGGGGGGGGGGGGGGTGGAGTGGCGTAAAGGAGGGACGTATTCTAAGAGCATATAAATTGTATATATGTACATATGTAACCTAATGCCGTGTGAAGTGAAATGAAGACTGAAACAGGTCGCACCATTACTGAAAGCAGGTGAAAATTCGAAGAAACACATCAAACAGTGTGCAACGCTTATTCGATGCACAGTGCGGGAAAAAGGGTGAGTGAATTTTCAATACATGTCTTTTTCAGACATATCAAATGCATTTTCCTGCTGAAAGCCACCTGTGGAGTTTGGTTCTGTGCATTAGTTATTTGGTATATATGACGTCTAAAGCAGACAATTCGTCATCTGTTTCGTGTTGTGCACGGAATGAGCGTTACGCTCCACCTTGTCTTGGCTGTCTTTCGGTACTCGTTCACCTACCACGCCTTCAGACAAAATGCACCCAGACAAAGAAAGAATCCTCCGTAGAAAAGGAAGCTCCCAGTATGTCCATAAACTGTGGGCTGACACATGTCTGCAATAACAGGAAGATCCATATTCATCCATAAATTCTGAGCTGACACATGTCCATACAAAAAGGAAGATCCATGTTTGCCCATATATTCTGAGCTGACACATGTCCGTACAAAAGGGAAGATCCATATTTGCCCATATATTCTGAGCTGACACATGTCCGTACAAAAGGGAAGATCCATATTTGCCCATGTATTCTGAGCTGACACATGTCCAAACAAAAGGGAAGATCCATATTTGCCCATATATTCTGAGCAGACCTATGCCCACAGCGACAGAGAGGTTTGTCCGCAAATCATGAGCTGCAGCTGCTATTGCTTTCATGGCAGACAGGCCCTTCTTGCATTTAAGAACAATATTCTCGACATGTTTTTCTCTCAAGGTCAGCCTTCTGTCGAAGCCTATACCTAAATAGCCTAGGTTGTCAGTTGATTCCATTTAAAGTTCACGGAAGGAAACAAGTGAGGGTAATCATTTTGATGTCTCGCTGCTGAAGAGAACAAGGTCTAATGCGAATTTTCATGCTTTGATTCGTTCCATGAATTTTTCCTGCTATATTTTGCACAGTGTGTATGGGGCAGCCGTTTAGCCAATGAGATCTTTTTCTGGTTGTGGTGAAATTTTCAGATAACTCTGTATCCTGTATCCTGGGACATAAACCTTTTATCAAAACTGCCCCAGTGGAGACTGAAGAGATGGGTTCTCTCCTCTTTTGGGAGCTATTCCACATCTGGATAACGCACTTTTTCCGGGCCTGGAGCACTAGCTGGAGCTTTTAGCTACTGCTTCATCCAGTTCGGACGCTGTACTTTCATCATCGATGCCAGCTTTACTTAGCTCTTCTTCCGGAGCGCGCCATTTCGGCCGTCCAGAGACAGTACCCCCACGAATTTCGCTGATACCGAGAACTCTTACGGTATCGAACCAAGGTCATAGACGTGCAGAGGCCATCGAAACTGAGGTCACCATGAGAGCAGGGCATGAAGGCCCAAAGAATCTGACACTTTTTTTTTTTCTGAATGTTGATCGATGAGGACAAGGATGATGAAGATGATGCTACAGACTTCCATTCTGGTCTGAGACTGCATGACAGGGCCGCCTATTACGCTTACTTTCGTCAACCAGGTCCGAGAGATACAGACATCTGCTGTGTTGATCAGAAAATCTGTGCAATGCGCTCAGAGACGCGTCCACTAAGTGGATGAAACTTGACTGTGTGGTCTGTCTTCCCAGGTGATCCCACAGCAAGCTCAACTCTGAGTAGGAGCCGCTCGCGGCAGAAAAATCCACAGATAAACGACTCTGATGGGAAACGAACCCATGACCTCCCAGCCGGGAGTCCGTGGTGCCAACAACTTCGCCATGGCGGCTGGTGGACGCCTCAAGATTAAGTTTCTTCCCGTCTGTTTCGTCCATTTTTTCAAACATGCCGAGCCAGGCCTGCTGTATCTATGATCTTATGGTGTGGTTAGGTGTTTCAGTATCTGTGTGACCTTCCGTGCGGCATTGGTTAGCCCAGTCCAGAGGCTGGAGCGGAGTGGGCCAGTGTGTTGTTCAGCCTGTACTATGCACCATATCACCCTTCTTGTTGTCCTCGTCCTCTGCGGCTTCCACTTCGGTGGTAAGTACAGTCCTTTGTAGTCTTTCCTTTTCTCTCTCTGTTCCTCTCTTTTGTGTTGTGTGTTGTCCCCGTCTTTTTCCCCCCCCCCCCCCCCCCCCCCCCCCCACCCACCACCGCATCTCTCTTACTTTCCTATCTTTGTTTCTTAATTTCTTTCTGTCCTGTTATCTCTTTCTTAATTCTTTCCTTCCTTTCGTTATTTATGCCTTCCTCTCTTTCTTAATTCCCCCCCCCCCCCCCCCCCCCCCCCCCATACTTTCCTTCTCTACTACTTTGTGGGTTCCTTTGTTATTTTTTTTTTTTTTCTTAATTCTTCTCATCACTTTTTTTTAATCATTTGCTGGGTTTCTTTGTTAAATTTCTCTTTTATTTCTTCATTCCATCATTTCTGTATTCACTCTGTTTCTCCTTTCTTTCTTAATCATATCCTTTGTTTCATAAATATTTCCCCAATATTCCCCGTTTATATTCCTTCCTGTCTGTTTTAATTCCGACCTTTCATGGTTTCGTGTTACTTTCTCTCCCTGTCCTCTGTCGTTCTCTCTGAATTCACTAGCTGCTCTCTTCATTCTCATCTTTATGTCATGTCTTCTGTCTACATTCCCTCCTTCTTTCTCGTCTTTTCTGGTTTTCTTTACTCTGGATTTTGTCAGTAGTGCACCGATTCTTTCCAACAAGCGTTTACTGTAACGTCATGGCTCAGCAGAAGTACTTAAGCAAATATGGACCATTGAACTGAATGAAGAAAAAAAAGCTTCAGGTTAACTTTGCTGCCTTTTACGCTTCTTTCCCGGTTATTGTGTATGTGTATACAGATGGACTGACGTGTGTGTGTGTGTGTGTGTGTGTGTGTGTGTGTGTGTGTGTGTGTGTGTGTGTGTGTGTGTGTGTGTGTGTGTGTGTGCGCGCGCGCGCGCGCGTGCAAATTTATATCGTTATGCTTCCATTTTTCGTTTCCTACAAATCAGATTCCTTAAGAATCTGAATAAAAATTGCTTAAAGATGAATTTGTGTATGTGCTACACTTTTTTACACAGGTCCGTCTGCCTTCAAAAGTTATGGAAAAGAAGTGGAACAAACCTTTAAAAAATCTGTCCTGGTATATATCAAAATATTCTCTAAGATCATAAACTTCTGTTTAGGAGGACAACAGACTATAGGGAAAAAAACACTTGTTGTTTCTCCAGTCAGTACAGAAATAGAAAAAAAAAACAACACCTGTTTCTCCAGTCAGTACAGACAATAGAAAAAAAATCACCTGTTTCTCCAGCCAGTACATTTCTCTTCCAAAGGAGAGGTCAGCAGTCCGGCAAGCCCCAGCTGTTTCGTTGTACATCAAGAGCTCATCAGGCTTGATACAGGAAACTTCTTACCCGCCAGAGATGGGGTCCCTTTGGGTTTTATCGTCCACACAAAGACGTGATGGAGCAGGTAGCCAGAGATGATGAGGTTCCTTAAGGTTTATCGTCCACACAAAGACGTGATAGGGCAGGTGGGGATTTCTACCGCAAGTGAGCCGGGAGAGGTTAAAATAGACCCTACATCACATTGGTTCCACACAGACGACAGTTGCTTAAAAATGGGCTGCAAAAGTGCCAGAGTTGGTGCTGAGCGACAGCAAGATCGGGAATCGCAATGTCTCTTTACAAATTTGGAACTCTGCGACTGAACTGACCCGACATACAGCCTGTTTGACAAAGAAGCATTCATATGGCGGGTAAAAAAAAAAAAAAAAAAAAAAAAAGGGAAAGAAAGAAAGAAAGGAAAGAAAGAAGGTAGGAAACCTCTCCGATGTAGGGAACATTTTCTTGCCCTTATAGAAAGTGTCTCAGATAAAGACAAATGAAGGCATTCAATGAACGGGAAGGAAAGAATCTGTATGGAAATGACAGTCTTTTGATTGAAAACAAAAATAAAGATTTTATCAACTTGACCTGTGGGAGCCAGCAAAAAGGGATACGAATCCGTATGATTTAAAAGAAAAAGACTTTTGAACAAATTCCAGACTTGGAACTCTGGACATCGCGCTTTACAGCCCGGACACGTTCACGTCAATGACGCGGCACGGGCACTAAGGAAGTGAAAATCAATCCGGACCTGAGGACTTCTTATTATTATTCTGCCTACACAGGCTGATACTCCTGCGGACACTCCCTGTATAGACAGGCAAGTATTAATAATCCATCTGCCCAACAAAGGGAGTGGAGTTTTTCTGTGCATGTGGCCGTTTTTATCCTGCCATTAGGGCAGCCATACTCCATCTCGGGGAAGGTGCACGCTATCTGTAACGTGTCATCCATACCACGGCCAAACTGGTCTTCTCTTCCGAAAGTTGGTGATGGGATTTTACGTGTGTGCAAGTAGTTATGCGTGCGTTCGCACACGGAACCTCGGTTTATAGTCTCATTCGAAGGACTGTATGGGAAATGTAGTCAGAACCAATGTTAACTCCGAGGGAAAAAAATCCCTCTGTACCGAAACGGCCCGTCGGAGATTCGAACCCACAACCCTTGGATTACGAGTCCGGCGCTCTACCAACTGAGCTATTTCCGGCCCCCGGCCTGAGGGTTTCAATTTCCAGAAGAAAAAAAAGTGAAGCAAACGCTGAAAAGTCCATTCTGGAATAAATTCATCATTTTAAATGACAAATCAGCGTTCAGGTGAGAAAACAGACGATGTTCAGGTGCTGAGAAGATGAACACGTTTCTTTCACGTTTGAATACAATATTTGCTTTCACGCTTAACGTGATGGCATTTTAACGTTTTGCTGTTTCCTCACAACAGCATTTAGCGAACACAGCAACACTGTCGATATCAACACTGCAAAAGTGACAGTGAAAAAAGTGCCTGACTATTCAGCAGACAGAGAACTCAGTGATCTGGGATTTGTGGTATTTGATTTGTTTGCTGATCTGACTCCTCTGATCAATCGGAATGTAAAACAGCTGTTTTTGTACCTCACTGTGAATATGAAACGGCAGATCACAAACTGAACCAGGGACAAGATCAGATGCGAGGAGAGAATTCTATCCTGAACCTTAAAAATGCCAACACCAAATACGACGTCTGGGACTATGGAAATGGACTCAGAGGCAATGACAACGTTACCCTGTCTCTGTCATGGAACGTCACCCGCAATGCTGGAACTCTGTCCAAGGTCATGGGCAAAGGTCGTCACCGGATCCAGTTCCCTAGTGATTACACCTCAGGAAGATTCTAGATGTCTTCGCTTGCTTTTGTGGTGCTTGTCAGTATGTTAGCAAGTGTGAATGTTTGTCTTTGTGGTGTTGCTTTCTGCACATTTATCATTATGCACATTTCATTTCGTCTTTGTCATTCCGGGGTTGGGTCATTTTTCAGTTCAAAAATATAAGGGAAGGAGATGCCATATGTTGGTATGAAATTATTTCTCAAGGTTTTTTTTTTTCATTGTTTGAGGACAAATGCTGTTATAGAAAGATAGAGTCAAAAGTATTCCATATGAGCATTGTTTAATAAGCAATGTTTGTTCCCCATACCTAAATGACATTCATGCTTCTGTTCTCTGCACCTTGTTGCTTTTGCTTGTGTAATTCTGGAAACATGACAGTATGACAGCAGTAGAGAAAAAAAAAATCAAAACTGAGTGCTGATGTGTGATTGAGTCATTGAAGGCTGAGAGGTTGTGTCCTGTCTCTCTCTCTCTCTCTCTCTCTCTCTCTCTCTCTCTCTCTCTCTCTCTCTCTCTCTCTCTCTCTCTCTCTCTCTCTCTCTCTCTCTCTCTCTCTCTCTCTCTCTCTCTCGGATTCCCATACTAGGATCAGGGATTTTGGTTATGAAGTAGTACTGAAGAGAGCAGAGGTCTCACTGATTCATGAAGTGTTCTCCTCAGCAGGTATGTGCATAGGAGTGGGCTACTTGCCCTGCGCAATGTGATGGATTATGACACAGTAGCAGATCGTTTGATAACTTTCTTGCAGCAGACCTGTCGTGGCTGTGATATGATTACAGGTCTTTTCCTCTACGCAATATGTGCTATTGATTAAAAGAAAAAAAAAACAGAAACAATAATAGAGGAAGAACTCACACCAAAAAAAAATTGATTGAACCAAGTACAATACAGACTCTTGCTTTGACATCTTACATGCTCAGAATGTTGCGTCACAGGGTACGTTCCTGCTGAATCGTTGTTGTCAAAGTTCCCATCTTGTTTCATCTGCAGAATTACGTACCATTCTGTCCTTTGGTTTAAAGTGTTGTCAGAGTTGTTGAGGATGAATGTTGGTGCTTTGGGTAATGGTTACGGCTTGTGTGGACTCAAGCTATATACAGTATGATTGGTATTTGGGGAAAATTGTGTCAGATTTAATTTTTTCCTTTCAATTTGTTACACTGTAAGTGCTGTTCAATAAAATGTGTGTCCTAAAAAAAAATAATAAAAAGAAAGAAAAAATAAAAAAAAAAAAAAAAAAAAAAAAAAAAAGAGAGAGAAAAGAAAGGAAAGAAAAAAAAAAAAAAAAAAAAAAAAAAAAAAGCGTTCAGGTGGAACGGGGAAGGATGAATTAATTCTTCGCCAGTAACTTCACTGCCCTTCAAAGGGGACGTCTACAGTACACACTGGCAAACGCACTCTTCCAGCACACAGCAACGACACAACACCTACAACATGGGTCATCCCAGCCCTAAATTTCCTTCCCAGGGTGCGGGGACTGCCCCGGGGGCTGGACCTACTACGCCGAGAACTGCTACCTGCTGCTGCACGACACCATGTCCTGGTACGAGGGCCAAAACGGCCTGTGACGTCATTCACAGTCAACTGGCGGAGATCGACGACGCAGACCAGAACAATTACATCTCCACCCTTCTTACGGACCACCATGGTGAGAAGATGTTCGTATGAAACTGAACGAAAGACTGACACAAAGAAGTTGAATAAAAAGGAGTGGGGGTGGAGGGGTGGGTTGGAGGTGGGGGTTTGAGAGAAAAAAAAAGAAAGAAAGAAAAGAGAAACGAAGAAAAAGAGAATCAAAATTTGGGTCGGAAGAAATCCAGACTGAAAGAATATGTGTGGGCAGATTAAAAAAAGAAAAGGTTGAAGGAGAAGGAAAATGAAAGAAAAGAAGATGGAACGAAGGTGGGAAGAGAGAAGGACAAAAGATAAATAAAATAAATGAAAATAAAAGACCTAGACGGGCACATGGGAGAGCACCCACTTGCGTCCAAACCAAACTCTTTCTGAAACAGCCTCTTGAGTCCGTTAATAAGTAGCCTTGTCTTTGGCGCC
>JADBJO010002474.1:105000-152500 GCA_016801955.1 Conus betulinus
TGTGTGTGTGTGTGTGTGTGTGTGTGTGTGTGTGTGTGTGTGTGTGTGTGTGTGTGTGTGTGTATGTATGTGTGTCCACGCATGCCTCTGTGTGTGTGTGTGTGTGTGTGTGTGTGTGTGTGTGTGTGTGTGTGTGTGCACTCCTACAGAAAAAATACCTATTATACACACGTGCGCGCTACACCCATGTGTTTTCACAGGGAGACAACTACATGTCTCCACAGAACATAAATGACTGACAAAAGAAAGAAAACATGAGGAAAAAAAAAAAATCACGTACCGCCCATGACACAACCGAAGATCAGCCAGTGAAAGAATGCATTCTCTTTGTTCACTGAAGAAACGTTCGCTATGTTTCTTTGGAATAACTTACAAATGTGCAGATAGCCCATCACGACAACAGCATGTGCAGACCAAACTCAAACTTTGCTCCCAGTCAATGCCTGCACCAACAGGAGTAGTCTCCCTTAATGCCTATCGGCGCCCTTCCTCATCCAACCCCATCCTCACTTCCTTTCCCGATTCATCCTAAATCAAGGTCCACAGCTGCTTTGACCTCAAAACAAGGTCTCCGGGTTGCATGGCATAAAATTAGACAGTGTGCCCAAAAACAATGAACTCGTGGTATTAAGAAAAATCAAGTGCATTTGGGCTCTTCCGTTGTCTGTATATGCACTCAGAAATCATTGAGTACTTGAAAGTTACGTTTTCAGGTTGGCCACTAGTACACACGTGGTCATAACAGTATTATCAAAAGTATTACCTCCGTCAGCAATCCTCTCTCTCCTCCAATCTCTCCCCGGACCCAACGCCATCGATATGTCATTTGCAGGTACTTAACATCATAACTGAATTTTGTATTCCATGTGTCTCACCTCAACCTGGTTAATTAATCAAACACTGAACACACTACGAGGGATATCACATTTTTAAGATCACAGAGCGATAATAAAAGGAAACGTAAAGCCGTAATTTACATTCGACAGCCATCATGAAACGTACTTCCCAAGACCCAAATCTACTAACAAAATCAAACAGCAATATACAGTGTACAGTGTGTGTGTGTGTGTGTGTGTGTGTGTGTGTGTGTGTGTGTGTGTGTGTGTGTGTGTGTGTTGTATGTGTGTTGTGTGTGTTGTGTTCATTAACTACAAACAGACTCCATCAAACTTCAACTGTCCCTTCTCTCTGGAAAGCCTCAGTGATCTGTCCTATACCAAAAAAGTCTAAACCATCTTCCCTCAATGACTACCGCCCAGTCGCTCTAACATCCATTGTGATGAAGTGTTTCGAAAGAGCAATACTCAGTCATCTCCTCACTGATACAGTCAGTCATCAAGATCTTATCAGTTTTGCATACAAACGCAACAGATGCACAGACGATGCCACTCTCACACTTTTACACAACGCTTACACTCACCTGGAGAAAACAGATTCTTTTGTTCGTATTCTTTTTATTGATTTTTCATCAGCTTTTAACACCATCCAGCCTCATCTCTTAGCGCACAAAACTTTTATCCTTAAATGTCAGACCCAGGCTTATCCTGTGGATCACAGATTTCCTCATCTCCAGATCCCAGTCAGTGCGCTATCAATCTGTCATGTCATCTGTCATCTGTCCTCTTTTGCTCCACAGGTTCCCCTCAAGGTACCGTTCTTTCTCCTGTCCTCTTTACTCTGTACACCAACGACTGCATTGGTACAGAAGAAACACCAGTCATTAAATATTCAGATGATACAGCCCTTGTAGACCTTTCCAATTCTGATGTAACATATTTTGATGAAGTTGAGCGTTTCAGCACCTGGTGTAAAGAAAATGATCTTGAGCTTAACGTCAAAAAAACAAAGGAGATGATCATAGATTTTAGGAAAGCGGAAAATTATGTGCCTGATCTTTATATTGATGGAGAAAAAGTGGAACGGGTAGAGGAATACAAATATCTGGGCACAACGTTAGACAATAAGCTCACTTTCAATACACACACCAGGTCCGTATACAAAAAATGCCAAACCAGAATGCATTTCCTACGCAAATTGAGGAATCTGCAATTCTTAAAACATTTTACAGGAGAGTTTTTATTGAGTCTGTCTTGACTTTTTCATGCATTTGCTGGTATGGAAATCTTAATTTGAAAAACAGCAAACTCTTGGATAGCGTTGTGAACATCTGTGGTAAGATTGTTGGTGAGAGACAGGAGAGTATGAGTGAGTTGTATGAAAGGCGTGCGGTCAACAAGGCTCGTGCGATTGTTAGTGACAGTGGGCATACGCTTGCGCGACAGTTTGAGCTCCTTCCATCAGGCAGATGATTTTGTGTCCCCAGAGCTAAGCTGATGCGCACAAAAAAGAGCTTTGTGTTCAAATCCATTGCGCTTTTAAACAAAACACAGCGTGTAAGAAGAGGCGGTGGATCACCTGTGTGACACAGCATGTGCGCGGGGTGTGTATGTCTGTGAGCAAGCGGGAAAGTATAGATGCTGGAGTGTGTGTGTGTTTGTGTGTTATGTGTGTGCATGTCCTGGAACAGTGAGGAATAGAAATGTCTGGAATATGTCTTATCTTAATGATTTTTAATGATAAATCTCTCTCTCTCTCTCTCTCTCTCTCTCTCTCTCTCTCTCTCTCATACGTGCACACATTTATGTATATATAATTATGAGTGGCTGAGTGCATGCTTTATTTGCACTACCAAAAAAGGAGAAAGATTGAAATTCCCATTTTGGTGTTGTTACACGCATGTTTTATTGTTTGAAAGTAATTTTAATTTTCAGTGTCACGTTTGTAACTATAAATATGTATGTCTTAACTTTTAGGGCAGCGGTCACAAATGTAATTTCTCTTGTAACGAGAGATAATAAAGTTCCATCCTTCCTTGTTGAAATTTGTGCCAATTCATTGTCATTATAATGAAAAATATTGTTGTTTGCCTGCACTTTCTTCCTTTTTTGTTCGATATAATTATTTGATCGACTACAGTGGAGGGCCTGTAGCCTATTTCCAACTGAACCAAAGTAAAGAATACACAACACTTGTATGATACCAGCACCGATATGACCGACAGTGCCTTGTTACACCAATTCGACTGCTGGCACCTTTGTTACACCACTTCGACTGCTGGCACTTTCTGACCTCACTTAAACCGTTTTGTACTTGGCTCAAACATTTCCTTATATACAGCTTACGCTTTATTTATTTATTTATTTTCTATATTTGCTCATTGTATTTTCACAACTCTTTCTTCTCGTTTCCCCATTCTGCCCTACGCTTGCAGCCCTTGGGGACAGTTGATTTTGTGTGTGTGTGTGTGTGTGTGTGTGTGTGTGGCATCAGTTAATGGAGCAAACAGGCGGTGATTTTTTTTTCCTTTTTTTTTTTTTTTTTTGTTTTTTTGTTTTTTGTTCTTTTTCTCTTTCTTTTTTCCGTAAGGCCAAAATCCACCTCTTCATTTTTTGGTGCTTTACACTGTCCTCTTCATCTGCCAAGAAAACAAAAAGTTAACCAAAAAAAAAAATCACCAATTCTCACTACTAGACAAGGTTTTTTTGTTTTTACGCCCTTCAACCAGTCTCTTACACACCATGCATAGTCTGTATGTTCTATTATAAATGGACATATTTTTTTTTTGATTTTAGTGTTTTGGCATTTGATACAAAGTGTCTGGGTCCACCTCTTAATATTACTAATGTGTGGTTGAATGTACTCACTCTGATGTGGACAGATTGGTGAACTCCCCATGGTGGTAAAAACACCACTGTTTTGGCTCAGTGAAACACCATGACAGAATGGCCTCGGCCAGATCCTCTGGGATGAATCTCATCCTGAAAGTCATCTCTAGACAGTGGACAAATTTTTTTTTTGATTTGACGGAACTGTCTGGTTTGTTAATGTACTAATGTGTGGTGAACCCCCAACACTAAACACTCTGATAATGGGATTGTGATTTTCTCCCCATGGTGGTAAAAACACCACAGCATATTTGGTGCCATGTCTCAGTGAAACACCATGACAGAATGGCCTCGGCCAGATCTCTCTGCGGATGAATCTCATCCACAAAATGAAAGTCATCTCTAGACAGGTAATACAAATGGTTCTGTTCAAAAGACGGAATTTCATGGTTCCCATATGATGTCAGAAAAGAACCCCAACACTAAACACTCTTTTTCTTTTTTCATCCCCAATCTCCACCAAGTCAGAGTTGTGATGACAAAGGAACTGCTGGCCTGCCATCTCTACTTCTTCATTTTAGACAATCTTTTTTTTTTTTTTTCATCAATTCACTTTGGCTACAGAAATGTCAAGAGGCAGAATAACAAAATGTTATTTCAGCATTTTTTGTAAGGCGGACCTTTACAAGTCTAATGTTGCTTGTGCTAACTCCATTTCAACATCCAGTAAAAACTTCCTGAAGAAACCAGCTGCCTTGGTGAAGTGGTTAGCGTTGTGGACTCCCACCTGGGAGGCTGTGGGTTAAATTCCTGTCAGCGCCATTTATTTTTGGGATTTTTTTGCCCCAGCCAACTCCTACCCAGAGTTGAGTTTGCTATGACCTCAACTGGGAAGACTGGTACCGCACAGTCAAGCTTCATCCACTAAATGGGTGCATCTCTGAGAGTGTTGCTCAACTTTCCTGATCAACACTGCAGGTGTCCGTATCTCTCAGGCCTGGCTGATGCAGGGTTACATTATGAAAGTATAGAGTACAGCCCTGTCATGGAGTCTCAGTCCGCAATGGAAATCCATAGCATCACAATCATCATTCTCATCCTCATTAATCAGCATTAAAAAAATGTCCTTAATTCATGCCCTGCTCTCATGGTGACCTCAGTTTCAATTTGCCTTTCCACATCTATGGCCTTGGTTTGATTCTATCAGGGTCACCAGTATTGGTTAATTCATAAGGATGGTTGTCGGACAGACATAGTGGCACCCTCTAGAAGCAGAGCTCATTCACACTGGGCTCAGCAACTAAACAATTATTATTGTCAGTAAGGGACTTAGTAGATGGTGCCCTGCGTGTGTTGGATCAGAATAGACACCACTGAACACCACTGGTGACTCAGCAGCAGTGCAGTGTCTCTTCTAGTGGGTTGCCACCAAAGACTTGCCATCGACTGCTCCCTTTAGATCGCCGATGCTGGGTTGTGGCAGGTCAGGCCAGGCTGTGGCTGTGGCCAGGGAGTGGGTATGAGTGATGTGGGTGTAATGCCATTGAGTTGGTGGAGAAAATGGGGCAGCAAACAAACAAAAACCTCTTGAAGACTGTTAAATGATGTCAAGCTTTGCTCTAGATCATTTAGCACTAAACGCATAGTCCACTAGATAGACAAACTTCCTTGTCTCACATGTTCTTCAGATTGTCAGAAAAAACAGTGAGGTTTCTTGTGCTCCTTTAAGTACCTTTTCAGATATATCATAAATCTGAAGTTTCTGCAAAACATTTCTGAACACTACCATGTCACTGATGCTGATGTGCAACCTACACCTTCTTTCTTCCTACTAGCTTAATAAATGAAAGACACACACTCTTCACACAATCAGTCATTTATTTTTCAAAGACATGTCATGTCAATGCAGTCATGGTACACATCGACAGTACATAAATATGTCACATGATAAATGAAATCAACAAAGCATCTATCATGTACGATTTTGACATGATGGAAAATGAAGAATAAACACTGTTTATGACATTCTACTTGGTACACTGATACAGTTCATACACAAACTGTAGTCTGACTGACAAACTCTGTATGATGTTTTACGGTTCACTGAGGGGAAATAAAGTCATCACATTATGTACATGATGCTGATGTGTCTCCATGCAAGAACCAACATTGTAAGCAATGATATCACACATGTATAATCTCGAAACATCCACACATAAACTGGCAGTTGAGAGATTTGGGGAGGAAAAGGGAGAAAACAAAATCAAAATGACTACTGTTTTCTTCTGAAACCACAAATACACCTACCAGTAACACATTCTCTAACACAAGAACTGGGTGAAAACAATTTCTCAAAATAAATCAATCATGCAAACTTTAAAACATCTGTGACCATCAACTACCAATATCACGATTTAGACACTTTTTGAACACAGTATGTCAAACCTGTAACATTTCATCATACACCTCAAGGGTGGCTGACTTCAGAATCTACCCCAAACACACATTTGCTCATTCATGTTATCTGACTTCATTTTTTGGTTTCTTTCTTGTTTTCTTTTAGGCTATGGTAGAGAATGTCCAAATGGATTTACCCACTCAATGCTTGATGAATGGTGACGATTCTCTAAAATAGCTTATACCGATGATGAGAATTGTCATTGTCTTCAGTACCTCAGTACAAATGATTGTTTTATTATATTTCTCTGTCTGACATTAGGTAGTTATGCTCTTTCTTGGTTTGTTTGGGACAGTCAAGTTGTGCCTGCAAGTATACTCAATATTGTGGGAGGAAGCACACCCAAAGCCCTTTTCAGATAGGCTACAAATACACCATTAACTATGAGACGGTTTTTATCATGTATTCTGGTTATGACAAAAAATCATAACATGTTCTGTACTGCACAATTGTTTACAACAATGATTGCACATGGTGTATTGCTCCCAACAATACACATATGCATGATGTGATTCCTTTCAACTTTGTTCATTCATTTGTGTATCTTGATGCTGATTTCTTTTCTTCCTCTGTGATTGTGTAGATTCCAGTGAGCTAGACATTTGTTTATACCTCCCATTACAAACTCTAAAGCCTATGGTTATATATCAACAGTATGGATAACACTTGGATCATTTCACTCAGTATGCTTTAAAATATTTCCAGCACATACTAACATCCTGTTGGAACAAAACAAACAAAAAAAAAACCCATAAAATTTTGACTGCCTGAAAAAAAAAAAAACTGACATTCTTGTTCTCTATAGCTGTTTGCATCAAAAATACCACCTCAATCATTAAAAAAAATAATGTTTTTCCATACTGTCACCTAGAACTAAATATGAAAAATGATTGTATCCATTCACTGGTAAAAGGAAAAGCGTATGATACTTTATTAGATTGCTGTCCTCTACCCAAGGCACAGCCGACAGAACAGCTGCCATACTGTTACCTACCTACACACAGTACATCAAGGAAAAGTTCATCGGTTCCTAATAATCAATGCTATACGAAATATGACAAAGTGACAGGTCAAATGAAAGAAGAGAAGAAAAAAAAAACCAAAAAACATCTGAATGTCAAATGAAATAATACATCTCGTAAATGGTTAACAGCAGCACTGAGCGAAGAAAATAAATGACCAATCGCTTTTTAAGATGACTGATCCTGCTGATTGGTCATTCATTCCTTGTTGTGCTGTGTTACACATCATGGTGGTGGCTTCCTAAAGCTTCGCACCACTGATGGTCACAGTCCTTACTTTTACATGTGATGGATCATTTGCATATGAAGTCAAGAACTTCTTGTCCAGCTATAGAGTGGAACTATAATGCCTGACCACAACACATGTAAAATCACCCACCAGCTATGAGGATCTTCAAGCACGCTATTACATGCGCCAATCGATTTCATCACCAAGTCTATCCAGCTGCACCCATGTCTAGTACTTTTGCAGATGATTTTCACTGGTTGGTTCAGATATCAATATGTTTGTTTGTTGATGAGCTTCACATTTTTTGGCTTATGTTGCTTCTTTTCTTTCTTTCCTGTTAGTTTCAAAATGGCAGGTCTGTGAGCTGACATGAAGTCATTTCTTGGTACTTCTGACTTCCTAACTGAAGACTTTCTCGTAATCTAGATACTTTTTTTCAGATTTTGCAGTAAAATGGAATCTGCTTCATTTTCCTTCACCCTACACCTGATAAATTATTAAGAAAAAATGAATAACAAACAGCATCTTGCTTTTGGTCCAAATACCTTAAAACTGGAAACAACCCAAGCAAGATCTTACAAATTGTGAAAATCCCAAAAACAAAATCTCACCAAGCAGGAGGTAAGACAAAGAATTTTCCTGTTCTGTATTGCTGATTTGTTCAGATTTCTGGCTGACTTGCTGCCCTGCAAGTAACAGGACACCTCCTGAAGGCGTGGCTTCACTCTCCTTCCTCTAGAACAAAGATGGTTTCACCGCTATGCCTCCTCCCACAGCTGTGGACTGGTTTCACCACATTGTAGTAATCTCCATCAACTTAATGCGGCATTGAAACACAGAGGTTCACACATCGGGACCTACAGACTTAGTGTGATCATGCAAGTGTATCTGCATGTCATTTAGTATGCATGCATGTCCACGCATATGTGTGCGTGTGCAAGTGTGTGGGGGCTAGATATCAATGTTAGCGGTATCTTATGCATAAGCGTGTATGTTCATACTCAAAAGGAATCTCTGTACAACCTCATTCATGGGAGACAATTCATTTCGTTTCAGACTGTTTCTAGCCCAGCTGAGGCCATGACTGTTACTATGTCAAAATGATTCATATGACCATAACATAAAAGGATGACACAGCCGATGAACAATCGAGGGATGATGTGTATTCCAAACATCCCACCCCTTCCACTCAACAACCCGAGACCTGCAAGGGCCGGTACACATATACATCCCCCCCCCCCCCCCCCCCATGAAATGCAGTAATCAGTATTGCCGTCTTGAAAAAGCAACAACAAATCATAGCAGGAATAACCTGTCACCTCAAGCACCACAATAACACCCTCAATGACAACGATCTGCTTTCATCTCAACACTGGGGGTGTGATCTCAGTGGGATCTTACACTCTGCCCAAGGACCAGCTTCATGTAAAACAAATCACGTCTTGAGTCATCAGTGAAGTGGAACCCTGTCACAGCCAAAGCAAACTGCCTGACAAAAAGTGTGTCTGCATTCCACAGCATGCCTGATATAGGTGCACGCTTGTGTGAGCTACCAGTGATGGCGGAGATGCAGACAAACAGCAGCTTAAGTTCTTGTGGTGAAATTTCACCTTAACATGTATTTTACTAAACCAGGTGTACATGAACTATTTCTTCAGTTTCACTGAAATCATTCATCTGACAAATCCTTTAAAAAACGAATCACCACCACCTTAAATGCATGTTAAAAACAGAATAACCTCCCCCTCCCACACCTCAAAAAAAAAAAGAAGAAAGATGCAAACAAAAAAGAAACATGTTGTATACAGCATGTATGCATTAACACATATTTTCCTCCTTCGAACCTCCAGAGAGACAAACAAAACATGAAAAATACTTTATGGTCTGGGGGTCTGCGTTGTATTTCGTCTATCAAAGACAGCAAACTGTTCTCTTCCATGCAGCCATTTGTTCTGACACAGGATGGCGATGTTAAAACAGCATTCTAAACTATCAACATCAGAGTGACTTGTGCTGACAGTCTACAAAAACACACAAACAGGAGCCAAGAAACGTCAAAGAAATGTAAGTGAACCATGGATAAAAGGCTGGGAAACAAATCTGTGCATTGGCAGAACTCACACCCACCCCTACCCACCACAAAAAATACCAACTACATGCAGGTAAGACAGGTGAAACACTTTTCCCTTTTGAAGGGATAGCAACAGTGATAGCAGTGAAGAAGGAAGAAAAAAAACCACACAAGAGATCATGTTGATGCACACTTCTCCACATCAATCCCAAAACACACACACACACACACACACACACACACACACACACACACATACACACACACACACACACACACACACACACACACACAGAGTACCTACTGAGCAGCAATAGCCTGATATGCACACTGATATTCAACAACAAAGATGTGTAAAATTACAAATAAAAAAAAAGTAAATAAAAACAAAACAAACCAACCCCTCAATTTACACCCTCTCTTTTTACAGACAGTTTTGAAGAGAACTTCAGACGTTGCCACCAGCTAATTTCACATGATACGGGCACCCATGCCACAGATGATGATAAAGGGCCAGATTAAGCACAGGCCATTCCCTGACCAAGGTCTGTTGACAACACAACCAGGTCTCACTTTACTATGGATATCTATACCCATACCACAGCCCTAAGCACATGCTGAAAAAAAAACCATTCCTCTTCTTCTTTACTTAAAGAACATGTTACGCTACAAGGTACTAGAGCCTCATGTGAGCACACCACTCCAACACAGCAGCATTCTTTAACTGGGAAACACAAAGACCATTCATGCCTGCTAACATGGACATCAAAGGAATCTGCACACACACAAATACTGTGCACTGCAGAAGGAATCTGTCAGCACAAATACTGATCATCCAAGTGAGTCTGTCAAGGGTGTCTCTCTGAGCAAACCATTCTTCACAGATCCTAGTTGCTCAATGTCTCTGAATGCAAAACTGTCCCCAAATCAAGCTCCATACCATATGCACCTGCTGAAATGACACTGTCCTGTACACTGTAGTACATGCATCATCACAAGACCTGCTGATGACTCAGACAGGTCTACAACGAACATGGACAGTCATTTTTACACTCATCAAAGAATCCAGTCACCCAATGCATATGCAAACTGAAGGCACAGGCGACACCCTGGGAATTTCCCCAGCATGTGGTCATGATGCAGCCCTGATCAGGAGCAAGGTGCCTTCAACTGTTCAGCTGTGGAAGCACACACAGCTGTCCTTGTTTCTAGTTGACTTACGCCCGCCTCACTTGATTCCCTACCCAGCCAACACTTGTCGCAGACATTTTGTACATGTTTGTACAGGTCCTTTACACTCCATCTCCAACAGCCATTCTCGGGCCACTGGATAAGAACACATAAATACAGAATACACCACACCGTTGTAAGTGTCCTCCATCAACAACCATACATTACAACTCCTCTGCACAACACTACCACTGAATACAGTTGGTGACCACCTATTTGCAAGTCGTCCAAAACCAACCATGCCTTCTTTCTTGTTATAGCCAATACACTCAGCCACCAGGCATACATTTGGGAAGGAGTGTGTATACACAGTATGAAGTTGGGAGCACTAAACAATATAATGCCTTTTCAAAATCCACTATATTTCTACTCTCTCAAATATAAACCGCCCCCACTTACATTAAACAAAACTCATCCCCCTCTCTGCTTCATATAACATTTGCCCCCGACAGCAATCATCACCTCTTTGCCTCGCCATAACATTTGCTACAACAATCAATCATCCACCCAGAATTCACTTCTCTACCTCTGGTTACACTTGTTCCAACAGCCAATCCACAAGAACTCACTCCTGTTCTGCCTCAAGCAAAACTTGATCCTTACAGCCACTGCATAAAACGTAACCCCAACACATTGTCTACACAATTTCCTCCCTATTCCCTTTAACAACAAACCAGAAACATCCTCCAACCTCAACCACACCCTTGCTCGGCAGTTATGCTAACAACCTTGATATTCCGCAGAATCGGTCATGCTGCCCAACCTAACACGTAACAATTGCCCCTGCACTAGCAAACATGTGCCCAAAGACACCGAATGTTTGCCCCTGACATACCTGAAGTTTACCCTACCTACCATCTGTCAGGGAGACATAGGTTGCCCAAACCATCAGATTCCAGAAGAATTCATACACACACACACACACACACACACACACATTCCTCCAATCTTCCACAGCCCCAAGCTATTTCCTCCAAAATTCAACCCTCTCTGTCAGTCAAAACCTGAAATTACCATCACAGAATTCATCACCTCTGTCTACAACAAGCCCAAACTAAACTAAATTCGCCCTATCTTTTTTTTGTCTGCCCCGATCTAACATCACCAGAATGTACCCCTCTGTCATATAACACCTGGACTATCGTCATAAGAATTCTGTCTTGAATAACCTAGGGTATGGAAACAGAGCGAAAAAGACTTGAAGATCAATTCAATGGGAGGAGAACAAGGATCACTGGAGCTTTCATCTTCCAAAGCTTTCAAGTGGCATGGGAGAAGAAAGGAGGCAAACTTCATCATCCTACACTATGCTGTTCTTACTGTTCAAATTGGACATGGCAGGGAATCATGTTTTACTCTTTATGGCCCTTCACTGAATATCAAACTGCTGTTTTCAGTGGACAAATACTACCTCAGCAAATGCGACCACCACCACCACCCCTGTCATAAACAAAGTACACCCTCTCTTACAAACTTCCAAACAATCATCACCTGGATTCAACACCACTATCATACCACTGTCACCAGAATTCATCACTCTCCCTTACATAACCCAGAACTACTTGAAATCTTCACTGCCCTTCCGCAGCACTGAACACTTGCGCAAACCAGCAATCATCTTCCATCCAAATTCACAATTCAGCCACTCTCTACATCTCGCTCAAGCTGGAGTTATGCTCCACTCTGGCCTTGGCAAAACCACACAAACACTTTGCCCTAAGTCAAGAAAATACCATGTGGTCATGTCACGCTGCTGCCACCCCTAGCCCTCCTGACAGTGCGGTGGACAGAACATTCCAACCACCGACTACATTCTCTGAAACAAGAATCTCAAAAAGAAGTCATAAATTAATAAATACATTCTTCACTAACTAATTAAACACACAGAGGTCACTGCAAGGTCACAGATGACACCGCACAGATTCCTCTCTCCACAATGTTCAAGCCCGTCCATGTCTCTCCGATGCTATGAGACCTACTTCCCACAGACCTCATGAACTTGCAAAGAACCCAACAAGGCTTTATATGGACAAACCGCCACCTCTCTACAATAAATAGAAGCTCATGTGCGCGTGCCTGTGGGACATAGGCACCTTTCATAATAGTGTGAAAGCACTCCTTCAGAATGTAAAGCATACTATCTGCACAACTACTCAAGAGTTGAAGCTTTCCATAGACTGAAATGTTTCTAAATCAAGCACACACACACACATACACCCCACTTCAAACCAACCTTAACCAGTGCCAGTAATGCGTGCAAGGATATAGTTTTGATAAAACAAGGACCTTCACCCTAAGCTTAGGCCCCAGAAGATCTTGTGCTCTCTCCACTCACATCCCCAAACTTATCGGCACTTGCGAGGAATGTGTGACAACCTTATGACCATTCTACCAATTTTTTTTTTTTTTTTTAATTTTAATTAAATTTTTTAAGGTTGACAGAATACAGAAATAAATCATGAATGGAAATGAAAAACAACAACAACAAACCCTAATTCAAACTCTGCCCTTCACACTATTCCCTCCACACAGATTCACATTTTTATTCCTGACGTGTCTGGCAGGGGAGATGATGCACCCTGGTGCTTGTGCCTGCACTCATACAATGGTGAGCATGTTCACACACACACACACACACACACGCAGCCCACACACACAAACACAGCATACACACACACACACACACACACACACACACACACACACACACATGAAGCACAAACACATGCACAGCATACACACACACACACACACACACACACACACACACACACACACAAACACAGAGCTGTGCCATGGTGAGCCTAGCACTACAGAAATCACCAATTTCTAAATTCACCCTCTGTAACACCCCTACTCAAGACATATCAGTGATATCCCTTTTTGATTGCTAGTCTTTCCAGGGAAGTGAAATATATACTTATACAGTAAAATTCCATTCATACTTCTGGCCCTCTACACCTTCCTCATGGAACTACGTTCTTGACAACTCAGGAACTAACTCTGGCACGATTCTCCTGAGGCAATGACTTCACTGACACATGAAAAATGCAAGTACCCCTCCTCTGACTAGTTTTTCCGAGTCCTGTACAAGTTAGATTTGCATAAAGCCACATCACAAATATGAGCAGCCATGATTTTCAGACAGACACAGATGAATACTCTTGCACATTTAGTTTTTACTTTATGGACAACCCCTTCCCTCAGTCCATTATGACATGAAAAACAGAGTGGAATGCTTTCCCAACCAAACAGTTCTGAGTATATACACAATAGTATGCACTCTCTGATTCAAATAATTTCTTTTTTGAAATCCATCACTTACAGCTCTTTCAACAATGTAAACACAAACCCAGCATCAGTCCAGTTCAGCCAGCCTATGTTCAAGAACTCCCCATTACGTTTCACACCTGCACAGTGGCTCCTACTCTTCAATACCAACACTGTTATTAACAATCATCTGTCTACTTTCTTTCTGTGCCTATTCTCCCCAGTCAACAATTTCCGCACCAGTTCACAGGTCAGATTGTAAAGCTTAATACTTCTTCTTCTTCTTGCAGTTGATTTTTTATATGGCTGAGTCAGATCTTCAATCCTGTCACCACAATGAATCCCACAGCCAAATCTTAAAACAAAATTCACTCTTTCCCTCCCCCCCCCAACCCCCACCTGCCTCCTCCCAATTCTATCCCCCCCCTCACCCTAGCTGATTTGCTTCACTTATGTTGGCCCTCAGATTCATGCTCACCTGGCCCATCGAATCACTCCAAAGTTTACATACTTCTCATAGCAGCTAGAGCATGTGACACCAACTGTTTTTCCCACATCATATGTACAAGTTGAGGGACCCATACCATGCTGCTCATTAACAAAACGAAAAAAAAAAGTGACAAAAACATATACTCAAAACACATTCACTTCCTAACAACAGTAACATCCTGACAGCTATGGGGTCATACAGCCAGGGAACCTCACCCTCTCAGGTTCCATTCCTGATCTCCATTTCCCACACCGGAGTCAGTCATCAATGCTAAAAATTCTGTTGACCAAAATCACTTGAAGAGCATGCACACACACAAACTTGAAAACAAACAAACATACATACAAACGTTTGCAGTGCACCTTTCCTTGTGTCTTGCGACAGTGATCAATCTCTGAATTGAAACAGTCTCAACAACACTGGTGGCACTGTGCACACTATCCTCAGAACTAACATACATGCCCACACCCATCCATGCCTCTCCCAACAACCACAGCACAAAACTCATCATGCCAACAGTTATCCCTCCCTTTAGGACTGTCCCCACCCACACACTGCCACATATTCTCCTTAATCTCAATCACAGCCAAGTTTTGATGTCCTCCCCACACCGCTTCCCTCCCTCCCTTCTCCCTCTACCCCTCCATCCCCCCACGATGCCTTAGGCGGCGGCGGCAGGGTTGTTGCCCTTGATGGGGAAGGGATGGGCCTCAGTGTTGAAGACCCACTTGTCCAAGGGGATGAGGCTGTCGTCCGAGAAGATAAGGTACAGGTACTTGAAGGTCTCAGCCAGCAGGAAGCTCTGCTGCACGTCGTCCTTCTGGGGGTTGGCCTGGTAGACGTCCCGCAGGCCTGTGAATCCTCCCTCTGTCCGGCAGTGCTTGTTCAGGGCCTGGGAGACACACACACAGCTCACTGACATCACTACCTTATCTCTGGGAGACACAAACCATCTTATTGACAGTACAATCTGTTCTCTGATAAACACACACACCATCTCACTGACAATATCTTTGGTTCTTTAGGAGACACACACACACCTCACTGACAGTACAGTCTGTTCTCTAGGAGACACACACCATCTAACTGACAGTACAATCTGTTCTCTGGTAAAAACACACACCATCTCACTGACAATATAACTGGTTCTCTAGGAGACACACACTACCTCATCGACAATACAACCTGTTATCTGGGAGACACACACACCACCTCACTGACAATACAACCTGTTCTCTGATAAACACACACCACCTCACTAACAATTCAACCTGTTCTCTTGGATACACACACCATCTCACTGACAATACAACCTGTTCTCTGGGAAACACACACCACCTCACTGACAATACAATCTGTTCTCTGGGAAACACACATCACCTCACTGACAATACAATCTGTTCACTGGGAGACGCACACCACCTCACTGACAATACAATCTGTTCTCTGGGAGACACACACACACCTCACTGACTATACAATCAGTTCTCTGGGAGACACACACCACCTCACTGACAACAGACAATACAACCTGTTCTCTTGGAGACACACACCACCTCACAGACAATACAATCTGTTCTCTGGGAGACACACATCACCTCACAGACAAAACAACCTGTTCTCTGACACACACACAACACCTCACTGACAACAGACAAGACAGTCTTGTCCTCTGACAGACACACAACGCCTCACTGACAACAGACAAGACAGTCTTGTCCTCTGACAGACACACAACACACTAACACTCGCTTTGTCATCTTCAACATGTTTTCAGGATGATTAATTCAGCCTCCCTCTGGGGGACATGTTCTTGAGACCTCGCTGACAAACAGCCTGTTCATCAGAGGTATAAGGATGGAAATAGGTGGAAGCTTTTATGAATATGTATGTGTGTGTGTGTGTGTGTGTGTGTGTGTGTGTGTGTGTGCGCGCGCGCGCGTGTGCGCGCACGTGTGTGTGCATGTAGTTCCATGAGACATGAGATGCAGTTTTTTTTTTTTTGTTTGTTTTTTTTGCTGTCCCAACCTCTGCACCACTTCAGAGACAGTGCAGCCACGCTGCTCATTCCGACACCCCGTCCACAGCCACAGCCCGGTCAGCCCCGCCGCAGCCCCGGAACCGGCAATCCACAGGGAGCAGTCAATGTCAAGTCATCAAGAGGCAACCCACAGGAGAAGAAGACACTGCACTGCTGCCGAGTCACTTTGCTGGTGTTCAGTGGCACCTGTTCTGATCTACCATACGCAGGACACCACCTACTAAGCCCCCTACTGATGACAATAATTGCTTTGTTGCGGAGCCGGCATGAGTGAGCTCTCTCTCCAGAGGGCGCCACCATGTCCACCCAACAGCTACCGGTGACCCAACGAAACCAAACCAAGACCACAGACGTGGAGAGGACATCGAAACTGAGGTCACCATAAGAGCAGGGCATGAAGGGCCACAGAATTTGATACTTTTTTTTAAATGCTGATCGATGATGAGAATGATGATGATTAAGATGATGCTACGGATTTCCATTTCGGTCTGAGACTACATGACAGGGCTGTACCCTATGCTTCCTTTCATAATATATCCCAGCGTCAACCATGCCGCCCGAGAGATACAGGCACCTGCAGTGTTGGTTAGGAAATTTGAGCAACACTCTCAGAAACGCATTCATTAAGTGGATGAAACTCGACTGTGTTGTCCCAGTCTTCCCAACTGAGTCCGCAGCAAACTCAACTCTGGGTAGGAGCCGGTCGGGGCAGAAAAAACCCACATGACTCTGATGGGATTCGAACCCACGACCTCCCAGCTGGGAGTCCACGACGCTAACCACTTTGCCATGGCTGTTGGTGAGATGCAGTTCTTTCTTTGCTTCTCTCCCTCCTGACACTTCACGGGGCCTTTCCTCCCCAAGGACATGTTCAATACATATAGCCACTGGTCAGCCAAGACTTTCCTACAGTCTCTCCATCATCACTCTATTGATGCTATAAAAACAGGCAGTGGCTAAGGACAGAAAATATTTCATTTGCAGACTACTTTTTCCTTTATGGAGGGGATGAGGGTAGGGTGTGCGTGTGCACAGGCAGGGGGGTGGGGGTGGGGGTGGGGGAGAATTTCTCTCCATTTCTATAGAATACACAGTAAAAATTAAAAATTAAGAAACACTGGTGACCCATTACCATCGCCAGCAGTACAAGAGTCGAATCAGTCAATTTGAAATCATGAGGCTGAAAAGTTCACATATATACCTTGATTGTGTTTTTGATTTTGTACCGAAATAATGTCATGGGACTTCTGAAGTTTGTGGTTTGGTCATTCAACATTTTGAGAAATCACACCTCAATGATTAGCTGACTACACACTCAGAATGTCTTTACCAGTGACTAAAATCAGCATGCAATGGGTTAACATAAAAAATGGATTTACAGCTGACAAGATTATGAAGACAATATAAAAAAAAAAAATCTTAGAGACACACACACACACACACACACACACACACACACACACACACCAGACAGTGGTCTTCTTGATCATGCATGTAATGTGGAATCATCTCTCTGTGAATCAAGAATCTTTAGTCATGATAGGTCACAATTTGCTAAGTTTTCTGGCTCAGGTACTGTTGATACTGAAAAAAGGCCCCAGGCATCCCCAAAAGTGCAGAGAAACAAGCAGCACAGGAAGACTGACACACTACCTCTGCTGCCTCCCAGGCCCAGTCCCTGTACTTCTGGTCTTTGGTCAGTCGCCACATGTAGAAATAGGTCTCCAACACCTCTGGCCTCAGGATGTAATACTTCTCGTTGGATCGCGTGGCCACTGCCTCTGAACTGCCATCAAATCGGAAAGCCTCTGGTCCCAGCTTGACCGCTGTGAAAAGGAAAACATCAAAGAGAAGAGTTCAGCTGACTGAATTTAATCTGTTCACTCTAGGTATGATGGGCTTCAAATTTAAACAGAACACAAAGCACTAAACAAGATTTTTGGAAAATATCAAAGAGGGAAAAAAAAAAAAAAAGAAAAAAAAAGAGGAAAATCAACAGTAAAACTCCATCTGTTGTACATCAGACAGACAAATAATCTGCTAAATCCATCACTTCTGATCTACTTGATACTGTGTTCATGCAATCTATCCATGTTTGAGGATAATTTGACAGCCTATTCAGAAAAAGGGCGTATACTAAGCCTAAAGAGCAATGGTCCTTATTTAACTCTATGGTCTGCTGTGCCCTCCATCTGAGACTATGGCAATAATTGTCAGAAATGACACGCTCTTCATTAACTGTTCTGTCATAGCCCATCTTACATGTCATGACAGGGACTCCACGACTGCCTACCTGTTCTGTCATAGTCCATCATACATGTCATGACATGAAGGACTCCACGACTGCCCACCTGTTCTGTCATAGTCCATCATACATGTCATGACAGGGACTCCACGACTGCCCACCTGTTCTGTCATAGTCCATCATACATGCCATGACAAGGACTCCACGACTGCCCACCGGTTCTGTCATAGTCCATCATAAATGCCATGACAGGGACTCCACAACTGCCTACCTGTTCTGTCATAGTCATCATACATGTCATGACAGGGACTCCACGACTTCCTACCGGTTCTGTCATAGTCCATCATACATGTCATGACAGGGACTCCACGACTGCCCACCGGTTCTGTCATAGTCCATCATACATGTCATGATAAGGACTCCACGACTGCCTACCTGTTCTGTCATAGTCCATCAAACATGTCATGACAGGGACTCCATGACTGCCTACCTGTTCTGTCATAGTCCATCATACATGTCATGACAGGGACTCCACGACTGCCCACGGTCTGTCATAGTCCATCAAACATGTCATGACAGGGACTCCACGACTGCCTACCTGTTCTGTCATAGTCCATCATAAATGCCATGACAGGGACTCCACGACTGCCTACCTGTTCTGTCATAGTCCATCATACATGTCATGACAGGGACTCCACGACTGCCTACCTGTTCTGTCATAGTCCATCATACATGTCATGACAGGGACTCCACGACTGCCTACCTGTTTCTGTCATAGTCCATCATACATGCCATGACAAGGACTCCACGACTGCCTACCTGTTCTGTCATAGTCCACAAACATGTCATGACAGGGACTCCACGACTGCCTACCTGTTCTGTCATAGTCCATCATACATGTCATGACAGGGACTCCACGACTGCCTACCTGTTCTGTCATAGTCCACAAACATGTCATGACAGGGACTCCACGACTGCCTACCTGTTCTGTCATAGTCCGTCAAACATGTCATGACAGGGACTCCACGACTGCCTACCCTGTTCTGTCATAGTCCACAAACATGTCATGACAGGGACTCCACGACTGCCTACCTGTTCTGTCATAGTCCACAAACATGTCATGACAGGGACTCCACGACTGCCTACCTGTTCTGTCATAGTCCGTCAAACATGTCATGACAGGGACTCCACGACTGCCTACCTGTTCTGTCATAGTCTGTCATATATATCATGACAGGGACTCCACGACTGCCTACATGTTCTGTCCATAGTCCATCATACATGTCATGACAGGGACTCCACGACTGCCTACTGTTCTGTCATAGTCCATCATACATGTCATGACTGCCTACCTGCTCTGTCATAGTCCATCTTAATGTCATGACAGGGACTTTAACGACTGCCTACCTGTGTTCTGTCATACTCCATCATACATGTCAAGACAGCGACAACGCAATTACGTACCTGTTCTGTCATAGTCCATCATGCATGTCATGACAGGGACACCACAACTGCATACTGGTTCTGTCATAGTCCATCATACATGTCATGACAGGGACTCCACAACTGCATACTGGTTCTGTCATAGTCCATCATACATGTCATGACAGGGACTTCATGATTTGCTTTGTCCGTCATCCATGTCAGACAAAAACTTCATGACTTTCTTCCTGTTCTGTCACAGTCTATGACATCATACACCTTATGACAACGACTCTCTGACTCTCAGGGTCCATCATACACCTTATGACAACAACTCTCTGACTCTCAGGGTCCATCATACACCTTATGACAACGACTCTCAGGGTCCATCATACACCCTATCACAATGTCTCTCAGGATCCGTCATACACCTTATGACAATGACTCAGGGTCCATCGTACACCTTATGACGACTCTGACTCTCAAGGTCCATCATACACTTTATGACAATGACTCTCCGACTCTCAGGGTCAATTATACACCTTATGATGACGACTCTCAGGGTCCATCATACACCTTATGACAACGACTCTCAGGGTCCATCATACACCTTATGACAATGACTCTCAGGGTCCATCATACACCTTATGACAATGACTCTCATAGTTCATTATACACCTTATGACAACGACTCTCAGGGTCCATCATACACCTTATGACAATGACTCTCTCAGGGTCCATCATACACCTTAAAACAACAACTCTCAGGGTCCATCATACACCTTATGATGACTCTGAATCTCAGGGTCCATCATACACTTTAAGAAAATGACTCTCCAACTCTCAGGGTCCATCATACACCTTATGACAATGACTCTCAGGGTCCATCATACACCTTATGACAACGACTCTCTGACTCTCAGGGTCCATCATACACCTTATGACAATGACTCTCAGGGTTCATCATACAACTTATGACAACGACTCTCTGACTCTCAGGGTCCATCATACACCTTATGACAACAACTCTCTGACTCTCAGGGTCCATCATACACCTTATGACAATAACTCTCTGACTCTCAGGGTCCATCATACACCTTATGACAATAACTCTCCGATTCTCAGAGTCCATCATACACCTTATGACAATGACTTTCTGACTCTCAGGGTCCATCATACACCTTATGACAACGACTCTCTGACTGTCAGGGTCATCACACACTTATGACAACGACTCTCTGACTGTCAGGGTCCATCGTCCATTTCATGACAAAGACCTGATGTCTGCCTACCTGTTCTATCATATGACTCATGGCAGGTGCGAGCAATGTCAGCGCCAAGCTTCAAGTATTTCTCCTCCTCATCAGATTCTTTGGCACCTAGTGCCAGCATTCCTCCTGCAACATAAAAGTACTTTAAGAGAGTGAAAGAAACATGCAGGTATAAATGCATGCATACATGTGGTCTCTCTCTCTCTCTCTCTCTCACACACACACACACACACACACACACACACACACACATACACAGCCTTGCACACTTACAACATAGACCCATACTGACAACAAGCATACACCTTCATACTAAGAACACACACACTCATAAACATCAAATTCACATACATCTGTAATCTACACGCACACTGACAACAAGCATATACACCCTCATACTAACACACACACACACACTCATAAACATCAAATTCACATGTGTGTGAACTAGATGCACACTGACACAGACCCTCATACAAACGCACACACTCATTCAAATCAATTTCACATAGCTGTAAACTCTCTCTCTCTCTCTCTCTCTCTCTCACACACACACACACACACACACACACACACACACACAAATACACACACACACAAAAGGCAACTTTCAGTTTGTTAAAAAGAAAAAAATGACTGGCTTTTGCTGAGGACAGCTGTCAAATGGTGAGGACACTATCTGTTTTTTGTGTGTGTGATGCACACAACTGGATAAAGCCACACAGTCATAGAAGTCATAGATCAAGACACAGAATATAGCATGATAAACTGCTGCATAAGCTTATCTGTCGGCATCCTGACAGTATCAGAGAAAAATGAATGTTTGGCCTTGTCACACAAGGGAGTTCTGAACGTAAAGGAAAACCATCTTTTCACTGTCTGACATCACATGATGCTGTCCAAAAACAAATTTCAAAACCATTTCAACTGTATGTCAGATCTTTTCACGCTGTTAAACCATGTTTCACATGAAAATCACACAGCTGACAGAAAAACAAACTTGCCTCAATATAGCTCATGCAAAGAGCTTGGTTTCTGATCAACCTATCCTATGACCCCCCCTTGGCCTGCAAGATGTAAGACTGAAGGCTTATGGACACAGGGGCCAAAACTCTGGCAGTCTCATCCCACTAACTAGTGTGTGTGTGGTGTGTGTGTGTGTGTGTGTGTGTGTGTGTGTGTGTGTGCACCAGTTGAGCTTTCTTGAGCTCAATTTCCAAACAGCATTTTGATATGGACAGACAGCAGTACCTAACATCTGTTGTCAGGAGTGTGTCTCATCAAGAGAATTCTTCCAGTAATATAACATTTCAAGAGCACTTCGTGTACACTGGTGTAGAAAACACACTCAAATTGCACAGGTATCCACAGGCGTTTTATTGTGAGTGACTTGCCAGACAAGAAGTCTCATTTTGAGATTGCACAGGTATCCATAGGCGTTTTATTGTGAGTGACTTGCCAGACAACAAGTCTCATTTTGAGATTGCACAGGTATCCATAGGCGTTTTTATGTGTGTGACTTGCCAGACAACAAATCTCGTTTTGAAATAAGTGCCGATTCAAATAGATAAGAAAAAAAAAAAAAAAGAAATTATCTTCCTTCTTATTTAGAAAAAAGTATTTCACTGGAAACACACAGAAGGGATCTTGGTCATGTGAAGTACTCACCACTGAAGCAGCTCAGATGGTCCATTTTGTGTTCAATGCGACCTGACTTGTACTCTCCAAAGTATCTCAGACCAGACTTGGATGTCTGCAGCATCTTTTCCAGCATCGCCTGAAAGCAGCAGCTCACACTGACAACCAGCCACCAGCAACGTCAAATGCCAGCTGATCAATTCACCAAACACCACACTGTTTCACGCTCACACACTCACTCACATGCTTGAATTCATTCATGTTTCTAGCTCTGCCAACCACAGGGGTGGGGGGGGTGGGGGGATTGCACCATATCAAGAGTTACACCCATACAGACATTATAAACACTCATACAAAAGAAAAAGTCTGGAAAATACAGGGGTCAAGGTGATATGCAAATAAATCAATCAATCAGTGGGCAAGCATACCAAGAATGACTCTGATGATTAAAATTGGACAAAAAAAAAAAAAAAAAAATTCTGTAGTAAACGGTCCTCAATCAGCCAAACAACACTCTGCAGAGTGATTCTGTTTAGTCCTTCTTGCGCACGCACACCTGCACCCACACCCATACCAACAAAACATATACAAACAACTCATTACAGCATATTTCCTGAAAACATGTCAGTATTTCATTGAAATCTTTCTTCTGTAAGTAGAAAGAAACTCTAGGGAGAGCCTGACAGCAGAAGGTCTACAGAGAAAAAAAAAAACCCTCAGACAAGCATTTCACCCCTGAACTCCTTACACTCTAAGGGGGCCAGGCCGCATCCAGGTCATGACTCCCAGATGCTCTAGATCAGATCAAAAATGTTGATCTCTTTCAGAACAAAAAAGATTTCTAAGGAATCGGCTGTGAAGCATTTATGTCTGACATATTTCAGTCCCTACACTCTGTAAGAATATCTTTTATAGTGAATGATATATCTTTTGAAATGCACCAGGGAGCTTCTTCGTCTTTAAAAAGATGTCTGTGGGTGTAAAAGGAATGGGCTGTGTGCAAATGGCACAAAACTGTGTCTTCTTTACAGCCCTCAGTGGCACAAGCAAAAACTCAATGAGGTTCGGACACATTTGGAGGAGACTGTTGATCATCTGTGAATTCCATTCTTCTCGCAAGAAGTCTTTCATACGAGGCTAAACTTAGGGCTTCAAATCGGTGTGTGGTTTAAAGAATCTGCTCAATTCTTTATTCATAGCATACACACATACCTATACACACATGCAGGTGCACACACACACACACACACACACACACACACACACACACACACGGACATGTGTCACATTTTTTACAATTGTGCTTATCCAAAAGCACAGCACAGTCCTAATGCTAAATGTCAACCAACAACCCCTTCCCCCCACCCCCACCCTTTCCACTTCTAATCCCTTCTATGCACTAAAAGCGAAGTCTGGCATGGGGTAGGAAAGGGTTTGCTTTCCCCTGCCATCACGCAGCAGATGGTGTATCTTGCAGAAGTAGCTTCTTCCTACACAGCTTATTTTCAAACCTTCAAAACTAATTCATTAGGATACCTTGGTAGAAATCAAAAGTCTCTTGAAGTTCTGCTTTATGTGTCAGGGCCTATAATTCCTGCTGTTGTTCCTATGTATGGGCAGACTGTTGAAGAAGCAGACACAGCAACACGCCATTTTGCACTCAAGAGTTAGCTAAAGTTTTTCCACATTGGTCAAAGCACACCAAGAAACCGCCATGGCTGAATGGTCAAGTGCAATTATTGCTTTAAAAAAAAAAATGTTGTCTGCAGATTTTTCTTTTTTTTTTTTCTTTCTTTCTTTTTTCTTTCTTTTTTTTTTTTTTTAGACAAATCATCATAATTGTCACATTTTTGCCAACCATGAGTACAAAATGTGGCAAAATCATATCAGTAACAAGTCTGTCATACTGTTTACTCCCTGGGGACTGTCAACCGTGCCAAGACTGCGATGGAACAAGCCTGAACGGGGCTGTGTTTGAGAAACTACAATGAGCAGTGTGGGGATGATGCCACTGAGGGCATGAAAGATAAAGACATCAGCAAAAACAACAACAGCAAAAAGACAGCAGACCTTGATGGTGGAGTCGTACATGGCCTTGGCTTCCGTATCCTCCTTGCCCGACAGCAGGTAAGCTTTCAGCAGATACTCATAGAAGCTGTCTCCTAAAGCCCCCATGCTCACATGATCTGAAACGCACAATCTTCATCAGAGACTTTTCCACCAGCAGTCTCCTGAAATTAATGCTTTAAAAACAGATGTTTGGTAGAAGGAGTCTCAGGAACATACACTTTGTGCAGTGGAACTTGCATTAATGACCACACTGTACAATGACACACTCCTCGCAACAGTGAAGGACCATTTCTCTCACTCTGTGACACTATTTTTAACTTGTGTTGAATCACCCCTCTTTGTCAAACAACTTGAACAAGTAAATGATTGATCCATAATCTATGACAACTCTATTTTTTTTCTTTCTTTCTTTTTTTTTTTGTCTACACTATTACTGGAAAAAAAAAGCAAAAACAATCTTATAATGAAAAAAATGCAAAATCAGTCTTATAACCATGTCTTCCAAGTATCAGTCACTTCGGCCATATTGGCTTGATACAGAATAAAGTATCATGACCTTATACGGTCTGCCAGTCTACTTTCCTGGATACACTGCTCTCTGCAAGGTCAAATCATCATGTTTTCACTTGCTGTGAACTGACAACCTGTCTCCCTGCACACACCCATGTCTACACAGACTGGATTGTCAGAACATTTCAAGCTCAATGAAGAGAGGTTCCAATATGTAGAAAAACAAAAGAAAAATCATTCCAGAAAATTAACAGTTTAGAGAGAGAAGATGAGAGCAGTTTTCAAGGAGAATAAAAATGTAAAATCTAAACATTAAAAAAAACAAAGAAAAAAGTTTAATATTAATGCACTAGCACTAGGTCAAAATTTCCGAGTGCAGCATGGCACACATGTGTCATAAGGTAAAATTACATCATCATGTCTCGTGTCTTGTGAGCTGTGCAGTCTGCCCATCTGTGGGCTTTATAGTATGAAAGTATCAGTTCAATGTGTATATGCATGTGTATTTGTGTGCATGCCTGAGTGTGAGTGTATGAGCATGTGTGTGTGTGTATGTGTATGTATATGTATGTGTGTGTGTGTGTGTGTGTGTGTGTGTGTGTGTGTGTGTGTGTGTGTGTGTGTGTGTGTGTGTGTCCTTGTACAGTTTGTATGAACTTGTGTCTGTGATTGTAGTCATGCATCCATTTGTATAGTTATCAACAAGCCTGATAAATCAATGTAAACAAGACCCAACAACCTCTTTAAAAGCAAAGACATGACCCCAACAGTGTGTTTTTTTTTCAAACATTTCTGCTTCCCATCATAAGCTGAAGAGACAAAGAAAGAAGAAAATGCCCGCTGAACTGATCAAACATAACTGTGAAAAATGACCACCAGACAAAGGGAAGTGACTCACGCTGCCCCCATTTGCCAGTCTTGGGGTTGAGGTAGTTGGGGAAGAGACCTCCGGGTTTCTCCAACTGCTGCAAAACGCTGCGCACCTTGTTGGCCTTCTCCAGGTACTTCTTATCATCATGGGTGACTGATGACAGGTAGTAGAACTCCAGGTGTAGTGAGCCAAACTCGGACAGAATGGAACAACCGCCAGAGGCCCAGCCCCAGTTCCGTGCACTTCCCCTGGATATTGTCATAAAAATGGCCATGGTCATGATGTTTCATTACTGTGCTTCTTACAAATGCTTCAACTACACATCCTCATCTGATTCTGAGCAGAAAAAAAATGAACCTAAAAAATTCATGTGTGGCCTTTTTTGTAGTGTTTGTGTAAGACGGAATCTTTCAAAAATATTAGTGTCCACAGAATCATTCAAAAAGCATGAACTCCAGCTACTGTGTTGCAATGGTTAGGGTCACCTTCTTGTGGGCCTGGAGTCCTATTTGAGGCAGATTTCTGTAAGGTCTCTGGCCCCCAGAGTTGAGAGTGTGTTGTGATTCTAATGGGAAGACTGTAAAGTGGCCATATTTGGGTGTTTTTCATGCATGCCTTTGGGGTTCTCTGGGATATCTATCCTACCAGCTATTCAGCAACATTTGATCATCTTACAACAACAACAACAAAAATCCCAAACCCCACCATTTCAACAAAATTTTGAAAATCAGACTTTTTCCCCCCAACTAAATTTGGGATTTCAGAAATAACTTTCAAACCAGAGAAGTTCGGATACAGTTCAGGAGGTCTGGTGGTCATGAACTTGCTTTCCCTTTTTGGCTGTCCTTTCTTCTTCCTTCTTTGTCCAAGGCAAAACTTTCACACATCTCCCATCCTGTATCTTCCACAACCTACAGTTCGATCTGCGTCTTCTTTGTCCAAGGCAAAACTTTCACACATCTCCCATCCTGTATGTCCCACAACCTACAGTTCAATCTGTGTCTTCTTTGTCCAAGGCAAAACTTTCACGCATCTCCCATCCTGTATGTCCCCACAACCTACAGTTCAATCTGTGTCTTCTTTGTCCAAGGCAAAACTTTCACGCATCTCCCATCCTGTATGTCCCACAACCTACAGTTCAATCTGTGTCTTCTTTGTCCAAGGCAAAACTTTCACGCATCTCCCATCCTGTATGTCCCACAACCTACAGTTCAATCTGTGTCTTCTTTGTCCAAGGCAAAACTTTCACGCATCTCCCATCCTGTATGTTCCACAACCTACAGTTCAATCTGTGTCTTCTTTGTCCAAGGCAAAACTTTCACGCATCTCCCATCCTGTATGTTCCACAACCTACAGTTCAATCTAAGTCATTTACAATGCAGGGAGAAACATCAGGCTGTCACATCATCAAATCCCACTCGTCGAAAAAACAACAGCCGCAACCAAACAAACATACAAAAGGAGAACACAAAACCCATTTCTTTCCATAAATCTCAAATCCAATCAACAATATTCATCACTTTGAAAGTTACAAAAACAAACAAAAAATAAACAAAACAAACAAAACTATCAGGTGGAGCATCCCTGACTCTGCTGTTCATGTTTACCTCCAATTAAATCAATGAGCACATGTTTTAAAGCAAGTGGGTTAGTAACACCCATGCTCCTGCCACAATACCAGTGCCAGTTTGTCAACAGCGACATATCCATATCAAGTCACCCTAAGGTCACTCACTGAAGGAAACCCAGCACTACTGCATAATCACTTTTGTGTTTAACCGTATTCCAATGACCATTATCATGGGAGGCTGCTGGATTCAGATTTCCTGTCTGTGGTGATAAGAATACCACTGAAATGTATGGTATGTCCCTGTCCAGAGACCACGGGTGGACTGGCACAGCTAGGCTGAATCTACCAAAAAGTTTTGTCTGTCTGTCTGTCAGTCTGTCTATCTGTGTTTATGTATGCTGTAAGAAGGTTACTGTTAAGACAGACATCATATAGACTGAGTCAGACAAAAGCCTGAAAGCAGATAAATGAATGGGAGAGACAGAGAGAGAGAGAGAGAGAGAGAGAGTGAGAGAGACTTAGACTTACAGAGAGAGAGACAGACAGAGACAGACAGACAGAGAGACTGACAGACAGAGAGAGAGGGAGAGAGAGAGAACTCAGACACAGAGAGAGCGAGAGAAAGAGAGCGAGAGAACTTAGAGAGACAGAGACAGAGAGAGAGAGAGAGAGAGCTCCCAACTCAAAAATGTTTTACTGTAAGGCCACCAGCCCATATACACAGGGTGCACATTTGATAAAGGGAAGAAAATCAGCTGTAATCAAACAAAAATCAGCTGTAATCAAACAACAGTAACAGATACATTAACTAAACACACATCAGAGTCAATTAAGATACAGAGAGAGAGAGAGAGAGAGAGAGAGAGAGAGAGAGAGAGAGAAGGTGACTTACAGTAGGTATTCCAAAGTGATTTTTAAAATGTTTTTTTGACTGTTGTTTTCAATAGGTCAAGGTTATAGAACAACTTAAAACTAAGAAAATTATGTAAAATTTATAGCTGTATCTTAATTAGGAGCGAAGTTATGATTTTTTAAAAATATTTAATTTTTTTTACGACAGTCAGAATTCCCCATACGGGCCATGTTTGGAGGCCTGTAACTCGGCCATTTGGCAAGTGACATGTCTGAAACTGTGGGTGATTGATGTCAACCACTTGTAATATACACTAAATTTTTTTCAGACCTGAGGCTCTTGCAGAGTCCGACTACCACACTCCTAAAAATGCCAAAATCTTCATTTTGACTTTTTTTCCTCCCATATCGGCAACCAAACAAGTTATAAAATGACACATCCCTGCTTCCAATTGACATACAAGCATGTAACTTATATCAAAATGATCAGGATTACAAGATCTATCCAATAAGAAGACATTCAAGCATGTCAGCACAATGTGTACACCCCCCATACCACCTTCACCCCACCCCACCCCCCACCCTTTTACCTAACTTCTTGTGTGCCATGTAAACATTACGTATACAAATTAAATATCTCTGCTTGGCATGATCTTATGAAAACATATGATTGACATTTGTACCAAAAGTAATGCTCAGAAGATTAAAAAAAAGCAAAACTTTGCCCCCCCCCCCCCCCCCTCCCCATCCCCTCCTCGCTCTTCTCCCCCCCCCCTTTCCTCCCCTCCATCCTAATTCTCCAGTGCCTATGCTTTTCCATATATAAGTGAAACTTATATATATGACTGCCAGAAATACTGAATATAACAATGCCATTGCAAAATAAATACACACATCCCTTGAGTTTTTACCCTGGCCCCATACCCCCTTGCCAGCAGGAACTGAATGGACAAACTTAAAGGTTTACTTAATTGTAGTTGAAAGCCTGAAGAATTGCTCCTCTTTCTAATTGGCATACATTACATTTTTTTAGAATTGATAAATATCCGGATGAGCACAGTGTAGAAAACCAAAGGAAGGGATAGGAGTGAGATGTGCATATGCTGGCCAAGGCTCGCAGCTAATCATCAGCAAACAGCACCAACTTTCAACACACGCTGACACACACAAACACCATCAAAAGTACAAAAAAAAACAGTGTATGGAAATGAAAGATGAATAACAGATTTTGTCTGATGTATTTTCATTTTTTGATTAATTTTCAAACATTTGGCGAAAATAACAGTCAAATGTGGGTTAACAGCCCACTGGCTCTTTCTTAGTCATGGAGAGAAAGTTTGTGTAGAACTGGCCATTGTTACAGTGTATGTTGACCAGAACAATGCCCGTTGTAGCAGACACTAACTGTACAGTTTGGAGCACCTGAAAAAAAAAGTAATAAATAAATTGAGTTAAGGTTGTCATTAATTGATAAATCATGATGATAGCTAATCCATTCCATTCAGTCACACACACACACACACACACACACACACACACACACACACACACACACACACACAGAAGAATCACGCACACACATAACATACATTACATTATCACTATAACTGCCAATGACAATGGAGTGCATAAGACAAGTGTTTTAGAATCTCTGCTTGATTTATTTGATAAAGGAAATACAGGCACAAAATTAATATTCTGTACAAAGCTTAAATAAATGTTTGCGACTGCCCCAAAAACATGGTCAAAACGAATCACAAGACAAAACACATGATTCGTTTGCCGACGTTTTTTTGCAGGTCACAAATGTTTTTTAAAGATTTGTTTAGATTTCCGCCTGCAGTCGTCTCACTTTGCAAACTAGATCTAATATTCTATACATTTTCCTACTGGACTATGCTAGTTTCAGCTGTTCATTCGACATAGGGCCTCAAAAGCGTCGTTGGGCACGGTCACGTGACCTAATAATTTGATATTTAAGTCGAACAGGAAAGATCTGGTTTAAAAAAATCATCAGAAAATAAGCCTTGAAGTCATACAAACTACACCTGTAACATATCCATGGAATCTAAGCAGCAGTTTTAATTTGGTGTAAAATACAAAACACATACTCCTCTCATCAGCACGACCCCACCATTACTCCGGTCTGATGTTTCGGTCGTCAAACAAAAACAAAGTAATCTTCAAAATATATGACAGTAATATAGTTAAATCGTGATGTAAAACTGACGGAAAAGGTTGTAACTTACCATTCAAAATAGCCGGAATGGCGTGGTTTGAAGACGACTCGTCGATATTCGATAGATTCCGTTTAATATTTACGGGTCGCATGCCGTCTTGTACTTAGCGCCATTTCAATGTTCGTGTCGACGTCGAAGCTGCACCACGGCTTGTTTCATAGCTTTGCGCTCCGCGGCATTTGAACGGACACAACTTAAAAATTTTTACTCAAATATAGTTTAAACCCTGAAGATTTGCGTGAGTGTAAAAGTATAAATGTCGCTCTTGGTTTTATTCTGGAAATTTTGCATGAAACATTTTAAAACGGTTTTTCACTCTGAATTTTCCATTGAATGCCTTCACTTCGCACACGAGACGTTACGGGGATGACTCTTCTTCCTGTTTAGCATACTATTTTTTAGAACTACTAACGGTGCCACCGAGCGCATAGCAGACGACGAAAGGCAGTGATCGGAGCGAGACGCGCGCATGGCGGCCGACGCTGGCGGCTACTCCGTAACAGCGCAAACTTTCAACACACGCTTACACACACTCACCACCAAAAATATAAAAGACAATGTATGGAAATGAAAGATAAATAACGGGTTTTGTCAGGCGTACTTTTATTTCTTGATTTATTAGTAAATATTTGTAGAAAAATCACAGTTGAATGTGGCCAACAGCACACTGCCCATTAGTCATACAAAGAAGGTTTGGAGTACCTACTTACAGAGAGAGAGAAAGAGAGAGAGAGAGAGAGAGAGAGAGAGAGAGAGAGAGAGAGAGAGAGAGAGAGAGAGAGAGAGAGAGAGAGAAGAGATGGACAGATACAGATGTAGGAACAGAAAGAGATGTAGGACACTACCAAAACTGCAAAGCTATCTTATGACACGGAGATAATTCTCTGTTAAAGTGTGGTCTCCTCATCTATGGTAAATGAACATCTAATAAGCATCTGTTCCATTACCATTTGATGAGAGAGAGAGTGGGTTTGAGAATATGTACATGTGTGTGTGTGTGTGTGTGTGGGGGGGGGGGGGGGGGGGGGAGGTGAAAATGTGTGTGTGTGTGTGTGTGTGTGTGTGTGTGTAAATGTCTGTGTATGTGTATAAGTGAGAGAGAGTGTGGGTGCTGTATATGTAACAGGTGTGTGTGTGTGTGTGTGTGTGTGTGTGTGTGTGTGTGTGTGTGTGTGTGTGTGTGTGTGTGTTGTGTGCATGTGTGTGTTTGTGTGTCCACGCATGTATGTGTGTGTGTGTGTGTGTGTGTGTGTGTGTGTGTGTATGTTGTATGTGTGTGTGTGTGTGTGCGTGCATGTTTGCACATGTACGAGCAACATGTGTGTGTGTGTGTGTGTGTGTGTGTGTGTGTGTGTGCTGACATCCATGTCAGTGTGTCTGTGTGCCTAACCCTCTCTGTATCTGCACATGTATGTGTGTGTGCCTCCTGGCATCCTAGGCCCAAGCCACAATGGCCGGAAGCATAACCCTGAACAGGGTGAACGCAATGGCAACCTTCATCCATATTTAACCTGCTTTCTTTGACCCCACAGACAGTGCCTTCCCCTTATTTCTTTTGGAATCAGCCCAAATGACACGATGTTGCTGTGATCGTTTGGGTCACTTATTGATCAGTCCTTTATTCTCCTTTCCTTTAGCATTGTGGGCACCTACTGGGTGCTACGTGACTTGATGAACTCTGCACACGCAAGGTGACAAGAGGCATGCATTATTCATTAAAAGGTTGTGTGTGGGAGACCACAGCACGAAAGCACTTTCAGTAGTTTCAGTATCAAGTGCTGTGAGATTTAAACTGCGAAGACATCCCCCAATCTTACAAACTGAGAGAGAGAGACGTAATCCTGAAACTGACAAAATCACAAAGACATAATATAAGATTAAGAGAAAGAAGAATAGAGAAAAATGATAGAACTACTCTAAAAAGACTGCAACAGACTAAAGACTGAATCAGACAAAAAGCTATGAAGATACAAGACTCACAAACCAAAATATCTGAGACAGTAAATGACGAAAGAGAGACAAGAGACAGAAAGACAATAGCCTGAGGCAGAAAAGAGACAGGGACACACAAATGGCAAAGAGACATAGAAGTTCAGGTCAGACAAAGGCAGGGACAGACACACGTAACAGAGAAAAGCCCCAGTCAGACAAAAAAGATCAACAGAAAAAAGAAAAAGAAAAGAGACAAAGAAATGACTAATACACATAAAACACAGTGACATACTGCAACAGTGGAAGTTCTACAAAGAAAAACGTTTATCCCATTTCAGGTCAAAGCCCCAGTACTGAAGGGGCATTTATTAAAAACAAAGTACAAGACACTTAAAAACACATTCCTAAACAACAAGCAAACAGCAATATGATTAATGTACACCTGCTGTATAATCATACCTAAAAGAAACTGTATGCACTCTCTTGCTCCTGTGCTTCATAGATACCACTGACAGCAGTGGTACGCACCAAAAGCAAAGACTGGAAAAAGAATGTGGAGAAGTTTATTCATGGCGATTAATCAATACCTTTGAACCACCGAATAAATCAATACCTTTGGACCACCGAATAAAGGAATTTCTAAAATCAACTGTACACATACACAAATATTTTAAGAACCTTGGAAGAAAAGCAATGTTAAAAAGTTAAAGACCAATGTGAGATTGTTCACAATACTTTACAGAAACCTGGTAATCTTGTAGCATTGTCATCTTGAGAAAGAGATGACATAAGGGCTGGGATGCACACAGGCGCTTATTCAGGGACAGTGGGAAAAAACGACTGAAAAAATAACCGGAACAAAAATTGCAATACAGAAAACACTGAAAAACAAACAAAACAAAAACCCATATTCGTGAATAATTTATGTGGTGAAAAGTGAAAGCTTAAACCGACAAAAACAATGGAGTGCATCAGTCACGCCATATGCTATGAAAAGTTCTCACGACTCATGTAGCAGCACCTGTGCTACACACATGCCCTGTGAGCTTGTGGGCAAGTAGATCAGACTTAATTTGTTATTTATCTACACTCACTGTCACACTCTCCTTTTGCCACATGGATGTGAGAGATCATTTTTGGAATAATAAAGCTTCAACCTGACACTTCTAAGAGGAATACTGTCATGTCTATTGACAGCAAAGAAATGATTACATTCACTCACGCCTCAGCCATGAAAACAACAGAAAACCCGGCTTTGTTGTCAAGTATGCAATGTGTAAACGTTCACCCTTGTGTAAAACAAAGTGCAACAAGTATGTGAATTCAGGCTGGCTCATGGTATTGTGCATTCCAAAAAAACAACTTTGGGAATAAGCCAGAATAGAAGAAAAAGAACAACCCATTCCATTTCTCATGCTATTTGGTAAGACCTTGTTTGATTTTTCATGCATACAAGCCAAGGTCAGTACAAAGTTTTCTCTAAAAGATGATCTGTATATGGTACTGGTATATACGAATTTGTTTTCTCTTGTATATTCATGCAAGTGGATTGTCTTTATATGACATATTGCATAATGCTGGAACACACGGAAAGCATCCACGTCTTCACTGACACAAATGTTGACTGAGCCTGTTCTCTCACAGAAAGGCACCCACTCACGTTTTGATGTGACCATGGAGAAAGGGATGCCGGTGGGTGTGTTGAAGGCAGGCAACAGCTTGTCTGCTATCATCTGGGACTTCTTCTTGAACATCTGCATCATCACCATCATCCTCACAGTTTGTCATTCAGCGTCAACCCAAGAAGTCAAAACCAGAATGCTGTTGTTGTGGCCACCCTTCACATATCATTTAATGTTATGAAATCATGTTGAGTGAAAACATTCCACAGTCATCTCATACAGTAATGCATTTCTGGCAACTGCATGTGCACTCCTTTCCTACCTCTGAGCTCTACATCAGACTTGTCATGTTCTGACTGAAGAGAATGTAGGAGGCTTCATAGTGAATGTGCAGGTGCACGCACCCCACACACAAACACTATATCTATATCTATATATATTTCTGAGTCATAAACACACACACACACACACACACACACACACACACACACACACACACACTCTCTCTCTCTCTCCTCTCTCTCTCTCTCTCTCTCACCGCAACTGCAATGCTCAGCATCTTAAACTGAATCAAATGATACAAAAACAACCAAAATAAAGATAAAATAAAAAAAGCACAGATCATTTAATAACACTTAGGCTGTATGACACTGACAACAATATATGGCAAGATCATTCACAATTCCTTGCACACCAATGACTTCATACCCTTTATACATTAAAACACTTTGATTACATTATCTGTCACCACATATATGATTATCAACAGAACACTTACAAAAGAAAACCGAACAAAGTAACAACAACAAAAAAAACGTGTGTGTGTGTGTGTGTGTGTGTGTGTGTGTGTGTGTGTGTGTGTGTGTGTGTGTGTGTGGAGAGAGAGAGAGAGAGAGAGAGAGAGAGAGAGAGAGAGAGAGAGAGAGAGAGAGAGAAAGGCAGACAGAAAGAGAGACAGACTCACAGTCAAAGACCTGGAGAGAAAGGTTACATGAAACAGACGACTGGATTACGTAAAAAAAAAAAAAATGACTGAGCAGATTTTCAGTCTGAAGAGCAAGCTCTGAAAGGCAATCAATTACTTAAAAAATAAGTCAACGTCTCAACCCAGCAATCTATTTTCAGTGACTTTTGCATGCCAGATGAGTGTCTCATCTGTGCTGAGTAAAGAGTCTAAGTGTGTGTGCAACTGTCAAGTCTTCACACTAAAGCATTTGGATTTCTTTACAAGGTTTGAGTACAGAAGAATTTACTGAATGCTGAAACTGGGATGGCTCAACAGGAACCTTGTGCACCTGACCAAGAAATCATGTTATCAGACATGAAAATGGAGACCAAGGTATCTTTTTTTCCCTACAAAACAGCAGACTTTCACTTTCAAAATAAATAACAATTTAAAACATATCTCCCACCATGTTTTACACATTAATTTTATCAGGCATCATATAGTCATTGTTAACAGTTAAAAATGTAACCTACCCCCCATCCCCATATCACCCAACCCAAAAAATCCATAATGAAATATCACTACATTTACAAGCGATAAAGTTTCATCACTAATGCTTTCAGTTACAAGAACTATAGACCAACAAGCAATGGATCAAAAAGACATTATAAATAAAAAGATTAAAATCTGCATTCATGAGTATTATATGAAGTCTTTGGTCTGATGCTCATGACTGATTTTTTCCTCTCTCATTGTGGATCTTGAACAGTTGGACAATATGATTAATCATTAAGCCAGCTGAGCTGTCTGTCCAATCCACAATGTGCTAATGACGGCATTATTTGCTGTTGTTTGCCAGGTCTGCATGAAACATCTGAAATAAAAGTTAAAAAAAAAAAAAAAAAAAGACAAGATAAGCAGACACAGACAATCTCACCTGGTCACCAGTCAAAGCATAGGCAGCCAGCAGGCCTCCAATAAATCGGATGTTTTGTTTCAAACACCGACAGCTCTGAAGGCTGAAAGAGAAACACAGATATCCATTTTATACACTTTCTTTACATCTTCTTTTTGTGTGCAAGTAGATCATTCTCCATGCTCCACAACCACCTTCCCCCCCCCCCCCCCCCCCCCCCCCCCCCCCCCCCCATCCCCCTAACCCTCACCCCACCCCATCTATTGCAGGTGCTTGCATTCTGTTGCGTTCTTAATTCCAGTGATTATCTGTTTCAAAGGGCACAGTAAGACTGTTGTGGGTGTTAGTCCAGTTTGAGGACCCCGTGCTGAATGGATATTTAAAAGATTCAACTGTGGAGCTCATGATCATGGTGTCCAATTTTCACGTGTTGAAAAACCCTCTGTCCACCCAGCAGCTCATCAATACCTACCTCATTCCGTTCAGCCTTCAGGGAATGTTCAGGCAGCAGAAGGACAGAGAGAAAGTTCCATCTTACGATGATACCTTGCCCTTAACACAATGAATTTCTCACGCTTTACAGCCCCTATGGCCGTTTGGCAAAGAGAGTTTGACCATTTTAATCCCCCCCCCCCCCCCCCCCCCCTCCCCTATTCCCCCTAAAACAAAACATGAATATATTACTCTGCCCAGGTCATCAGCTTTTGCTTTTCTCTCTCTCTCTCTCTCTCTCTCTACGTCAGCTGGATGTACTAGATGAGAACAACATAGCCAGACACACACAGCCAGACATAGCCAGGGAGACAGTGAGCCTCCAGGTCTGTCCACCTGTCAACATGTCAGTTGTCAAGTCTGTCCTGCCCCTGGGCATGGACCCATCCATCATAGGCACTTCCTGCCCCCTTATCAGTTAGTCAACCTCCATAACCCTGTTAGTGCCTTGGTGTGGCTCTCTTTCAGTGTGTGTGTGTGTGTGTGTGTAATGCATGTGTATGCCTGCATCAATGTGTGTGTGTGTGTGTGTGTGTGTGTGTGTGTGTGTGTGTGTGTGTGTCACTCTGTGTGTGTGTGTGTGTGTGTGTGTGTGTGTGTGTGTGTGTGTGTGTGTGTGTGACGTGGAGTACGTTAACGAGCAATGTAGAACAATGCCATTAATTAAGGAGGCCCAGACTCCTGGATGGATACTTCCTTTCTGTCAAACACTGGGTATAACTCATCTGACCACACAGGGCTTTTTCAAGGCTGTCACCATATTCAGAAAAAGAAAACTGTAGGCTGGGTCCATATGTGTGAGGGAAAACCGCCAGTCAAATCCAAAGCAACACACAACACTTGTCAACATATCTGTTCACAGAAAATCATAACAGATAAGCTACTGATACTGTGCAGTTCTGTGTTCAAGTGCTCTGAAGACAAAGTGCGGCTTTCTTTGGGGCAAAAAGTAATCCAGGACCCTGCATTTGCTTACTGTGGATGTACAACTTCTGGGATGCTCAAAAAGGATATATATGCCGACACAGTCAAGTAGTTTTTAGAGATCAATAGTCTACATTTTTTTTACTGGAACTATGCCAATGTAAATAAAGCGCTCATTTTAGCTGAAGAAAATTGCTGCTCCGTGGTTTGAGTTTCATAAGGAACTTCTTCTTCCTTTCCAATATCCCCTATACCTTAAGCAGATATAAATATGTGAGTACTAGTCGTTCAGATGAAACCTTAAAGCAACCCCTTGTGTGCAGCACGCATTTACTGTATGCTGCAGAATCTGCAGCAACAAAGGAGTGGTTACTGCCTACATTCTAAAGGGACCCACTTTGATACATAAACAATTATGAAAGAAAGTGTAGAGTACAGCCCTGTCATGCAGTCATCCCACAAGAACAGAATTCAGTACATAACCTTCATTGTCGCCTTTCTCACTGATCATCATCCAAAAAAAAAAAAGTCTCCAGCCTTCTGGCCCTTTATGCCCCACTCTCATGGCAACCTCAGTTTCAATTTCCATCCCACACCCATGCTCAGGGTGGATCCGCGTCAAAAGTCATAGCAGCAAGTTCATGGGGACGGTTGCTAGTCAGCCACAGTAACACTCTTCAGAGAGGGGGGGGGGGGGGGGGGGGGGGGCACGCTCTTACACTGGCTCCCTGTTTTAAGTGATTAAATGCTGTCAGCAGGAGGGCTCTGCAGGTCGTGTCTTGCATATTTTGGATCAGAACAGGCGCCACTGAATACAGCCAAAGTGACTTGCAAGTTGCCCAGAGTTTCCCAGGGCAGGTAGCATCATGACGACTTCATACTGACTGCTGAAAGTAGACTGCAGTGCAAGGCCAAATACAGGATTTACTTGGGTGTGGCTGTGTAAGGGGGGGAGGGGAGGGAGGAATGAAAGGGGTGGGGGGTTGGGGGGGGGGGGGGGGCATTAACCAAAATGAGCAGCTTGGGAGCAATGCCACCAACACAGCACTAATTTGGAGAACAAAACAACAAAAAACCTATGCAATTTTTGAAAAAAAAAAAAAAAAAAAGAAAGAAAAAGGTATGGCGCTGTACAACTACAGTGATAAGCTCTCCATGGGTAAAACCACTCACATTCCACACACACAACATCTGTTACGGCAAGAGTCGTACAACTTTTGGCTCACAATGAATTTTACACCACATACCATTTCTTGCTTCTCTTTTACCACACTCAAAAAAAAAAAAAAAAAAAAAAAAACCCTCCAGTACAAAAGCAGTTGTGGATGCTAAAATTTTTTTTTTTTTTTTTACTGGCGCCATACATCCACACTCATTGCATTCAACATTATCATGCAACAGTAACCAAAGACAAGCAGCCAATGGCTCATTTAAACCCCTTTGAACGGTCGAAAGAAGAGGCATCTCATCAACAATAACCCAAACTACAAAAAAAAAAAAAAAAAAAATTAAGTCACACTGATGCAAAATCATCATGATTACATTGATGTTCAATAAAGATTATGGATTATAATTATCAATGAATACAAATTAGAACAAAACAACAGGTGGGAAAAATGAAAGGTGAGCACGGCAGATGTGGGGATGGAGGGAGGCGTAACTCACTCACCCCTTCAAAGTTGAGGTTGGTGGCAATCCAGTCCCTGGCCTTCTTGTACTCCTCCTCCATCTCCATTATGTACAGGGTGTCAAGGGCGTCCACGATGGTTGCCCCTAGCGACAAGCTGCCGAAGATGCTGGCTGAGTGTCCACGTCGGGAGATGGGCCGCAGCTCGTTGGAGCCCCAGGCATACTTCACGTAATTATCCCAGGCATGTTTCATCATCTGCAACATCATTCAAGAGAGAAAAATCATTATCATCATTTTGGCAAGATCATCATCTGCAACATCATCAAGAGAGAAAAATCATTATTATCATTTTGGCAAGATCATCATCTGCAACATCATCAAGAGAGAAAAATCATTATTATCACTTTTGGCAGACATCCTAAAACATCATCAAGAGAGAAAAATCATTATTATCACTTTGGCAAGATCATCATCTGCAACATGTTAGAGAAAAAATATCTATTATTATCACTTTGGCCAGACATCCTAGGCATCATGGGTGTATTCGGGATCTCAAACTCGCAGGAAAAAATGCAAAAACAATATCTACACACACTTTGAATGCTAGGCTGTAAATGCAAACATTGCTTGTCGCAAGCATGCACACACACATACACAAAAGACGAGCATGCAAACATGTCGAATGCACACACACACACACACACACACACACACACACACACACACACACACACACACACACACACACACACTTTCAAACAAAATGATATGAAAACACACACAATCAGACCTGCCTACCCCAAAACTGTGCATGGAGCACTTTTTCACATGGCATATTTCTAAGAGAAGAAGAAGAAGAAGAAGAAGAAGAAGAAGAAGAAACAAAAAAGGGGGTAAAAGTATTCAATACATTCATAAAAAATTTGTCATATATGGTAAATCCTTGTCTTATCAGCAAGTTCTGCTCACTTGTTCAGTCCTAACTATTTGCCTGTTAAATCCAAACAGAATTATGCACTCTCCTTTACCAGCTACAACAGCTTGCTGCGCCACCCCATGACCTCTGGGCACCTCATTTCCACAATTCTGTCATTGTCAGACTTGATGAAATGGATTATGCAAAAGTCTGAAAGACAGTACTCATCATATGCAAATGATCTGCCATGAGATGAATCCCTAATCCCTGGTGCACTCCTATACTTTTCCAAACAGCTATTTCCCTAATCCCTGATTCATCCTTAAACTTTTTTCCAAACAGAGCTATTTGTCTACGAAACTTTTTTAATGTCTGAAAGAAAAGTATTTTGATGTGCATGTTTGCTCAGTGCAGGCAAATGTTCAAAAACTTCGCTGACTGAGAAAGTGACGGTCCTTGTGAAAATGTGTACTGGATGCCTTCTGAGGATGAATATATACATGTGCAGTCCTCGTGTCTCAAACACTATCTGGTGCTATAGTCTGCAAGTCCATATTTCACACAAAAATCATTGTCCAGTCTGATGTGCTAAAAAAGGCCACTCAAAAAAAAAAAAAAAAAAAATCTGAATTTCTTGTTTGACACATCTTTAAGTTGAGTATCATTCTTTATGAAATGCATACATAAAATACACAAATGTATATATGGTTCGCTTACACACGCACACACACACACACACACACACACACACACACACACACACACAAGCACACACACACACACTAACACACACACACATGCACACACACACATACACACACACACACACACACACACACACACACACACACACACAAGCATGCACATATGTGCATGTGTGCATACACACACACACATACACACATGCACATCTACCTGTGGTTAATTAACTCATCTCCTCTTATCCATGAAAAAAAAAAAAAAAAAAACAACTGTACCCATTACTGTATGTGCTATGTCTCCATGAGTATGTGCAGGCTCATATGTGCGCAAAGATATGAACAAGAATGTGTTGTAAGAAAAAGTAAACAGAGGGACTTCAGACTTATATCTGTTTGCATACGACAATCCTTTGCTCTTTTTTTCAATGTAAAGCGCTGTTGTGCATTTTTATGGAATATGTGCTATACATTTAAACGTTATTATTATAAACATTATCATCAATTTCTATTCAAATATATGTTGTTTTTTTTTGTAAATAGCTGCTAACCTCCTGGAGTCAAAAACCACACCAGATACAGGGGATGAAAGGGGAGGGGGGGGGGGGGGGGGGGGGGGGGGCTGAAGAGAGGGCTTCCGCTTTTGCTTGAACATTTCTAACCCCTTTTAGTTTCAGCTGACAAATGAAGGGTGAAAAAAAAAAGGATTCCCATACAAATAATTGCTAACATCCACATATCATTTGGGCTTTATTTTGCAATACTTTATCATTCCTATAAAGACCCCCTAAATGCCACATGTTTTAAAAAAAACAAAACTTTGAAATTCAGAACTTTTCCACTAAATTCCGAATTTCAGGAATGATTTCTAAATTTGGGAAATTCCTGAAAAGTTTGGGAGGGTCGACAGCTGCGCACATACACACGTGCATGCGAGCATGTTCTTGTGTGTGCGCACGCGTCAGTCTGTGTCCTGTCGTTACAGTCTGCAGTCTTTGTTGTTCACTACATAAATCCAAAGTTTTTGTCTGACCTTCAAATGTGGCATAGTGACTCATTAGCATACTGGACAGGTCAAAAGCAAATAACATTTGAGCTAGAAAGTCACATTAGTCACATTTTCATGCAACCATATGATGAATCAAAGGAATGTCAGGATTCCAAGAGGTCAAACATGCCTGGCCCTTAGCATTTACATTATTTTTAAAAAAAAAAAAAAAAAAAAAAAAAAAAAGCCTTGCTTCCTGTCAGCCGGAAAAACCCTGTTGCAAGACTATTAGACTGAAGATCTAAAGATCACTGTTTCGATCTCTGGTCTTGTCACCCCCCCCCCCCCCCCCCCCCCCCCCCCCCCACACACACACACACACCCTTCTTCTTTTTTTTTTTTTCAAAGTAAGTAGAATGGGAACAGGAAGAACAAGGAGCGGAAGAAGAGGGAGGAGGGAGATGGGGGAAGAAGGGATGATGGTTGGGAAAGGGGCAGGTGGGGGGGGGGGGGGGAGGAAAAAATGGGGGGGAAGGGGAGGATGGCGATGCAGGCAAGAGGGAGAGGGAGGAGAGGAGCAGGAGAGGTGGAAGGGGAAGCGTGTTAGGTGAAGGAGAACAGCTAGTATTCTTTATTTTCCTGTTTTGTTTTTCTTTTCCTCCTTCTCTATTTTCAGTACAGTACATTTTTCACTTTCATGATTAAAAAAGAATTTTTTTTTCTTGATTGATTGATGAAAAAAAAAAAAAAAAAAAAAGCGAAAAAAAAGCAAAAAAAGAGATACTACTTCTTCTTCTTCTGCATAAGCAGGCTGATACTTCTCCGGACACTCCCTGCATAGACAGACAAGTATTAATACCATCTACCCAACAAAGGGAGTGGAGTTTTGCGTGTATGCCCATTTTTTTTATCCTGCCATTAAGGTAGCCATACTCCATCTTCGGGGAAGGAAGGTTCATGCTATGTGTAACGTGTCATCCATACCAATGGCCAAAACTGGCCTTCTCTTCCGAAAGTTGGTGATGGGATTTTAGGTGATGGGATTTTACGTATGTGCAAGATGTTATGCGTGCGTTCACACACAGAACCTCGCTTACAGTCATTCGAAGGACTGTATGGGAAATGGAGTCAGAACTAATGTTAACTCTGCGGGAAAAATCCCCCTGTACTGAAACAGCCCGGCGGAGATTCGAACCCTCAACCCTTGGATTATGAATCCAGCGCTCTACCAACTGAGCTATTCCGGTCCCCAAAGTAGATACTGAGACAGGTTGCTTCACATTCAGCATACCATCAGAAAACAAACAATGACTTGACATAGGCAGCAGACTCATGCTGGCAAGCAGTCCCACATTGGCAAGGTAGCCCAGAGGGTCAAGTTCATATTGCAATTTGTGTTATTTATAACCGTTCATGAGGACTACATTATGAGGACTGTAAATCCAGTTAAAGTGGAAAAACAGGAATGCAAGACGTCAATCTGTTGTTTCACAAACCACATAACCCTGCACATCCAGTGAAGAGCAGAGACATGCACAAGCAAACCTTTGGGTAAAAATTATCTGTTAACGTGTACACAAAGGCCTGGATTGCATTTCACTTTCAAGCACTCTTCACATGAAGAAAGGCAATACAACTCCTTTTCATTTTTTTTTTTTTCCTTTCTTTTCTTCAAAGCCGAAGGGTTTTAATTTAAGCAACATGCCGCTATCATACAGGGTATTTCATGACCATTGCTCCTATTCAGAACATAAAGACTAGATACTGAAGCAACTTGGCTAAACTATCATTCATTGTGTTACTTTTGTTTCACATTGCTCACCAGAGTCCAAAGCTTGAAAAAAAAAAAAAGAAATTGTTTCCAGTTTTCAATTATAAGGCACTGGACACAAACGAAACTGAATCCATACCCAAGCAAAACGCACACACACACACACACACACACACACAAACACACACACACACACACACACACACACACACACACATCTGTGTTACGGTAACATGGTAATTAAGACCATTAGGCTGGCTCAAACCTTTTGTTTCTTTTTGACCTTCTGCAATGGCTGACACACATGAAAACTGACACTCTGTGAAGCATATTGTTCACTCACATGTGGATCATCATCCTGAGTCAACTATGGCTTCCCACTAACAAAAAGCAATGATACCTGAAAATCAGGGCAGGAGGAAGGAGGGGCCGGGGAAGGGGAAAATTGAAGGAGGTGGTGGCTCCTCCACCACCACCCCTCCTCTTTCACCAGAACATATTTGAAATTTGCATTTCGATGTGTGGAGTCAATCTGATGCAAATCTGAGCATCCAGCTGACTTCTACCTCTCCCTGAACTGTATCTTTTCTTTGAGCAGTTTCTGTTTTAGATTTCTCTGAATCCCTTAAATGCAAAGAAAAGTGAAACCCTGAGAACACATCCAGTTTGCATTTACACATTATGCATGCAGTAGACTAGCACAAACTTACTGCAAAAGATCCCTTTTTTTTTTTTTCCTTTTTTTTTTTTTTTGTGGGTTCAGTTAAAGAAGTTAAACTGCTGAAGATTGCACAAAAAATTATGTTCCCTTTCCAGTTTCGACGATTAATACTGGAAAATTAGATGGCAAGCAATACATTGTTTGTAATACCTTCAGGTTGTTGTTGTTGTTGGGATAGGGAGGGGAGGTGGGGGGTAGGTGGTGGGGGGTGTACCTTACACAATCTTGAAAGTACTACATTCAACAGTAAAAAATCATAGCTCCTTGAGATTTCATAACATAGAAGTAACACTGTATAATGAGCTGCATTACGAGGTGAAAAATAATGAAGAAAAAAGGGTAAGAAAAAAACAGGAGTATGGACACCCCACCCAAAAAAATAACAACTAAAAAATAAATAAATAATATAAATAAATAGATAAAAAGGAAAGTAGGAAAAATAAGAGGATGAAACCCTACGAGGAAAAAAAAAAAAACCTGAGCCACATTTAAGTAATCACACCAAACAGATATATACAACTACAAGTAACCACAAAATACAACTGCAGGACATCAGATGCAAAATGGAGATAAACAAGTGATCACACCATACAACCACTGTAGATACAACATGGACATGCACAAGTGATCACAACATACAACTGCTGTAGATACAACATGGACATGGACAATGTGATCATAACATGACTACTGTCATACAGCATGGACATACAACATAACATGTACTGTAGATACAGCATGGACATGCACAAGTGATGATCATAACATACAACTACTGTAGAAACAGCATGGACATGCACAAGTGATGATCACAACATGCAACTACTGTAGAAACAGCATGGACATGCACAAGTGATGATCACAACATCAAACTGCTGTAGATACAACATGGACATGCACAAGTGATGATCGCAACAAATAAATTGTGGACAGCAGGTACAAACTGGCAACGCACAACTAATCATAACATTCAACCACTGGACAGTGGATACAAAACGGAAACTCACAAGTGACCACAACAGTCAACTGCAGGACAGTGGGTACACACACTCACAAATGATTGCATCGTTCTGCTGCAGGACAGTGGGTACACACACTCACAAGTGATCGCATCATTCAACTGCAGGACAGTGGGTACACACTCACAAGTCACAAGTGATAACATTCAACTGCAAGACAGTGGGTACACACACTCACAAGTGATCGCACCATTCAACTGCAGGACAGTGGGTACACACGCTCACAAGTGATCATAACATTCAACTGCAGGACAGTGGGTACACACTCACAAGTGATCATACCATTCAACTGCAGGACAGTGGGTACACCCTCACAAGTGATTGCATCATTCAACTGCAGGACAGTGGGTACACACACTCACAAGTGATCGCACCATTCAACTGCAGGACAGCAGTGGGTATTCACACTCACAAATGATCGCACCATTCAACTGCAGGACAGTGGGTACACACACTCACAAATAATCACAACATTCAACTGCAGGACACTGGATACAGACACTCACAAGAACTCACAACATTCAACTGCAGGACAGTACAGTGGGCATAAAATCAAGACACACAAATGATCACAACCTCTGGCACACATGCACCACAAACAAATAAATAAATAAAAGGAAAATGGAAAAATAAGAGAATGAAACCTTACAATAAACAAAAAAAGGATACCAAACTGAGACTTACAAGTAATGACACTACAGAACACTGGATACCACTTATTACCAGAGACATACAAGTAATCACAACTAAGACACTCACACTAACTTTCAAAAGGCGAAAACATCCCGGTCAAAACAATGTCAAAGTTCAACTTCACTAAGAATTTTTCTCTCTTAAACACATTGTACACCTATCTAACCTAGAACCCAAGGGAGTGAAATTTCATAAGGAAGCCAACCCAAAGGTTGGTTTTATGTATCAAAAAAAAAAAAAAAAAAAAAAAAAAGAGAAAAGAAAGAAAGAAAAAAAAAAAGAAATGCTGCTGAGACCAACAGGTGCATTCATGTTAGCTCAAACTTGGGCCTGTTTGTGACTGGGTCAAGGGCATTCGACTGTTAACGATTGCATATCCCCAAATATAAAACATTTTCAGATTTCACTTTGCACTTCATATTTGAAGGGAAAGGCACAGGAGAAGGGGCAAAGGTTAACTCTTAGTCTTTGGCAGAGATACAGTTTGTACTGAAAGAGACCCCAGCAACCGAAGGGACGCTAATGACTGTCAGCGATGCTGTTTATCCTCTTTATTCTCGGGAGCATGTGTAAAGTAAGACATTTGCTGCAGCTGCTCCAACATCTTTTTATAGTAAATACAGCAGATAAACATAAGAGGGGGGAAATAAATATCAATTAAATTTTTCGCCCGATGATCTACCTTTCACCGAGAACACCGTCTTTAGTCATACAGTCACAATCCTACCAGCTGCTGAAGCTGGACAAATCTACATTCACATGAACTGGCCTCTCAAGGACACAAAATGATCTATGGAAGACACTGCGATCAATATTGATATGAGCAACAGCTGTTGCCAATCTGAAACCTGCACAACCCTTTCCGAAATAGGTGGAAAAAATATTCTCCTTTGGCTAATTTGATAGTCTAATCAATAAACAGAGCTGCTCATGGAGCGGGAAAAATCAATCCTGGCATGCTACTTGTGTCCAATGAGTGTAGCTAATGATAGCTAGGGCTTCAAAAGCAGGCTCTGGAGTGGGATTCTTTGAATAGCGCACGTGCTGATGACGCACTGGTGATGGTG
>JADBJO010002474.1:155000-170000 GCA_016801955.1 Conus betulinus
GATGCTGGCACAGAGAACAGCTTGCCTATTTTCTCAAATTACACTGTGGCCAGATGATGATGATAAAGAGTTATCATCATCATCTGCTGCACCCCTCCCCACCCGCCCCCCTGCCCCCAGGAGCAGCTTGTCTAATTTCCCTTACACTGTGGCCACAGGGTGAGTCAACAGGTAAAAAACGTTTGAATGGTTTGAGCGTTTTGGTTTGTCAGCAGAGCTGACAATCACTAGTACTAACCACTTTTTGGGGTTGAATTCATTTCGGCTTGAAAACCGTCTCTGTCTTCCCAGTTGCAAAAAGGGACCTGATTCAATTCAGGGAGGTTACAGGTGGCGTATGAAAAGGGACGGGGCTCTGCTTTCTGTCATACTGTACCCAACACATGATGAAACTCGGACACTGCCCCTGTGGTAATCATGCTGTGGTACTTTAACCCTTTTTTTATAACATGATGATGATAAATCCATGTTTTTGCGAGAGGACAGCTTGTCCATTTTGATTTACATTATGGTCTAATGATAACACTAAATCCCAGCTGTCACAGTGAGCGGTCTGTCTATTCTGATTTACAGTGCAGTCAACTAGGATCATAAACCCATGTTGCTGCACACAACAGTTTGTCATTTTTTCCTTCACCCTGTGGTCAGAGGTTGGGGATAAATCTTTTTTTTTGCTGACCACAGCATGTCTGTCTTTTTCTTTACTGTGGTCATTTGATGATACATCCTTGCTACTACAGTGATGAGCTTGTCTATTTGTCATGATAAATCATATGGTGGTCAAGTGATTATTGTAGATTTTCTCTAAATATACATTATTGCTGTGTTCAGGTAACCGTTTGTCTCTTTTCATTACACAATCATACTGCAAACCACTGGACAGCTGCACTAGAGGAAAAAAAATTAAAAAAACAACCTCCGATGTCCCTGTCTGAGCACCTGACAATGACAAAGAAGAAGACACACTACAGTCCCATTCTGATGAGAAATCCATGAGGCTGCAGAGAACAGCTGGTCTATCATCCTCCACACAATCAGATGATGACAATAGATCCATGGAGCCATCATTCTGTTATCACTGTGGTCAGACACTTTCAGCCCCTTATTCTCTTGCCATAAAATCTTCCGCTTCATTCTGGCCAGTGCTTCAGGTCATCTTAAACCAAGGTGTAGTCTATCTTTCCTAGAAAAGTAATGGGTAATCATGCCTCCAGCTAGAATTTTCGGGGGTATACACTAATACAGATTAGCTCGAAATGAGCCTCTTAGTGTGTGTGTGTGTGTGCGTGTGTGTGTGTGTTTTTTTTTTTTTCTTTGTTAAGGTTGACAGTTTTACTGCTTCACAAACACAGACATTTTCACTCTTAGATAAGTGTGACTTTGCAACAACTCTGAAGCTTCTCAAAGAGAGGGCATGTTTTTGGAACAGGACACAGTCAATTAATGTAAAAGAGAAGAGCCAAAGATATTATTTTTTGTCGAGTCAGTGTCTGTTAATCACTTAATGACTCAATGACTCAGTTTTGTGGCTCATGGCAAAAATGTCATTCACATCATACCAGTCTGACAGAAAGTTTTCTCAGACCATATAGCTCCATAGTCAATTATCAGTCTGTGATGAGAAATAATATAGTACTTTTTCCATAAATTTTTCTTGGTGTGCTTTCTAGCTTCAAAAGATATCAATTATCTGAAAGCGAAACACTGGTTGTGAATAGACAACGATGTCAAGTCCATGCTGCCACAATGAACAACTCTAACAAAAATTTTCTGTTTATACTCTGTGTTCAGATGATGATCTGTGATGTCGCTGTTGGGAACCATTTGTCTATCTTCCTTTTGTCCTAGCAGGCCAGCTTTAGCTACCCATGATTTTCACAACCCATAGGGAACACTCGTTTACTTACCTTGTTCAAAGTGCTCCTAGATGAGATATCACCCTATTACAATACATTTGAGTTTAAATGTGGGGGATACAGCTGGGTCAGCTAATGCTTTGTTGCAAGCTGACACCATAACTAATGCTGTCTAGCACTCTGTATGACGGTAGCATATCCCATGTCATGCAAACAGGGTTTTGCTGACACTGGAAATCAAACATCCAGGAAAAAGATACAAAAGGGTCTAGAGCAGTCTGAAGCAAAATCAATCACATAAAACTATTACGAATGAGGATGCATTAAATAATGCCAGTAACTGAGTAAGTGTCCCCTTCCTACATCGTGTAGTTCACCAACCCCTCCAGTTCCAAGTCAAGTCGCACAATTTATAACCCAGCTGACCACAGAGGCCACAACAGGGCTGCCAGTTAGTTTTTCAACACAGAACAATGTACACATTCAATGCCAGGACTCCAAATTCAGAACAAAGTCAAATTCTGAAACTAAATGACTGATCTCTGCATCAACAACTGATCTCTGAGTCAAAGTTCATTACCAGCCACCATACTTTCGCCAGACCAAACAGAAACTAACAGTTACAGCTGAGGTGTGATGCAGGTGTTATCACAGACAAATGAGACACCCCTTGTTTTAGGCTTCTATTTGACTTCACCATGGTGTGATCATCATGTGACACTGCAGACTGATTAATTTGCTTGCTGCAAGGCAAGGCATACTGAAAGGATTCGAAGTGCATTTGTCATCTGAAAATCAAGATTGAGATAGTTGTGTTCTTTCCCTTCATTTATACCCCAGCTCATATCCTGTTATTTTAGAAGACGACCCACTTTCAATCAAGATCATTCAACCTGCACTCCCCTAAAACCTGATTTGAATTGGGGAGTGTGTGCACAATGATTTTTTTTTTTTCTTTTTAATTTTGCTTTTTGTTGTTGTTTTTTTCCCCTGCATGTGTTGCTGTTTGATGCTGGTAGTGTTATAAAGTCCTCTGTTTGCATTTCGTCTGTATCATACTTGTACTAAGTGTCGTGGAATGCTTGGCGCCACTTTCTTTGTTTCATACAGATCATTTATATGACTTTGCTTACCATTGTAAGCACTGTCAGCAGAGCTCTGGTTACATGCTCAGGCAATTTCCCATTATCATAATTATCAGTAAATGCTTGTACTAATCTTCCCAAATTAAGACATATGACCAAACTGACATTTTCTGGTGTGCTTGTTTTTTTGTTTTTTTTCCCTCTCATTATACAGTAAGTACTGGTGGATTCCAGAATTATATCAAGCTATATTTACACACACACGCTTGCATGCACACACAGCACACACACACACACACACACACACACACACACACACACACACACACACACACACACTCACACACACATACAGATATATAGATTTTAGACACTGAATCCTATGCAAGTGCCATTACTGCTCTCCATGTTCAGAGTCATGATGATGTTAAAACATACACTTATTAAAAATGAGTGCTAAAGTAAGTGCTTAAAGCAGGAAAGTTAAGAAGAAATGAAACTTCCATGCTGTTCAGAAGAGGAAGTAAATCTTATCGAAAATGAAACTACTGTGCTGTTAAGAGGAGGAATTAAATCTTATAGCTGTGCAATTTTTTCTCAACACACACACACACACACACACACACACACACACACACACACACACACACAAGCGCCTGCACATTCTCACACACACACACACACACACACACACACACACACACACACACACACATGCATCTTGCATACCTCTCTCTCTATGCATGTGTGCACTGCATAGGTGTGTGCACATGTGTGCATCCATTAGTGTGTGTGCATGCATGCATGCATATGTGTGTGTGTATGTGCATGTGTGCCTGCCTGCATGCGTGTGTGTGCATACACGTGCGCATGGGAATGTGTGTGTGTGTGTGTGTGTGTGTGTGTGTGTGTGTGTGTGTGTGTGTGTGTGTGTGTGTGTATGTGTGTGTGTCCAATTATGTGTTTGTGCATACATATTAGGCTGTGTGGTAAAGAGCTACATTTCCAACCAGCCACCGTGGCAAAGTGGTTAGCGTCACGGACTCCCAGCTGGGAGGTCGTGCGGTCAAATCCCATCAGAAGTCATGTGAGTTTTTCTGCCCCGACCGGCTCTTACCCACAGTTGAGTTGCTGCAGACTCAGCTGGGAAGACTGGGACCACACAGTCGAGTTTCATCCACTTTAATGGATGCGTTTCTGAGAGTGTTGCTCAAATTTCTTGACCAACACTGCAGGTGCCTGTATCTCTCGGGCCTGGTTGACGCCGGTATATATTATGAAAGGAAGCATAGAGTACAGCCCTGTCGTAGTCTCAGACCGAAATGGAAATCCGTACCACCATCTTTATCATCCTCATTGTCATCGATCAGCATAAAAAAAAAAAAAAATTTTTAAGTCTCAAATTCTGTGGCCCTTCATGCACTGCTCTCATGGTGACCTCAATTTTGATGTCCTCTCCATTTCTGTGGCCTTGGTTTGGTTCCGTTGGGGTCACCGGTATCGGCGAGTCCATGGGGGCTGTCCCTGGACGGTCGTGGTGGCGCCCTCCGGAGGTAGAGCTCACTCACACCGGCTCCGCGACTAAGCAATTATTGTCGTCAGTAGGGGGCTTAGTAGGTGTCCTGTGTATGTCAGATCAGAACAGGCGCCACTGAACACCACCGAAGTAACTGGGCAGCAGTGCAGTGTCTCCTCCGGTGGGTTGCCTCTTGACGACTTGACACTGGCTATTCCCTGTGGACTGCCGGTGCCGGGGCTGCAGCAGGGCTGACCGGGCTGTGGCTGTGGATGGGGTGTCGGAATAAGCAGCGTGGGTGCACTGCCTCTGAGGTGGCGCAGAGGTTGGGACAGCAAAAAAAAAAAAAAAAAAAAAAAAAGAGCTACTTTTCCCGTTTAAAACACACTTTTTTTTTTTTAACTGCCCTTTTAATAATGAATTCTAATTTTCGCTCACATTTCCAGACTGTTTCAAATAAAAGCCTACAGTGTAAGACCAATATATTGGAAATGAATTAGTAATTGATACTTATTTCCACTTGTGATTTTTCCAATACAATTGATACTTATTTCCATTTGTGATTTTTCCAAAGCCTACAGTGTAAGACCAATATATTGGAAATGAATTAGTAATTGATACTTATTTCCACTTGTGTTTTTTCCCACTCTTGTCTCCATTCTTCTTCTTTATCAATGTTCCTCTAAAAGTGCTCTAAATAATGAAGAACATCATAATGTGTCTACAGTTACCTGGCATATAGACACCATGCCTCCCCCCCACCCCTTCACCTGCATGTAACTGAAGTTCCAGGTCACATGAAAGCATGCACACACACACACACACACACACACACACACACACACACACACACACACACTCACTCACTCACACACATATGCGCGTATGCGCAAGCACTCACACACACACCTTTCCAACCTGCACTCACTTTGTCATCAGTCAAGACTGTCATGTGTGGGTGGGAGTGAACGTGGACTACTTTTGCTTATCAAGGTAAAGCACAGCGACCTTTATTGAATGTTGTAGGGACCAGGATTTAAAGCTACAGGGACTGGGGTTATCATGAAACAGTTGACCTCTAACAATGCCAAGAGCTGGACGCCGCTCATTTAGACCCTAAGAGTTCATCACTTTTAGAAGAATGGTTTCCACTGATTAATGAGCAGCCAGGGTGGTCTTCTTGGGAAGAATATCAATGAGAAAAAGGTCACTGGTATTTTTCGCCAATAAAGGGAAATGTCTTTTCCAATGCTGAAAGCCTGACTGAAGAACAAATGGTCTCTCATCATTTCAGACATCCATATCTGATTCAAAAACTGGCTGAAGATACCATCATCACAAAATGACTTGCTACAATGCTAGTCTTCTCACCTATAGAACACATCATGTGAGCACCTGGCCCAAAAATTCAGAATACATCGACAATTGGATCTACTGTTTTCATCTGATAACCAATTCTCTATTACAGATTTTCCTTTCTTTCAGAACAAGGTCATTTTGGGGAATCCCTCTGTCTCTTTTTCCAAAGATAGCCAGTACAGGCCTGGCTTACTTCCTTAGTCAAAGTGAATATGTTCTTCCACTGGTCTTTTCATCAAAAACAAACTTTATTTATTCCCAATGGTCTCAGAACTCTTCAAGTTTCTGTCCTCTCTGCTTTAAAGTGCATAATCCACCTGCAGACTGTATGATTAATCACACAATTAGCACTATAAACTGCCTCCAAAGGCTTTTTTTTTTTTTTTAATCTGATCAACACTTGAATCTAATTTGTAAATTTATTTGTATGACTACTGAGCCATTCCTCTCTTATTTCTGATGACATCATTTTGAAATAATGTATTTCAATGGAGGAATGGCTATATTTTTATTATGCATTTTCATGTACATAGATTAATGGATACAAAAACCACTGGATAGTCTGTTTCAGAGATCACATAGATGATGGGCTCTCATACATTGTACTTGCATGTTTGAATTAATGCACTTTCATCACGCTTTAAAACTTCTTGACCATGATGTTAATAAACTTTGTTAACACATCCTCCTACTGTTGATGTTCAGCACAAGTTCCATATTCATTACTGCTGGAAAGAACTTCAGAAACGATAGTGTTATGATGGTATTCTAGATCATTTTAGTGGCTAGAGCTGATCTGTCTGGGCAAATAAAAAACATCCCCTATCCCCAAAATACTTTCGGTTCTGAAATGATTGTACTTTCAGAAGCAGCTAAGAAATGAAGTCTTTATTTTTATTTCTTACTGTCTCAGAGATGACCTCTATTGAAACTACAAAATGACATGTTCTGAAAATAAATCATTTTTTTTTTTTTTTTTTTCAAGTTTAATTTGATTATAAAAAAATGACATTTCTTTTTGTCACTGTACCTTTTGACAGCCTTTGTGTGTTACTGGTTGCATGATATCAGTCAGACCTCAGAAATGCACATCCCACCCGTTTAAGAGAACAAAAAAAGGAGGGAAAGGGGGGGGGGGGGGGGGGGGGGGGGAGGAGATTATATAAACCATAATGAAATCTTCCTGTAACCCAGTGTCTGCATTCTACTTCTTGCCATGATTTTAGCTCATGGGGCATCAGGCTTCCTCAATATTATCATCACCATAATCGTATCTGCAACTTCATTTCATTTCGGATGAAATGGGAAGTCATTCATTCATAACGATGAAACCTGGCTGCATTCTTGACTCAGACTGGATTTCTCAACACTACATAAAACGGATACAAAATATGGTCTGACCACCCTATTCCCATGGGGCAGTAAAACTCCAGCTGCTGCAAGATGCCCCCCCCCCCCTCCCCCCCCAGGGACAGGTAAAAAACATACAGTATGTGCTTAGTTTGCGGGAAATATCCATCAGATCAATGAAACCACATATTCACTATAATATACCTTACACCATGGCTGCTTCCATCCCTTCATCCTATCCTTTCCATGGAAAACTGCTGCAACGTGTACACTTAACAACGACAACATCATGATTACAGCAGAAAAGTTAATTGTTCAAAATTAAGTATTCATAACTTCTATTACGCATTAGAGAATGGAAATATATTCTTTGGTGTACACATCATTTATTTTTTAACAATACATTTTTTTGCTGTTGTTAAGTTTGATTTCAGCCCAGCTGACTGTTGTGACAACTGCCATGCAGCAAGTTAGCTGAGATGAAATAAGGGGACAGAAGACAAGGGGAAAAGCAAATTGAACAACGACAGAAACAAAGCACCTATAACATATCTATGAAAGACAGTACTTTACATGGTTTTAACATACAGAACTTCAATCATCAGCCTATTTGAATCGATCTGAACAGATCACTTTATTTCTGTAGGAGACATTGGCACTAAAAAGAGAAATAAGTAAACCAGTGCACTAAATCACTGAACAATAAGATGCAGAAGTATTTTCAAACAAAAAATGGAAAAGAAAGAAAAAAAAAACATTCATTTTACTAAACAGTCTCAAGCTTTGCATGCCACCAAAGTCCCCCGCCATAACATTTTCATGTGTTAGCAGATCAATGACCCCTACTCATGCTCTAAGTCTAACGCAAAGCTCTCATACATCTCATCATGTAACAGATGGAAAATATCAAATTTAGCAACCCACACTAAGAAAGTAACAACACATAACCTTGCACATAGAATTACCACAAAAACCATGTTTCTACTGATAATAAAATCAAAACTTGTAGAACTTTCAGTTTATAGGACTTAAGTCACAAATTGTCTAGTTCTGTGAAAGAAAAAAAAAGATCCTTAAGATTTTTGCACAAGTTTAAAAAAATTGCATTTGACAGTCATGAAATGTATATTTTTGTGGAAGGGAAAAGAACCCTAACTGATATGTCCTAAATCAAATGAAATGTATGTCACATAACACATGTGTTAATAATTATTAGTGTCAAGATAATGCAATGGGAAAGGAGGTGACAGAATTTACAGCCACTATGTTACTACTACTAGTCTAGTCAAAATGGAAGCTGCTACATCTGTAGTGCATCATAAAATGTTGGAAGCCTAAAGGCAACAGAAGAACAGGCAGTCACAGCTGAATGAACCTGCAGCCCTATTGATTAAGCAATCACTGCTTACTGAGATGTAGCATGCTGACATATTTACAACCTCAGTGATCCCAATGTAAAAAAAGAAAATTAGAATTGAAGACACACCATGTTCAAACACTTTTTGCTTTTTTCTTTTATGCAGAGGTTTTCTGCAACTTTATAAAAAAAAAAAAAAAAAAAAAAAAGTAACAGTAGAATGATCTGAAATCTTAAAACATATGATTATATTCTTCCATACTTTCCTGTCTCTTATCTCATCTTATTCATTCTCCTGTAACTTTTCCTCTTTATCGTTTTGCGGTTATTTTGCTGTTAGTGTAGTAAGTAGACTTTACTTGTTTGTTTGATTTCGTACAGTCAAATCTGACTACTGAGTTAGTATTTCCAGTGAAGGTATGTGTTGATCAGTTTTGATTATATGATTTTAGATTAATTCAATCCATGTGGACCTCGATCCTTCTGTGAAACACATTATGTTCGCTAACACCAATCGGATTATTGTTTCCTATAAAAAGATCTAGGCTGTAACGCTGAATAATAAATTCCATTTTAAAACAAAAACCCTTAGTACATCAAATCAAGAACAGAATTTCTTTAACACAAAAATTCTCATTCAAAAATACAAAAGTCTCACATCGAGCTTAAGTTCATATCAACTCTACTTTTGTGATCAGAAATGTAATAGTACTAATATGCAACTGCAAATTCTATTAAACAAATTTACTGTCAAGCACACCGAAATTCATATAACAAAACACACACACACACACACACACACACACACACACACACACACATGTGCAGGCGCTACAAAAACAATATGAGTTCATGATTTTTTGTTATATTGAGAAAACAACATCAAACTTTTAATGATTTATTTCTCTGCAACAGATGTTTAATTTAAGAAGTATTATTCTTGCCCAGAGGGCAGGTCAGAACATTCGCCACATGCTCAACACGTGACCTCCTGCCCGTGTAACTGCCCAACTACCATTCCTTCCCTGGATGATTACAATACTAGACTACTAGTACTACTCATCTTTCCTTTTTCTATAGGTTGCCTTTAATTTTTCACATTCCTAGGGAATTGAAAACTGATGCCAACTGGCATTGATTAATCAATGATTTACAAAAGTACTAGAAGAAACTGTTCTTTTTCTATAATAAACACAAACTAGTATAACTGGCCCATTTTGTACAGCGAGAGCAGATGCTGTAGGGTAAATTTATAGTCAGGCAAACCTAGATTTTAATTTAAATATTGAAACTAATGGTTCCTCCTAGAAAACTGCAAGATAAAACTTTTTTTTTTAGATAAAGCTTTTGGGGGGGGGGGATGACAGTTACCTAAAACACTGTGGTCAGTGTGATTTGTCATTACGGGACAGTATGTTTTCCCTGTGCTTGGACCAGAATGTCTCAGGTTAATAATGAAGCAATGGAATCAACATCACATTGAACCAATCTTTGCTGCTGATGATACGTTGGCAACGACCACATGAAAGCATATGAAGCACAATGACCAATGATCTGAGATCCTACTAATCTAAAACACTTGTCTAGATTAGTTAATGTAAACCAGCTTTTTAGCCACTGATGATCATGTATAGCACAGTGTACCATGTCATGCTGTCATGTTAAATATTTCATGCATTAACAATGATATCAAGAATATACGGAGACACTACTACATTGTCTTAAGAGGGTTTACTGCATTTCAGAGGCTGACATCCATGTTATGGACGAGAATTAAGTTGTTTAGACAGTGAATCTGTCCCCACTTGTTATTACTGATTCCTACATTTCTTTTCTTTCTTATTTTAATAGTTCACATGCAATAACCATGATAAGTAATCATGATTAAATCATGATTACAACATGAGGGTACATTTGGCTTCTGTAGTAAATCATGACTTACCCTTTGGTCAAATGAAAGAAAAACTGCAACACTTTAAAAATACATCTCTCTCGCTCTGTTCTCTTAATTTCGATCCAAGACAAGGACTGCCACATGGCATAGTCATTTTGTAAGTTGTACCTTAATTCAAAATGCACTCAAGATCGTAAGTTGAGTCAGCCTTCCTGGTATGTCACACAAAGTTCTACCTTGAAGCCCAGACAGATGTTGGCTCTTACAACCTGAAATCCTTTTCTTTCTTTTTTTTTTTTTTTTTTTTGTCCAGCAGCCCTTCAATCTTTTACTGGAAAGTCTACAGATATTTTCACTTTCAGTCTCACAAAAGTTTCTTTTTTTATCTCTCACTAATTTCAAGATGAGATACTACAATCTTTACTCCTATTAAACAGGATGATGTCCTTGATAAAGTGTTATATATACCAGTGTCTCATCTGAAAAAAAAATAAATCAAGGAAAATCAACAGGACAATTTAGAAAATTATTGATCCCAAAGCGTCAGAACACTGAGGACGTTTTTTTTTTCTTTTTTTCACAACACTTAGTGGGGTTTTTTTGGGTTTTTTTTTTTTCAACTACATTTAGGTATTTCATTTTTTTTTTAAGGAGGAAATTGCTGCTGGCAAAACAGAACATAAAAAAAAATCAAAACATTCATTTTGAATGGATAGCTCAAGGAAAATCAACAAGACATTCTTTTCTTTTTAGATCTGTAGGACCATATGTCAGGACATGTAGCAAAAAAAAAAAATTTTTTTTTTTAAATTGTTGCTTTCAACAACTCTGATACATTCATTTGGGGAAAACAAACAAACAAAAAAAAAAAACAAAAACAAAAGCAAACAAAACAAAACAATTATGTGGTTTGTTGCTGTCAAGTTATACAGAACTGAAATGCTATAATGAATTGATGTCAAAATGATTTTCCCAGGGGGGGGTTGAGTTCCCACAGCCTACTGGCTGTTCGGGGCAGTAAATTTTAGGTTCACTGTGTCTAGGGCATGGTACGATGGAAGGCGACACCAATCCCTACTCTTCCGCCGCATTTTACCTTCCAGGAAGTCAATCAGGTACACTGTTCTGTGGAGCACACTGAGAGAGTTTCCATGAAAAAAAATGAAAAAAAAAGTCGCTACTAGTGGTTCAAACTTAAAACCGACAGCACTGCTGGCAAGCCCTCAAACAATTTGATCACAGGCTCCCTCATTCAGAGTGATATCTTGTCATTCAACAGATTTGAAACTTGAAACAGTCTCATGTTGTGGCTTGACTAGTTGACATAGACTGCACTTTACCTTTGTAGCAGACCTGCTGAGCACAGCCAGTAAATATTCTATTCATCCTAGTATTTGGCCATAGGGAAGTGTTGGTTTACTTGTCTTATAAATAAGTTATAATCCCTAAGCTGTCATAAACTGAGCATACACTGTCACACTCACAGCAACAACTTCAGTACATTTAAATCTTCAATGGCATCATACGGAACAGACCTTCAGAACCAGTTCCTCTGAACAGGAAGTCATGTTCAGTATAGCACTAACGCAACACTGCAGATGAATAATTAACTGTATACGCTGCTGGCTTAAAATTATTTCAAAATTTTATTTCAACATCTAGTGTCCGACACTCGAATGCATCCAATGGGGAAATGATATTGACAAACAATGACATGAATATATAAGCAGCACTAAAACTTCCCAAAACTAAAGACAACAACAACAGTTTTCATTTGTTGTACTTGTAGACACATCACAAATGATTTGCACTAGACTTTCAGTAGAGTGACAACAGTACACACAACCACCCACCAAGCCTATAAAATGAACAGTTACATGAAGTCATTCACCAATCAATAGTCAAAAGAGAAATATCCAGATACTGTGGTTACCTGGCATAAATGATGCATTGGAGCCTTTCACTCAAAAGTGGCTTCATAAAGATCATGTACTGGAAGATATTTTCTACACTAATAAAATGGCATCTATAAATTATAACTCAACTGACATTACACAAATATTGCTTGGTTAAATACCTCTCATAAGGAACATATAGCAGGCAGTCGAGAGACATCTTGAACAGCAACCAAATTTGAGATATGTGTGAGCATGTATGTGGAAAGCATTGTTAGTGAAATTCAGATGGAAGAAAATGTGTGACCACAAAAACTGCAACTTGTGCCAGTGTAACCAGTGATGTGTGACATGGAGTTGGGTCACAGCAAGATGCCCTCTTCAGCACACTGCCTTGCCTTTTTCTGACAAATAACGCAAAAAAGGTGGGCTTACCTCTCGAATTTTATCCCTTTTTTTTTTCTTTGACAGATGGATCTGACGGCTGTCCTCCTTGAGCTCCTGGATGTCCCTCATGGTCTCTGTCCACTTCTAATGCCTTCTTCTTTTTCTTCTTCTTTCTTCTGTTCTTCTTCCTCTTTTTTCTGTTGAATGACTTTTTCCTTATCTTCTTGTATCTTATCCTTCATCTTTTGCGCTTCTTCTCCTTTAATACCTTGTTTTCAAGAGCTTCTTTGACATTGATAATGTCTTTCTCGATATTCATCTGCAATCTTATCTTGTCATCTATTTTATGAGGATCCACGATGTCATCATGCCGTATAACTTTGCCTGCTCCATCACTCCCCCCTTGTGGCAAAAACAACCCCTCACCAGCATCGCGAAATCGGTTCCTCACTTCCACCAGCGTCACTCTGTCTTGCAAGTTTGGCAGAAAAAAGAACGCCCCAAAGCAAACGATTCCAAACGTCGCAAAGACTAACAATATAATGTATTTTTCCCTCAAACGGAGGGTCTTCCTCGATGATGGCACTGGAACTCCGTTAACATATCGTTGATAAGTCGGGAGCACCCCACTCGCTGCCATGTTGTCGGTTACAGCAGTCTCGCAACGAATGTACCTGGTTTCTGTATGTGGCAAGAAATTAGGTCGCTTGAGGCGTAAATAAAAAAAATCAACCAATGGCATAGCAGCACGCAGGGTACTGCTTTGCAGTACAAGTGCACTTGACTGCATGTCCTGTCCGTCAGGTTTAGAGTGTAGGGGTGAGAGTGAGGAGAGGAGGGAGTGGGGGAAGGGTGCTAGGATGGAAATAGGGAGAGCATTGGAAGGGCGTGGAAGACAAAGCAGCGTGGGAGGAGGAATAGCGATTTACTGTGGACTGGTGGATTACGAACGTTTTTTTTTAGGGTAACATGGATTAACCACAGCAAACTTCTATCACCCCATACCCTAAAAAAAAAAAGTAAAAAAAAAAAAAAAGTAAAAGAAAAAGAAGAGAAGAAAAAAGAACTAAAAAACGTAAAGAAGAAAAGTACACACACACACACACACACACACACACACACACACACACACACACAAGCCTGACACCCACTCACATGAACATACTGAAGTAGCACGAGCACGCATGCAGGTACGCACGCGCACACACGCGCGCCCGCGTGCACACACACACACACACACACACACACACACACACACACACACACACACACACAGGCGCGCGCGCGCGCACGCACGCACACACATGAGTGCTGAGACGTATGCCTGAACGGAGGAGAGACAGATGATGATAATGATAATCTTTGATGATGATAATCTTTCTTTCCAAGGGTAACAGATAAGCAAACATAGCTTTTTTTTCATCCGGCCTTGCCCCGCTAAAGGACTTATTAAGCATGACTAGCATGAGAGAGAGAGAGAGAGAGAGAGAGAGAGAGAGAGTAGGGGTTGGGTCAGGCCAGTAATGAATTATTGACCATGCTCGGGAGCGTGTGTGTGTGTGGGGGGGGGGGGGGGTGTCAGGAGCTTGTGGAAGGGGGAGGACGTAACTGGTAGGTGGTAGAAAGGAAGTGGAGGGGGAAGGGAGGGGGGGGGGGGCGATAAAACAAGGGGAGAGTCGGTGTGGAGAAGTGCGAGTGCATGTATGATGTTAAAGAAGAACTTAAACTCCTATATTCAATAGTTGTATGCCAGGCGTTTTGAAAATGTTCCGTGGGGCACGAAGGAAACCGTTATAATCGTCATATCACTATCATTTTTACAGCTGAGTGAACTGATTTTAAACAATATAATTATCTACAGGGAGGCCTGGTAACATTGTCTCCTTGCAGCAATTAGAAAGAAAAAGTTCTGTGCATGTGTGCACCACTTCTCTTTTCATCACGATACAATGCAAAACTAAGGCAATGTGCGGTTTTCCGGTTTTTTTTTTCCAGTTGTTTGTTTACTTGTTTGTTTGTTTTTTGTTTTACTGTTTTCACTTCTACCAGCGCGGACTGCACAAATTTATGAGCACAGGGATCCCAAACTGTTTGAATTAATCAAACCATCGCAAATCGCCAAGCGCATGACGCTTCGTTCCGCCACTCAGCTCTCTAGGCCTAGACTTCCAGTCCTACAGGCTTGTGAAGATTACCGACACATGTGACACCTCTTACACAGTAAGTGTGAGAACAGGACAGACCTGCAGCACAGTGAGTATCATGGCTTGACGACACACATGACTGAGATCGAACACAGCG
>JADBJO010002474.1:180000-270000 GCA_016801955.1 Conus betulinus
AGAAAAGAAACTCACTAACATATAACTCCTGGTCAGATAACGGTATCTCCAATAGAAAGGAAGCTCACTTACATATAACTCCTGGTCAGATAACGGTATTTCGAGAGACAATCTCCAATAGAAAAGAAAAACTCACTAACATATAACTCCTGGTCAGATAACGGTATCTCCAATAGAAAGGAAGCTCACTTACATATAACTCCTGGTCAGATAACGGTATTTCGAAACCTGATTGTTTCTCCTCAGTGACCGCGGAAAGTGGTAATTTGACTCCTCTGCCTTTTCAGTTTTAAGAAGAATGCTATCCCAGAAAAAGGCTGGTGTGCAATACCGTAGTATGTTTGTTGAGTTTTCAAAAAAACCGACCAAAGGTGCCACCTAAGAAGCAAAACAAAATCATGAAAGAGCAAAACAAGCTACATTTTCTTGTGAAAAGTAGAAAATATAAAAAGATAACCTCTAAGACACAAGTGCTGAGGGCCAGTTCTTGGAATGAATCCACAAGGGACTAAATTACAATAAACTAATAAATTCCAAGAAGTACCGAGCACCATTCCAGCAACTTACAGAGCAGCTTGGTGTTGCAATGACTGCAAGAAATATTGAATTATAAACAAAGCTTGCTCTTATGTCTTAGATTGTAGAGAAATAGGGGGGTGATAAACCTTCATATCTGACCAGGAGTTATATGTTAGTGAGCTTCCTCCCTATTGGAGATTGTCTCTCGCTTCAGAGACTATATGCTTGCTGAAGGTTCATTTTGAGAAGCATGTATTTTTTTCCCCATTCACCCACTCAAGCACATACTGTCAGTTAGGCAGAATTATCTACCACTGCAGATATGAAGGCTTATCACCCCCCTATTTCTACAATCTAAGACATAAGAGCAAGCTTTGTTTATAATTGTTTATAATTCAATATTTCTTGCAGTCATTGCAACACCAAGCTGCTCTGTTTTGCTCTTTCATGATTTTCTTTTGCTTCTTAGGTGGCACCTTTAGTTAGTTTTTTTTGAAAACTCAACAACATATTATGGTTATTGCACACCAGCCTTTTTCTGGTATAGCATTCTTCTTAAAACCGAAAAGGCAGAGGAGAGTCAAATTACCACTTTTCCGCGGTCACTGAGGAGAAGAAATCAATCAGGTTTCGAAATACCGGTATCTGACCAAGAGTTATATGTTAGTGAGCTTTCTCTCCATTGGAGATAGTCTCCCTCTTTGGAGACAATAAGCTTGCTGAAGGTCCATTTTGAGAAGCATTTATTTATTCCCCATTCACCCACTCAAGCACATACTGTCAGTTAGGCAGAATCATCTACCACTGCAGATATGAAGGCTTACCACCCCCTATTTCTACAATCTGAGACATAAGAGCAAGCTTTTTTTAATTCTATATATATATATATATATATATATATATATATATATAGTTTGGGCATTAGGCACCGCTCCACAAAGGTCTTATGACTCTCATATATATACATATATATATGTATATATATATATATATATATACTTATGTATATATATATGTGTGTGTGTGTGTGTGTGTGTGTGTGCGTGCGTAAGAGAGAGAGAGAGAGAGAGAGAGAGAGAGAGAGAGAGAGAGAGAGAGAGAGAGAGAGAGAGAGAACATACGACGTGCAACAGTCAGTTTCCAAAACATCTTTAAAAGAATGGTGCCACTCATTCGAGGTGGGTCTTTTCTGATATGAAAAATTTCAGATATAGAGAAGAGTAAATGCTTATCTTCCCTTGACTTTCTTAAAAGCAGAATCCGCTGTCTCTGGATGGATGGCTTATTTCTTATTCTAGTTCAAGCGCTCAATTAGTGAAATTGTTACTTCATCTGTTGCGGACATCCTGTCTTCTATGCAGCTACTCGTTTTAACTACTAACCATTCATAGGCTATTCACACATGCATGCACACACTCACGCACACCGAAAGAGAGATAACGTGCACACACACACACACACACACACACACACACACCGAAAGAGAGCACACGCCTGCACGCGCGCACACGTACACACATATACACACGCATGCACGCACACAAACATGCACGCACGCACACATATACACGCACACACACACACACACACGCACGCACGCACGCACACACACACACACACACACACACACACACACACACACACACACACACACACCACACACACACACACACACACAGAGCTGTTGTGGTAACGGAGACAGTGTTTACTCTGTAGACAACCAGGGTCTGACTATCGCGTTGGATCAACGCGCAGGTCGGACATCTGGTACTCTCAAACCTTTTCTCCAGCTTTTTAATAATTCATTTATTCGGCCATTTAACCTCAAACCCTGCGCGCTGTAGTCTCGTGGCTTAACACTTGAGGTGTAGCTTACAGGCGGACCGGTCTGCGCGCAGTACCACCTTGATTGATGAACCCCGCCACTGCACCTGATTCATTCGTTTTACCCTGGCTGTGATATCATCCGATAGTCCCTATGAAGCTGCCTGTGTTGACGACATTGACACGAAATCACCATTGTCATGGACACTTGCTAGGAAATCATAACTGAGGGCACCTCGACAGTATAGCGTGAAGCTAGGTCCACACGACTTTGTCATATTCATTTATTCATATTCATTTATTCATATGTTTATTTATTTATGTTAACTGATGAACATGAAGGTGAAAATGATGAACATCATGCTGTATAGATTCATTCTGGACAGGAAGAACTTGAGAGGAGTGTACTGCACGCTTCCCTGTCACAATATATCCGAGTGTATCAACCAGGCCCGAGAGATACAAACACCTGCAGTGTTGGTCACGAAATTCGAGTAACACCGTCAGAGACGCATCCTGCATGTAGTGGATATCTATGTAGCTCCAGTCTTCCCATTGAAGCCCATAACACACTCGGCCCGGTAAGAACCAGTCCACGCTGAACATTCTTATGTCTCGTCGTCTCATGGGACTCGAATCCACGATTTCCAAGCAAGCAACGCTAATTACTGTATCACAGCGGCTAAACGGATAAGATTTATTGGCGACCTTTATATCGATTCCATTTGAAAAAAAAAAAAGAAAGAAAATTGAGATCGACCACTCCGACGTACGTGACAAACATGCAGGAAATTGAATAAACATATGAAACAAACGACAGCCATTGGGACACAGCTTAATTGGAAGGGGGGGGGGGGGGGGGGGGGGGGGGGCATGAAGGAAATGGGGAGGGACGAGGGGAGGGAAGGTAGGCCTAAATGCGAGAGAAATTGATGAAGGCTATATTGTTCTTATTTGAAGGATTTCTACCGTCGCAGAAGGAAGAGTGACGAGGTTAGGTAAATTTTGAGCGAATTGATGAAGGTTATTTATATATTTGTGCAAACTAATTGTGTTAAAGGACTTATGCTGTTGTAGGAAAAAGAGTGACCAAGGGAGGTAACTGCAGAACGAATTAATGAAGGCTATTCATATATATTGTTTCTTATTTTAAGGACCTCTGCTGTCGTAGAAGAAAGACTGACGAGGGGGGAGGTAACTGCAGAGCGAATTAATGAAGGCTATTCATATATTTGTTCTTGTTTTAAGGACTTCTGCTATCGTAGAAGGAAAAGTGACGAGGGGAGGTAAATGCGAAGCGAATTGATGAAGGCTGTTCATATCTTTGTTCTTGTTTCAAGGACTTCTGCTGTGTCGTAGAAAGAAGAGTAACGAGTGGAGGTAAATGCGAAGCGAATTGATGAAGGCTATTCATATTACTATTTGTTCTTGTTTCAAGGACTTCTGCTGTCGTAGAAAGAAGAATGACGTGGGGAGGTAAATGCGGAGTGAATTCATGAAGGCTGTTTATATATTTTTGTTTTTGTAATAAGGACTTCTGCTGTCGTGAAATGAGGAGTGTCCCCGGCAGCTGAGGCTGCCGCTTCAAGTGGATTCGCACACAGCATGCAAGCTTTATAGGAATTTGCCCTTAGGTAAGACTCATCTGTGCCCACACCTCCGTGCCACACGTTTGGCGTCGGGTGTGGCACACAGCGGCCTATGGCAGGTTCTCAGAGACTTCAACATTGATGAGAGGCTCGTCCAAGTCATCCAGGCCCTCTCCGAAAACTCCAGCAGCACAGTACTTCTCAATAGCCAGCAGGACCCAGTTCTTCCCGACCACAGTCGGAGTCAGGCAAGGGTGCCTACTGTCTCCAGTCCTGTTCAACATCTTTCTGGAGAGAATCATGCAAGAGACCCTCGAAGAACACCATACCACCATCAGCATTGGCGGCAGGCCGGTCTGCAACCTTCGTTTCGCAGACGATATCGACCTCATGGGGGGCAGCAACACCGAGCTCCAGGATCTCACAGACTTGTCACAAGAGCAAGTGCCTACGGCATGGAGGTCAGCACAGAGAAGTCAAAGGTCAACAGCACGACTAAAAGCAGTGCCAACATAACCATGAATGGTGAACCCCTGGAAGAAGTGACCAGCTTCAGGTACTTGGGAGCAACCCTGTCCAAAGATGGCACCTGCACAGAAGAAATCCGATTCAGGATCAACTCCGCATCAGCAGCGATGGCCAGACTGAACAGAGTGTGGAAGAGCAACATCAAATTCCACACAAAATTCCGGCTCTACAAGTCACTAGTGGTCTCGATCCTCTTATATGGAAGAGCAACTCAAATTCCACACAAAATTCCGGCTCTACAAGTCACTAGTGGTCTCGATCCTCTTATTGGTTGCGAGACATGGACACTGATGGCCGAAACAGAAGAGAAAATCCAGGCGTTTGAGACCAGGTGCCTGAGGAAACTACTCCGCATCTCCTACAAAGAACACAAGGACCAATGATTATGTGCGGAACCTGGTCACTAACCTACTTGGGCCACACGAACCACTTCTGGCAACCGTCAAACGAAGGAAGATGCATGGTTTGGCCATATCATTCGTCACAACACGCCCTCTCCAAAACCATACTTCAAGGTACCGTTGAAGGAGGGCGCAGACGAGGACGGCAGAGAAAGAGCTGGTCCGACAATATAAAGGACTGGGCCAAAATGACCATGCCAGATCTCCTCAAGACAGCCACTAACAGAAGAGCCTGGAGAGAAACGGCGGCTGCCTCATCACGTCCCCCCCCCAACGACCCCAGTGGTCAGGGGAATGACTGAAGGCTCATCTCAAACAAGTTGAAGAAAATTTAATCTCTCTCTCTCTCTCTCTGTGAAGAAAACTTGTGTGTGTGTGTGTGTGTGTGTGTGTGTGTGTGTGTGTGTGTGTGCGCGCGCGCGTGCGTGCGTGCGTGCGTGTGTACGTACGTGCGTGCGTGCACGCGCGCGCGCGCGTGCGCGCGCGGCGCGTGTGTGTGTGTGTGTGTGTGTGTGTGTGTTGTATACTGACTATATATGCCTTGAGACAGAATATGAAACTGGAGGAACTTGTTGAACTGTACTTCAGTTTGGCGCCCCCGGGGTGAAGTAGAAGAGAAGAACCGAACAGGCCATCTCACCTCTTACTTATAAATATCCTGCGCACAGGCAATGGGAGCACATAGGGCAGGAGGAGGCGGGAGGCAGTGGGATAGGGTAGGGCATACATGTCAAATTGTGTTCGCTTCTGTTGAGACCTTCTGTATATGTCATTCGTTCATTCAGTCTGTCTGTCTGTCTGTCTGACATCCAGAAAGATTGACCTTTGCTATGCTTCCTGGGTCGCACATAACCCAGAAACAGAATAACACCAGGATGTCGCTTGACCTCTTAAAAAAATTCCAGCGCAGTTTTATAAAAATCGAATTATTTTCTTTTGTCATCTAGTGTTTCTGATTGAAAAAAAAAAAGCAATCAACAAAGCAGTCTGCTATATTGAACCAGATCACCGATCCTACAGGATCCATACCTTAAATCTTTAGCCCCATGAAACTTTTGACAAGGCCGTCCCAGTGATATGTGGGTCTCTCACAACCTACACATTTCACACAAGATTTGATGTGTGTCCTACTCTCTGCTGATGATGTCGGTATCCCAAGACCATGTACTCGTTAAATACAAAGGCTCTGAGAAATGTATTGTTTTTGTTGTTGCTGGCAATGACGCTTAGTGAAAAGTGGCGTCCAGAACACCTACATGAGTTGAAGCTCTCTAACTGTATATACAGACACGCCAAAGAAATGCTTTCATATCTGCTAGGGGGGGCTTTACCAGCAGGGCGGAGCAGCCTACTTTCCTGCATCAGCAGTGACGACGGGTCCAGCCGGGTGTCGACGCGGGACGGCTCTTGAAACTGTGGGGCAGTTCAGTGACGAGGCGCTGCCATTCTGCGACTTTACCGTGGCCTGCACGACCAGCAGGGCCCTCCCCTGTGGGAAGGGAGAGGTAGGAACGTTTTTCACGGGCGCAGAGTGAGCGTCAATCTTCGCAGCGGCTTGGCGACTGTTGTTCGTTCGTAGGTGAGATTAATGTCCTATTGACCCGAGGACAAGGTACACTCGCAGACAAAAGGTCTGGATATTGTCGCAACTGTTGTCGCTGGCAGTAGTGGGCAAGTTCCGTGTGAGGGCCGTCATAAGTCTCTCTCCGAGCTCTGGTTCCTTTTGAACTTGAGTTCAAATTCGGCTGTTGGTCGGCCGACGATGGGCGTCGGCGTATTAGGCCTCTTTTTTTTTTCCCAAACAAAAGGCTGTCTTCAGGACCACTTGGCGGCCTTTTTCGTGCTCGGGTGACGATGGTCCTGTGCAGCGTGAGGCCGCCTCATAGAGGGAGCAGGACGAAAGTCGCTGGAGCGCTGCACGAATCCCTAAAATTCGGCGGGCCACGCAGACTACGGCCGAGAGGGCAAATTTTCAGCCCATCCCCTTGAGTGCCCCCATGTTTGCCTGGCTCAGAGCACGGTATCCCGGCCACGGTAATCAAAGTCAGGCTAGCAGCGCTCCATCGCCGATCGTCCCACATCTCCGAGAACCGTCCCCTGGCGACACAGGCTAGACCCGCCGTCACCCATATGGCTGGAAGTATCGCTGCGTCACCTGACACTGACCTCTCACATCAGACCCCTCAAAGGAAAGCTGCCACCTCTCCTTGGCGTCCGCTGCTATGTCACACTCGCAGCGCGACTGTTGTCCTCCCCATCGACTTTTAATGTGTATGTCTGTGCTTGTCTGTGGTCCTACCCGTTTCCTGAGTCGGCCTCGCGCGGTATAGGACTCGTCGACCACAACTCAGCCTGAAGACGGCCAACCGGTAGTATTGTGGACGGTCTTAAAAGGAGGACAAAAAGGCAAGACACGATCATCATCCAGTACACCTGTCTCAGACGACTGACGACGTCGAAGGAAAACTCTTGACTACAAACGAATGAACGATTGGCCTTGGCTTTTGCCCTTGGAAAACGACTACCATGGACGCCCCCTCCCAACGCACGTACAGACCTCACCCAAGCCTGCCAGCCTCCAAGTCCTCCAGACAACTGACTCAACGTACTGCAGGGTAGCTTTAGCACACAGCTTGTTCATAAAAGCCATGCTGTGAGGACATTAAAGATCAACGTGCAGAAATGTTTTACAAAGCCTGAATGAGACTGGCCCAGAGCTATAGCACTATGTTGCCTCCTTGCAGGCTGTGAGAGCATTATACCTTGACTGGAATGGAACAATTTTCCCCCCCCCCCCCCCCCCCCCCTTTTTTTTTTTTTTTCCTCTCCAGTATTGTCTGGTTATATGCACACAATGACTTTTTTTCCTTTAAACTTGTGGCATTTTAGCTGACGTAACAATTGAAGTGAGTTACTTTTATGTTAGAACATTTTCCTTGAGTGATGCTTGCGTGCTGCTTGGAGTCAACTTCGGGCTGAGGCTGCAACCAAACTTCTAGCGACAGTCTCTCTTCTGTCGCCGAACAAGTCCTAGACTTACCTAGCACGCTGACGTGTCCACCAACTCCAAACGCTGTCAATTTTGTGGCAGTTCAACAGTCAAAATTTTAACAACGTTTAGCGAAGTAAACATCAATCCGATTAGACTAACCGCCCTTGTATGAGCCTAGGGAGCCAGTGGCTCCTCGTGAAATTTCCAGGGGCGGATCACTTCTTCAAGAAAGAGGGAGGGAAGGATCCTGATATCTTTTAGATGTCTACACTGGCCTAAAGAGTTGTCTATCGAGGAGATCCTGGAATCGGGGAGGGTAAGGCGGGGAGAGGGACGATAGGGAGGGGCGAGGGTATAAGGGGGGGGAAGACAAGGCGGAACGAAATAACGGAACGAAATAAATGCTGGAAGGAGGTGGGTGAGCTTCAGTGAGGAGGGTAAAGCTGATTAACGTAAATGACGTTTATAATTTATAACACTAAACGAAAAGTCAATCATTGAGCAGAGGAAGGGGACGGGTAGAAGGAAGGGGAACGGAGAGGGGAGGAGGGGTATATACAGTGAAACGTACATTGCATTGTTTGCTCAGTGATGACATGTTTCTATGTCTTCCATAGTGTTGTCGCTTCCCCCCATCCCCACTTCCCATCTGCGTCGTGATGCGCTCTTAGAAACAAAGTTTTTAAACTGTCAGTTATCCGGAAATGGATCTCGAGAAGGAAGGGGAGAATTTGGAACTAAGAGGCTGAGAGGATGGGGTGGGGTGAAGGTGGTGTGTGAGGTGCTAAGGGGGAATCCCCCCAGACCCCCCCCCCCCCCCCTCTTCCTCCTCCCTCTCCCTGCAACGGTAACAAAAACAAAACAAAACAAAAAAAAAGACCGGCGATGATGGCTTAATCTTGTCACGCTGAGAGATTCAACACAGTCACGTTGGCAAGCAAACGTTTCCTCCAGTTTTAACACCAGTCCCTGCTTACAGTGAGGTAAACTTACATATACTGCACGGTGATGCACTTCATATGCACTTTTGTTCTCACGATTCTTTTTTTTTTGTTTTCCTGTTCTTTTATTTTTGTTCGCTTTTTTGGTGTGTGTGTGTGTGTGTGTGTGTGTGTGTGTGTGTGTGTGTGTGTGTGTTTGCTGTTTTATTGTGACCCCGTTGATGCACGCCATAAGTCCAGACGAGGAGACATATTACAAAAAACGTTATTGTGCTTATCTGTGTGTGTGTGTGTGTGTGTGTGTGTGTGTGTGTGTGTGTGTGTGTGTGTGCGCGCGCGCGTGTGTGTGTTTAGCCTACTTATCCGTCACGAAATGGGACTCTGTAATTGTGCTCACGGTAGAGTTGCAGTTATTTGATTCCAGGGGCTGATCGTTCTCACTTGGGTTCCATCGTAGACTTAGATAGAGGTCCATTTGTTAATGTGAAATCACTGTTTTGTGTTCATGTGAAACTTCATCTTATCCTACTGCCGACAGTATGAGTTTGCTTGTGTGATGCAGATGGCTATTTGATTGCCTCCATACCGACCACCGATCTCGTTTGTTTCAATGGATAGCCTCACCGCCAAAATGGCTGCCCGGTCATGGCGTGTCTCCAATGCCAGCACTCGGAGCCTCACGCACTTTTCGTCCACAAAAGTGGTTTCTTCCAGTAAGCCCTTCGCGGGAAAACCATCTAGCCAAACTAGGCAATAAGTAAAGCAGAAGATATCCTCATACTCAGAGTTCGTGGGAAAGAAAGAAACATGGATATACCTGTGCGTTTGTTTGACTTATTAGACGCTCCGATCATAAGTTACGGAGCCGAGGTGTGGTTTTCATCAAATACTGACAATGAACAGAGACAAACATTCGGTAGGCCTGTCTACCTAACTTAGATCTAGTTGCAAAGTGAGATGACTGTAGGCGGAAATCTAAACAAATCTCAAATAAATGAAAGCGAACAGCCGAAAAAACAAAACAAAAAACAAACAAACAAACAAACAAAAAGTAAACGTGGACAAACGAATCACAAGACAAAACACGACGCGTTTCGACCTCTTAGGTCTTCTTCAGGCGAGATACAAAACAATTATTAAAACGAAAATGAATGAGCAATCACTTATCTTCGATCGTTCATTTGAGAAATGTTAAAGCCCTTTCAGAAATTCAAAGATCACATCAGCTGGGACATCTCTGAGCAAGGTTTTCATGGAGTCTGCTGTAAAATATCTATATCTCCCATCATGCAAGTCCAAACACTAAAAAAGAGAATGTTTAGCTGTGTGTGTGTGTGTGTGTGTGTGTGTGTGTGTGTGTGTGTGTGTGTGTGTGTGTGTGTGCGCGCGCGCGTACATTAGCTCGCTCTAACCCACACACATATACACATGTGTACATGTGCACGTCCACACCAACACACGCATGCATATACACACATACACATAGGCGCACGAATGCACACACGTGAGCACATGCCCTTACGCCCACATGCAAGATCACACATACACACAGATATATACACATAAAGCCTATATGTAGGTACGTGTGCTCACATAAACCCACAAATACACACACACACACACACACACACACACACACACACACACACACACACACACACACATGCACACACACTTCTGCACACGCACACACACGCGCGCACACACACACACACACACACACACACACACACACACACACACACACACACACATGCCCATATGTCATACACACATGTACATTCGCTACACACACATTAAAAAAAAACAAAAAAAAACATGGTAGGTAGGCACTCAAAGTCTGACCAGCGCGTTAGGCGAATGCGTAGTTAGACATCCGCTGAGTCGTAGCTACGAGACCTTCTTCAATTGTCTCATCTTTGTTGTTAATTCATTCATTTATCCATCAGCTTCATTCAAACGTAGTGTGGTCTCAAAACTTAGCGGATGCGGTGTAGCGTATATGGACTAGTCCGCACGCAGTGACGCCTCCTTGATGAAACTGAAACTGTGCTTGTGTGTGTGTGTGTGTGTGATATCGCGGAAAAAGACGGTAGTGTGTTACGTCATTGTGGAAAATCGTGGGTTTTCTATTGTAGTTTACGGTCAAAAGACGAATTGGATACTAGCAGAAACGACGAAAATGGCTGCTGATGCATCAGCCATTATTTTAAACACCATTGTGTGGCCTTACACCTTGAAACAGTTAAGAATAAAACTAACGTTTTGATTTTTGTGAAAGTGCCAGACTAATGACGCTTTACGCCTTCATTTATTGAGGAAAACAATCAGTATCCGAGCCACGTCTTTGACAAGATCTTCGGAAGCCAGATCGGATGTCAAAGGTGAGCAGCAGCAGCCATGGGCTGCAGCCGACTAACTTGGTCTCCAAGAGTCGCTCTCAGATCGTCGTCGTTGGGTCAAGACAAAGACAGACATATTTAGTCTGCTGCTTGATCTTGATTGACTATCGTACAACACACACACACACACACACACACACACACACACACACACACAATTATGTATTGTTACACACACTCACATACATGCACACACTGAGGATACTTATGTTGTTAATTCAGCTTTGTATTCATGTAGTGTTAGAGCAGTAGGTGAGCTGTTCAGAAATCAACAATGGTGTCATGCCACATGATGAAGCCGGCAAACTTGTTTTCTTGCATCTTTGGAATTTCTCAAAATATCAGTTGGCTTTGTCAACTTTTTAGTGGTTCCATTATTTAGATTCTCGCTTGGTCAATTATGAGGCCTAGTTGTTTTGTGTTACTTATACCTTATTTGCCAGCTGTTCATGTCAAGATATTCCATTGTTTCGTGAGCTGCCAACACAGGTTGTTAAAGGATAAAGATGGATCTGATCACTTGTTTGCAGGCTGTTTCTTCAAAAAAAATTAAGAAGGCAGTGGTTTTGTGAGAACAGTGACATTGACAGCTCAGTGAGGTATTTGTGGATAGAGATCGAGGAAGCATGACTCAGCAGATATACTAATAAACTTCTCTAGAATAAAAGAAGACAAAAAAGTGATATAAGTAACACACACACACACACACACACACACACACACACACTCATAAAAGGTTGGTAAGTAGCTCCAAACTACGGGGTGCGTGTGTGTGTGTGTGTGTGTGTGTGTGTGTGTGTGTGTGTGTTCTTTCAAAGTAAAACAAATGATGTTTTGTTTTGTATTGTCAGTATAATACATGTGATGTTTTGTGAGGGGATCGTTTTTTTTTTTCCTCCTTGCTTCATGTATTCTTGAGTCACTGAGTCTTTATTGGTTTGCCATACACACTGAGACTGTGATTCTCTCTCTGTTTCTGTCTGTCTGTCTGTCTGTCTGTCTGTCTGTCTCACTTTCTCTTCACCCCCCCCCCACACAGCCAGCCAGCCAGCCAGACATTGTGCACTCCTTTAACATAAGCTTGTAAGTAAGATGTGATATTGATCTTTGTATGCATCCTGTCTTGAACATCATCATTGGAAGATGGATTCTAAAATATTTAGGCCTTATTATGATTGTGAAGGTGATGTACAAAATGATAATAATGTTTTTCTCTCTCAGAACATCCATGGCATAATGGCTTCTTCCTTATCTCCACCCCTCCCAAATATTTGCTCCTTCCTTTCTTTCCCCTCCTTTCCCATCTTCGATCCATCTCCTTCCCATCCCATCTCTATCTCACCCACCCCTTCTGTCTTCTTCCTTCTGAATCCCCCCCCCCCCCCTCCCCCCCCCCCCCCCCCCCCCCCCCTTCAGCCAATACCTCACCACCTTCCCCTTCATCACTCTACCTGTCTGTTTACACAACTCCCCCTCCCCCCATCTCTCTCTCTCTCTCTTGTTCTCTCACTGTCTCTCTCTCTGTCCCTCTCTGTTTCTCTCTTTCTGTCACTGTCTGTCTGTCTCTACCTGTTCCTGTTGAGTCTCTCTCTTTCCTCTATCATATGATAATGTGGGAGGATGATAAGAGTTATTTGTGACAGACGTATTATAGAAAATGATTTGTGAGGATGTAAATAAATGGTGTTGACAAGGTTCTCAACTTAGATAATCTGAACTTCAAAGTGCCAGTTATAAATTAAGAGGGAGAAAGCAAAAAAAAAAAAAACAAAAAAAACAAAAAACAAAAACAAACAAAAAAAAACAATCCTGACAGTTTGATGTAAATGCTCACATAAATGTTCCATGGATACTTTTAATATAATCTTTTCGTGCTTGACCCTGGATTCATGCTTTGGTAGATGCAGACACACACTCATGCACACCTGCATGCATATGCACATACGTGTGTGCGTGCGCGCGCGCGCGCGCGCGCACACACACACACACACACACACACACACACACACACAACACGCACACACACACACTCACTCACACACACACACACACACACACACACACACACACACATTCACACACATGCAGAGGATAAAACTTTTTGCTACTGACCAACTCAGGGGGCTGGTAGAGGAAGTTTTTAACCGCCCCCAGACAAGACCACTGGTCCATCAATTCATTTTTTTTTTTTTCCCTCCATCTTACAAACAAGCAGCCAAAACTAGGCAGCCATTCTGATTGTCTGACTGGGTCATTCACTTGGCAGGATACGTAATGATGGCAGTGTTGTACGTAGTATCTGAAAATGATAGTTTGTGAAGCAAAATCTCTGTCACACTGGTCACCAATATTGGAGATATGTTCATTTTTCTGCCATAGATGTTTGGAAAATATTGCTCTGGCCTGGATGGTAGGTCACAGCGTTTACCAAATTTATGCGTGATGTGATCGTCCGCTCAGGCAGTCGAGCAGCCATTACTGTCCTACCGTGCACTGACCCCACACAATCATTCGCACGCATACACACACACATGCATATGCACACACACACACACACACACACACACACACACACACACACACACACGCTCAACCATTCACACACACACACACACACGCATCATGATGTTATACTCACATACTTTCACAGACAGATTCATGTGCACATGTGAGCACATACACGCACGCACACACACACACATGTAGTCACATACATGTATGCTTGCAAAGATCCGTATGCATGCATGCATATATACATAATCACAGTCACACGTGTAACCTTTTCATACAATATCAACAAAGACACGTTGAAACTTAAAACGGGCTTATTTTTCTGGTCTCTCCCGCAAACCTTCGTAGTTGGTTACACAGATCTCGTACAACATCCAAATCTCGCATAATAACGTACTTAATTAAGTCATGTGATTCTAATAATAAACCAGTCTCGATATACTACAACACGTGTAAATTAAAGCAGATGAGCACTTTGTGTGGTATTTGGAAACATCAGTGATTGCCATCATATCAGAAAAATGCTGCCATGCATACAAATGATGTTTATGTATTTACGCCTAAATCAAGTATTATCAATAAATGACAAAACAGATATATAGCACTATGACTATGGATTGTCAATAGAATCATGGTTCAGAAGGGTATGAAAAAGAAGTTATTAGACTTTTCACTGCTATTGTGCTAATGTCAAATTATGTTTGGGATCAGAGGAAAACCAGGCTGTATGATCAGTTTTCAGCTGACAGCCTGTCCCAGAACTCCTGGCTTATGGTCATGTGACTGGTCAAGCTTGGTTGCAAATGTTGGAGAATTTTTCAGCTGCTTGACATTTTGACTGGAATCATCTCACGTAGATCAGCAATATGAGATTTGACTCTGGCTCCCATACATTTCTTAGTTCATTTTGTAAATGTTATAAAAACAAAGAAAGAAAGAAACTAGAAACACTACTTAAAACATGTCAGTGAAAAAAGTAGTACAAAATAGAAAAGTGTGTAATGCTGACAGTTAATGTGAAAGTTGAAATATACTTTCTGTCTGTTTTAATTTTTAGTTTATGCTGGTACGTGTGCTTGTTAAACTGGCCAGGATCTTAGGTCATTCCTGTCAAGTCAGAGGCAAATCACCTCCTGACCAGGCTTCAGTGGATAAAACCCTCACTATTGAAATTGTCCAGAGCAAAGAAGCTTTGAAAATGTATATCAGGTTTCAGGAAGCTACATTTGATTTTGAATAAAATGCTCTGCAGCATCTAAGTTTGGGGTAATTTGATGGTAATCTGTTGATGCTGTATTGCTTCAAAGGAGTTCTTTTTTTTTCTGCAATATCTAAGTTTGGGGTAATTTGATGGTAATATGTGATCCTGTATTGCTTCAAAGGAGTTCTTTTTTCTCTGCAACATCTAAGTTTGGGGTAAATTTGATGGTAATTTGTTGATGCTGTATTGCTTCAAGGGAGTTCTTTTTTTTCTATCAAGAATGAAGAGAAACCAATTATACTTTGTGATAATCAAAATGTTGCTGGAAGCAGGTGTTATGGGATGAGTTAGTTCAAAGTAATACAATTTGGTGGCAACGAGGCCAGTCTGAGCAATGATGGAAGGGATGCAATCATGCAACGATGCAGTCACAGGGGATGTGGCAGTGAACAGAATAATAAGAGGTGATAACAATAAAATACCTGTACTGTGTGCAGCAAAGTGGAGTGGAACCACCTGGATCTTAATTTGGGTGCATCTAGTGAAAGGCTCTGGATATTGGTCACACAAAAATTATGAAGGGAAAACACACATCCCCCTCCCCTGCCCACAAACAACAAGAATAAGGACAACCACTACCACTGCCACTACCACCACCACCACCGTCACAATCAAATAAACCCCGCTGTAGAATTACAAGTACAATTGTGAATAGACTACCTAACCCGCAACCCTCTCCCCCTTCACCTTCATTTTCTGCCCTACTTACCTGCAGCAAAGGAAGCTGCAACAAGGGCAACTTATAGAGCAAGCACAATGCCTTTCCCCCATCCCAACCCTTACCCCTTCCCTTTCTCCACCCAGCTGTTGCAGATGTTTAATTCTCTCCATGGCCAGTTCCCAGTGGTGGTGTTATTAGATATATGAACTCAACAGGATCGCCTCCCCCCTCCCAACCCCTTACCCCACTGCTTCCCTTTTATGCCTATGTTGGTTTCAGTCAGTCAGAGCCAAGGAGTTGTGTGTAAACTCTGAACTGACTCAGCTGAGTCTGTGTCTATTCTTTCAGGCTGTTTTTTTTTTTTCCCGCAAAATGTCAACGGCATAGCTGCCAACCCTCCCGAATTTTTCAGGAAGTTTCCCCACTTTCGAAACCATTCATGGAATCCTGAATTTTTTGTGGGGTGAAGGTGGGGTAGGTATAGAGGTGTGGAGTTTGGTCATTTTTTTGAAGAGGACTGATAACATGTGTGCGGAACTAAGCCAATCTGATGATACATGAATATCAGCAATAACATGCAATGGAAAATGCATTTTCACTTTAAACCTCAGACTGGTCAGCTGAAGTAGTAAGGTTGAAAAGGCATTCAGTCAAGCGCCAAAGTGCCTCCTCTTTGGCCCACCTCATCTCCCTCATCTGCTGGTGCCTAATTGTTGACTCCATAAGGCTGGCAGCTTTGCTGTGGGAACAAAATGTTTCTGAGCAAGTCAGCTTCTCCAAAGTTATGGTAGTTGCTGTTGTTTTGTTTAGTAGTAGTCTTAAAGTGGCAGCTGCTGTTTGTTGTCAGTCCCTGGGCAAACAAGGTGATGTTTTTTTTTTGTGATACATTTGATGAAAATATAGTTAAGGATTTCTGTATATTTGTCCACCTGATGTTGTATGGATCTATTTTTGGATATGCCCTGCTTTTTGTGAAATCTTTTACATGAAGTCTGTGTTTAAAGAGTTGTGTGAAAGAATGACTTGTGAGTTAACTTCAGCGCAGTAACAGCCCTGATATGGCCGTTTGCGATCAGCTGGGCTATAAACAATATTACCTTACCTTTCAGTTTTATGGAACAGTGATAAATCAGTGTTCAATTTCATGGATGTTTTTTTAACATTTCAAAATGTAAAGAAAGTCAATATTGCCTCCCCTTCATGCCCTTGGCAGCAGTTGTGATTTGTGTATTCTTTACTTTCAAAATATGTAGAGTATATCTATCTATCTATCTATCTGTATATATATATATATATATTTATTTATATATTGCATGTTTGTGCGTGCACATGTGTGTGTGTGTGTGTGTGTGTGTGTAGAAACTGTCGGGAATGTTACATAACCTACATAATCTGTCTGCAGGTCTTATCAGCTGCCTTCATCTGTCTGTCTGACTGCAATCAACATGGCCGATTCAAAAAAGCCGGGAGACAAGCGGCCTTCAGACTCCAAAGCAGAGCATAAAAGGTCTCCCAAAGTTCGACGGTTTGATGTGAAAACTAGAATTCCCAAAGCCCAGGTAATAAACACTGCTTCAAGTGATGACTCTCAGAATATGCTGGATATAAAAGATGAAGTTGCACCCAAAGAAAAGCCTGTAGTTGTTACCACTATTGTTACCAAGAATGAAGGATCTAAAAGTGTTTCTGACATTATTTTGCCAACAACAGAAGCACCTGCAAAGCTTTCACAGAGACCACCATCTACAGAGTGTGCCAGCCCTGGAGTGAAACCTGATGTTTCTGGAAGCTTGAACCAGATTCCGTCCAAGAAGGAGGCTGCTGAGGCAATGTCTGTGAACAAGATGTTTGAGACATCCTTGGAACTGCAGCAGGCCGAAATGGTGAGCAGCCACAAAGAGGAGCGGGGCCAAGGTCACCGCAGAAACATTGTGGACCAGCTCTTCCAGGACTTTGTCACCACCAAGATGAGAGAAGTGGATGAGAGAAGTAAAAGCGTGTCGGGAGAGGGTGACACAAACAGCGCTGAGCTTGAAAACAGCACGAACGAGGTCTCTTTGTCCATGGAGGAAATAAACCGACTCTTAGATGCTGAGATAACCTCCATTAAATCTCGCAGTGTGGTAGCGGGTTTGACTGGTGAAATAGAGTCATCTAGAGATGACAGTGAAAACACTGAAACAGACAGCCACATTAGAAGTGTTGATCATTCCGACAAAGCAGTCCCCACCCAGTCAGTCAGTGACAGTTTGTTGCAGAGTGTCTCTGAGTCAGGTCACTCCTCGATGCAGTCGCTCAGTGTGATGGAAGTGTTTACTGACGCTGCCGATGTGTCAGTGAAACCTGTTGAAAATGATTCTGGGGAAACATCGGGGCAAGTGGGGACAGACGTGAAAGGGGTGCTGGTCAGGAAAAAGCCTGAGGTGAAGAAGCTGGGGTTGTCCATCTGTGCAGAAAGCCTAGCGCGCATCATGGGAAACTGGAAGAATGGACACATTCTGGAGGATGGTAAGGACTGAGTTCCTTCACAACAGTAATGGTTAACATGACATCCAGTTATTGCATAACTTTTTTTCTGTCATATGTGGTTTAAATCCCACAGTAATGTGATGAAGTTTGGAGTGTGAGCAGGGGACAGTGTGTGTGTGTGTGTGTGTGTGTGTGGGTTCATAGTGCTTGTCAATATTGCAAGCAGAACAAACTTGATGACAGGTTTGTTTCTGAATCATTTTCTCTGCCCCTTGTCTAACCCATGTTGTGCAGAACAAACCTTAGCATGGAATGTTTCAAGTGTAGCTTTTCTTTAGCCTACTGCTGATGGCTGCTTCAACTTTGTCAAAAGTTCTTTTTTTTCCCACACTATGTTTTTGTTTTTTGTTTTTATCATCGTGATTCTGTGAGTCATTTAAGAAACTTGTTTTTGGGAGATGAGTGTTCACGCTCAGCAGGGCCTGTTTTTTCTACTGCTCTGACCAGAGGCCTTGTTCAGTGAATTCTATGATAACACTCTTTACTTGAAGTTTTTTTTGTTTTTTGGGACTACTTGTACCTTCCTTGTAAAGATCATCAGTGTGTGTGTGTAAGTGTGTGTGTTTTCTCCACTTTTTACCTGATTCTCTGTTTTATTCTGTGAGTTGTACTACTGTACAAGTCTGCTTTTCATCCACTGCCCTCGTGATTAGACTCAAGGTGTCAGAGGAGAAAAAAGGTGAGCGTTCTTTAACAGTGGAATAACTGGCGACCATTTACACTCTTGAACACTGATTATAAAATATTTGCTTAAGTCATAGCAAGAAGATTAGGCAAAGTAATATCAAAATCAGTAAATGAATACCAAGTTGGAAACCTTAAACATCAGAACATATCAACAGTTTTAAGAACAATCGACGAGGTCATTGAATATTTAAATCACACAAACAAAACTGGTTATCTTTTAGCTCTAGACTACTCAAAAGCTGTCGACTCATTATCTTGTAGCTTCATGTTAAAGGCGTTCCAAATCTTCGGTTTCAGCGAACAGTTAATAAAACAGAATGGAATTCTCAGTAACAATACTTTCAGTAGCATAAACCATGGAGGATGGATATCCCAACCATTTCTGGTAGCATGTGGAGTCAGACAAGGATGTCTGTTTTCTCCCCTTGCTTTTATACTGTCAGTTGAGTCGAAAGCAGCTAAAATAAGGAACAGTGGCATACAGGGAATAAGTTTACCAAAGTGTAATCAGAACAGACAACAAATGGAACAACTGAAAATAAAGCAACTTGCTGATGATAAGACACTTTTTCTACACATAATTCTCAAAATTTTCAGGTCTTCTCTGTTTAATCACACAAAAACCAAAGCAGTGCAGATTGGTACTTACAACTACGAAGAAAACATACCTTTGAACTTACAGACAAAATAGAAATTCTTATATTTTTTCTTAAAACCAGTACAAGAGCCCAGCACATCAAAGATAACTGGATAAAAAGATTGGAAAAAATGCACAGTCTTATGAAGTTATGGAGTCAGAGAGATTTTAGTATACATGGGAAAATAGTCATCGTAAAAAGCATCTTAGCAGCCAGTTAATATTCATAATGCAGTCAGCTCGATTGCCAGAGAAAGTTCTCACAGAGGTAAACTGAACCCTATATAAATTCATTTGGCAATAGAAGTAGTCGAATAAAAAAGCGTTCGAAAAAACCAAGGGAAAAGTGATGGGAAACAGTTTCAAGCACAGTGGTCTTAAGATGGTCAACATAAGTCAGCAACAAATGTGCTTTTATCTTCAGTGGATAGGTAATTGTACATGTCACCAGATGATCACCGGAGTCTTATTCCCAAGTGGTATTACCATCAGATAGCAAGCGGCAACCAAATTTACGAAAGAAAAACTATAAGCCATTAGAAATGCAGAGAGTTCTTGAAAAAATTAAATGCAAGTTTTGGAAAATTTTTTTTTGCACCTGTCTTGAAAATGAAAAACGCTAAATACAATGGTAAAAATCGGTATAAATAACTTTAAAAAATCAGCTAATATGGAAAAACAGGTTAATGCAATATAAGCATCTTTCTCTCATTTTTGCTGCTTGGAAAAATAGTGGAATAGAGACTGAGAGAATCAAAGATATAATAAATCTAAATGAATCTAAACTTCTAAACAGAAGAATTTCAACAAAAATAGACTAAAGTCCAGCCATTACTATGTTCGAACTAAACGCGGCAACTAATGCTCTCCCACAGCAGTGGAAAGAATGGATTTGTCAACAACAAAATGGAACGATTAACTCGGAATACACAGAGCAAGTTGAAGTATACAATTTCTGTTCCACACCATAGAACATTCTACAGTTTTTACATAATAAAATGAAAAGTGGAACAGATATACAGCCTTGCGCTGTCGGTCTCTGCAAAGAAAACTGAACATTAAAATCAGTAAAAATGTATGGACACTACCTCACGTTGACAAAGGAAGTTCAATTACTGGAACTACAATGAAAAATATTGCACAACATCCCAACTAATATACTACTACACAAAATGAAGCTAGTAGATGATAACAGATATTCCATCTGTAGGGATGAAGTGGATTATATCAAACATTTCTTTTATGAGCTCTTGCCCATTTCTCTTTTTTTTTGAAAAAGATTGAAACTTACACTCAAGGTCTTTTTCGAATGCAGATAAAACTGTCATTATGTGACGTCCTGCTAGGAATAGATAATTGATGCTTAAGCAGAGATGCTTTTGAAAGTTGTAAACGTCATCTTGATCAGCAAGCATAAGTATAGCAAAGAAAAACAAAATCTATTTCTCCTACATACTTAATATTTGAATGCCAAATGATATATAGCACCTCATGATTTCCATGACTTCCCCAAAGTAGCATGTTTCTCTCTCTCTCTCTCTCTCTCTCTCTCTCTCTCCACAGACAAGAGGTCTCTTGTCACTAAGATAAATGTCCTTAGCTTGAAAAGTACTATAAGTGATCACTCACCTATATCATGCACATGGTTATACAAACCACCAAAAATCTCAAGCCAAGACCATACCACCATTTACTATAGATCCTTAAGCACTTCAGTAGAATGGGTTTCGCCATGAGTTATGTTTGGCATGTCTCGACAATGCTTTTAATTTTACAGATTGTACTGACGCATTAGATGCCTTCAATGAGGCATTTCTAGCTGTGGTAGAGAAACATACACCACTGCATCAAAAGAGAGTCAAATCTTTGGTTCTTCCTGTTTGGCTCACAGCAGAAATAACTGAGGCCATGAAAATGTGAAAATGTGAAAATCTGTGATCAACTCAAACATGAAAGTAAGCAGCCATTCAAGAAAAATATCCACTTACTATCGGAAGAAATTACAGTACAAAAGCATGCTGAAAGGGGGAAAACAAGAAAGCCGAATATAAAAAGCAAAGAAACCGGGTTACTGAGGGTTTCTGAACTTATTAGAAACTCTAAGAAACAATATCTTAATAGCATGTTAACGGCTAATAAAAATACAGCTTCACTATGACACACATATAAATGAAATAACACATGTATAGATCCCACAGCAGATCACCTAGCCAATATCAGTGGTCACCAAACTCTTTCAGTGATCATTTCTTAGATATATCCGAGTCTGTTGAAAAATCTGATAAATCATACACCATGGAAAACTACATTGGCCCTTCTTTTCTGCACATGTTCTGCAACTGCTGACTCAAAGTGGATCATTCACTGAAAATACCTCTGTTGCTGTCCAACAAGTTGGTGCTCGCGTTACAGGTCTCAAGAATAAAAAAATCAATGGGACCTGACAAAATAAATACTTCCCTCTTAAAACTTGCTCTCCCCTATGTAGTCAAACTCCTTACATTTAGATACAACATGTATCTAAAACAAGGCAAAGTCCCACCTGCTCTTAGTCAAATCAGCAAAAATTTTTCCAGTGCCCAAGTCAAAAGGCTTCTCAGACTTGAACAATTTTAGATGGATTTCTCTCATCACTGTGGTGTCAAGGCCACTTGAAACGCATGTCCACAAACACCTCATGCAGTATCTTGAGAGCAATAATCTTCACCACTCCTTTCAGTCGGGTTTCCGCCATTAACATTCTTGCCTAAATGCCTTAGTCCATCTCTGAGATACATGCTTATCCATGATAAATCAAAGCAAAATAACAGGTGTGGTCTTTCTTGATTTTAAAGAAGGCTTTTCATTGTGTTGAACACAAAATATTACTTAAGAAATTAACTTTATATATCCGAGACTAGAACACAATATCATTCTTTAAATCCTATTTGACCACAGAACACAAGTTATCTTTAGCAGTGGCAACTTCTCATCTACAAAGATTACAAATTTGGAGTGCCCCAAGGTTCTGTTCTAGGGCTGCTTCTATTTTCTTTGTTTATAAATGATCTCCCATTATCAGTTTCACATCCTTTTTGCTGATGATACTTTCCTTCACACCAGTGCAGTGGACTTACTGACAGTCCAAAATGCTCTACAGCAAGGTTTAAACGATGTCTGGTAGTAGTGTAATTATAATTCCATGATGGTTCATCCTAAGAAGACAAAAAGCATGGCAGTGACTTCTAGATAGAAACACCAAACAGAAACTCTAACTCGAAGTCTCAGTCTGATTTTAGATGGCAACGCCATAGAACAAGTGCATAAGCACCGAGTCATGGGAGTGGTGGTGGACGAGGAACTGAAGTGGCAGTCCCACATTGAATTTGTCGTTAACAAGATGGCTTGCAGTCTGTTCATGCTTAGACAATGGAAGCCTTACGTACAAATGCTAAAAAAAATTAGCAGAAAAAAAAAAGAAAAAAAGGAAGAAAATAATCACCTTAGGCGTTCCATTGATCCGATAACTGATGCAAAAAAAAAAAAAAAAAAAAAAAAAAGGAACTTGTTCTTCATGTTATTGGATTTGTTAAGATGGTGGCTGAGGTGCTTGGATTGAGAAAGATTGTATGTGAAGGTGTGCATTGATTGAAAACTGACCCCCCTCGCTTACCCCATGATACAGACATACACACACAAAAAAGCATTTCCCCTTATTTGGAGAGAAATGTTCTAATAGCTTGAGAATTGAGAGAAAGTAAAACTGAAAAAAGAGCATATGTATAGACCCAGGCAGGCAGACAGGCACAGAGAGAGAGAGAGAGAGAGAGAGAGGGGGGGAGAGAGAGAGAGAGAGAGAGAGAGAGAGAGAGGCAGGCAGACAGACAGACAGACAGTGAGAAGCTCATTTTAATAATTTGTGCATATATAGTATGTATATTATTACATATGGTCTATCACGGATACTGTGCATGTTATCCAGGTGAAGTGGCCTCCTCCACAGACTCTGATGGAGACAAAGCATTCAAGATGGACAGAGCAGTGGAGGAAGAAAGTGAGGACAGCGAGGTGTCGGGCACAGGCTCTCTGTCTGACTCGGACAAAGGGAAAGACGGCAAAGCGAAGAAAAAAGAAGAAACACAAGCACAAACACAAGAAAAAGAAGAAGCACAAATCTCAGAGCAAAGAGAAGGAGAAGGAGGAAGAAGAGAGGGCCAATGAAAAGAAGTCATCGAAAGAGAGGAAAGAGCGGAAGACATCCAAGGAGAAGAGTGACAGGAAGTCGTCGAAGGAGACAAAGGAGAAGGAAGAAGCGTCGGAGAAGAATACGAAGGAAAGCAAGTCCAAGGATAGAAAGAAGAGCACTCACCGGAAATCCAAGTTGGTGGTTATGACATATGCCACTGTGTGTGTGTGTGTGTGTGTGTGTGTGTGTGTGTGTGTGTGTCTCTACATGTGTCTCTGTCTGTGTCTTATTCTGTGTGTATGTGTGTGTGTGTGTGTGTTACTTGTGTATCTGTCCATCTCTGTGAGTGTGTATAGTTTGTGTGTGTGTGTGTGTGTGTGTGTGTGTGTGTGTGTGTGTGTGAGGAGAGTTTTTTTTTCTGTTTCAGTATCCAGCAAAGGTACACCTTATACACAAAAAAAAAAAGAAGAAAAAAAACCAAACCAAACCAAACCAACAAAAAACAAACACACCCAATAATGACTCACATTTACTTGTAACATACATTGAAAAATGTAACAATTTTAGATGTCATGAGGAACATAAGAAATATGAGAGAAAAAGAAAAACTCAGATAGGTATCAGCAAGAAGGATGGGTATATATATGACAATACAGCATCAAATTTGTTTTGATTGCTGTTAACCTTAGCATTATAGAGTTCTGTTTCAAGCTGTTGCCTAATTGACACAGAAAAAATCACTACATTTTGCATAAGTGTTTTTGGAGCTAACGTCAATAAAATAAGATTTAGCCAGTATAATGATAAAGTTGAAAGTTGCCTTTGTGCATGATGACCCTATAAAAGGATTACAATATCATGTGTGATTTTAAAGTCAAATGAGTGGACATTTTTCACTAAATAATTTTCTGCATCTTTCAGAAAAAGATATGAATGTAATTGCTTTCATACAAATCTCTTTTTTGAAGGATAGAGAAAAGGATTGCAATGGGAACCAAAAATTGGTCCATAATTTACAATGTATATATATATATTTTTTCCTCACTAATCAGTATATATTTTGTCACAATGCTGTTCCAGTTTTGATGTGTGCTTTTAACTTTTTTTGGTCATTCATAAAAGTTTCAAAGCATTAATATATTTCCTGATGCTGGGTATATTACACATCCTTGTTTTTCAGTCAACTGTTTTTCTGCTTATTTTGTCTTGTTTACCATTTGACATGAAATTGAAATACATATTTAGAAGTTTTAAAGAAGTGGTCAGGTGGGTTAGGTCCTGAAATCCAGAGGTGTAAGAGTTTACACAAAACGAGGGAGTTCAGAATATCAAAAACTCCAACTGGTGTAACATTTCTCAGTGACCAAATTCAGATTGATATTTTAACTTCTGAAAAATTATTGTTATAATTCATGGTTTTACATTCCTGTAGCCAAAAAATTATCATGATAATCTATGGTTTCACGTTCATGTAGATCATGGGTAAACCAAACACCAAGTTCTTTTAACATCCTAGCCATCTTGCTCGTGATTTCTCATTGTTCATGAACAATCCTGAAACTCTGCCAAATGTGGTGAAGATACGAAAAGACTGTTCAAATGAATTTTGTGACCATTGTTTAGTAATTGAGTGTCCTCAGCGAACTGGGAAATTTTGTGTTCTACATCATTTATTTTCAGACCTTTGATTGTCTTGTCTTCCTTAATCATTATTGCTGAGATTTCTGTGTAGTTAATGAATGAAAAAGGAGAATTAGGATCTCCATGTCCACATCCCCTTTCTTTTTTGAACCACTGTACAGTTTGACTTTGTACAATAACCAGTGATTTGATATTTTTATAAGATATTTCTGTCCAGTTACATATACTCTCACTAACCCCCAAACCCTCTTATGTGTTTAACATTAAATCTCAACTAAGGGAATTGAAAGCTTTTTCAGAATCTGTACAGAGTAAAAGTCCCGGGAAGATTTTGACATTTAAATGATTAATCAAATCATAAAATAGTCTCATGTTGTCACCTATGAATCTGTTAGCCATCAAGCCTGTTTGATCTTCACAAATAGGTGAAGGTAAAGCACTTTTTAATCCCATAGAAATACTTGAAGAACCTGTCGTATATTCTGCATTTAGGGGAAAAGTAGGTTGCCAGGTCTGTCACTGCTTGGTATACATATGATTAGTCCTTCCTTCTGTGTTGAAGAAAATTCTTTGCCTCTGTATGATTTATTTAGGGATCATACCACAAGTGGACCTAGTATTTTCCAGAAGAACTAGAAGAATTCTGCAAGAAATCCATCTGTACTTGGAGTTCTCCCCTGTTTCATGCTTTTTCAAACTTGGCATGCAGGTTCTGTGCTGATTTCTCCCACTAACAGTAACACACACAAACATGTTTTGCTCATCTTCAGGTAACTGAAACAGCTTTATCAAGTTTTCAGATTTCACACTTTTCATTTATCCTTTTCTAGAATACATTTTAATAGAAATGCTTAATTAACTTCTTTCAAGATATCTTTATATTCAATGACAGTTTTATTATCCATGGTCACTAGTTTAGTCATTTGTTCACCAATGCATTTTCTTTTTTCAAATTTGCAAAAGTATTATGATGTTTACACCACCATCCTTCATCTTGACTTTGGCTGTACTGATAGGCCTTCTGTATTCTTAACTCTTAATTTTTTTCTCAATTTTGCAGATATATATCAGTAAATTTTATTGTCCATCTTTTCAAGAGCTTCCAAGTGTTTTATAACCTTATTATCTTTTTTTCCTTTTTCATTGTGGCATAAGCTATTGATGTTCCTCTTATTTTCATGAATAGGAAATCCAAAAACAGTGTATCTGAAATTTTGAATGTGAGTCCAGATTTTTACTAAATCAGATAGCTGGGAATTATCTTACCGATTTGTCAACAGCATTTTCTTTTGATTCTAAAGTGAAGTGACCATAGTCGGAAACTGAAACAAAAGAAACGATACTATTTCACTGGACAAAAGGGACAAACATTTACAAGACAAAACAAGACATGTTTTGACCTCTTTGGTCTTCTTCAGGGAAGATAAAGAACTTTCAGGACCATGAAAATGAAGACAAACTATCATTTATCTCCTCAAAATGGACACAAAATGAATGTTGAATGAAAACGAGGTTGCTGGCAAGGAGATAATGCGAGTTAAAACCATAATGATGATTAGAGCAATGATGATTGATAGCAGTAATAATAATAGTGATGTTGATGATAAATATGTTAAAAGAGATGATAAGGAGAGGATTATTTCCGTTGATAGTAGTAATATGACAAAAGTAGTAGTGTTAATTTTCTTTTACTATTGTCAATATTAGTTCATTATTCTTGTCTACATATTGCTTATCCTTTAGCAGAGATACATTAAAATTCCAGAATCTTTTTATCATTACACCATTACCAAATTTCACGGAATGGTCAGACAAATAGCCTGGTACAATATCAGATTTTTCATAATAAGCCTTAAGATTTTCAGATGATCCAAATATGTGCTAATCCAATTTCTTCCGTCATATGTATGTGTTCTTCTTTTGCTTCGGTTTATTATATTGTACATTTAACTCTAAAAGTCAAATTTGGAGTATATTGTGATATCCAGTCACCCAATGCAATAATGATATGAATTTTGTAACACCTTAAGGTTTCTTTAAGAGTGCTGTGAAATAATAGATCATCTTGATTTATTCAGACATATTCACTAGGAGAAATTCTTTTTTCAGATGAACTGAATGGTACAATTATAATGACCATTTTAATCTTGTGAACATATAATTTTAAAATCAAAATGATTTGAAAAAACAACACAGTTACACTCTGGAATTGAACAAAAGGAAGCAAATAAGGGTTTATGACCCCATTCTGTAATTACATAGTTCCCTAGTTTGTCAAGTGGATGCATATGTACTGCAGAGAGGATATTGGATATTGTTTTCTTTTTTGAATAGTGAAGAACATCCCCCATGTTTATGTATTCCTGAGTCCTTGACAGTTGTAGGACCCAGTTGTTATACTATCCATGGCAGCTGACCATTTTCTCAAGAGCACAGAATACACTATGGCTATTGAAATATCATTTTAAGAGCAAAAAGAGTAAAACAGTTGTAGCCACAATGATGGAAACAAGAATGAAAATCCAGTTCCTACATATGGCACAACTTGTGCATCATTGTCCCTCATGAAATATGTTGAGAAAGTATATCCCATGGTCTGAAACACAAAATACACAATGACAGACAGGGAAAGAGATATAATCTGTGCGTTATAACATGCATGAGAGGTTAAACTCATAAAATTTTATAGTACGCCCAGATATAGGATGGTTCTCCCATTCCCTACCACCTCAACCGCTTTTCCCCATCTCCTTCCTGCTCTCGCATGCATTATGTTATGCACATTTTTTCGATTATCTGGCGACACATGTTCAGTTATGTATGTGAACATTCGGCAGTGATGTAGAGTATTATTGTGTGGTCTTTGGGGGTAGGTGGGGTGAAGGTGTTTTAAATTATCCAAATAAGAAATTAAAAACTGTTGTTGGGGTGTTTGATGGAGAACCTGATAAAGTCTGTTATTTGGGGGAGCAGGAGGGTTGGGTTAAAATTTCACAAGATTTAAAGTTCACTGATCTAGATATTTTTGCTGTTGTTTTTGTTGCTGATCAGTGTTAACATTTTATGAATGATTCTTTGGACTAGAGGTGTTCAGCTTGATTTGCACTCCTTTTGATGGTGTCTTTTCCCTGTTCTGGGGTTTTTGTTTGTTGCTTATAGAGTTATTCGTTAAAGTGAATCTGATTCTGTTACACAAAACTGTATGTCCTTTATATCCCCATGTGTACCTTCAGAGACACTGTTATGCCCTTTCCCCCATATGTATGTGTGTGTGTGTGTGTGTGTGTGTGTGTGTGTGTGTGTGTGTGTGTAAGCGCATGTGACTTTTGCATGAGCACGTTTTTACACAAGTCTTGTTTGTTACATAACTATGCTTATCCTTCTGGGACTGAATAAGATACATATTTTTAATTGAAAGTAAATGCTTATGGTAATGGCTTTTTTAATTTGTACAATATTCTCCATTGTGTTTCCAAAAACAGACATTTAAATGACATCAAATCCAGACTATTTGTGTGCTTGCACATATGTATGTTTGTGCACATGAGCCCTTGCGCATGTGTGCATGTATATGCCCTGTGTGTGTGTGTTTTGTGTGTGTGTGTGTGTGTGTGTGTGTACACATGCATTTTGTGTGTGTGTGTGTGTGTGTGTGTGTGTGTGTGTGTGTGGATGATGTTGAGGATAGCTTTCTTTTGCTGTCGTTCTACTGGTTAAGTATTCAGATATTGTGCTGTTAATAGCGTACAGATGGGTTTGCATTTATCAGTATCATAGCAGAAGTGTTTTTTACCAGAGAAGTTACACTGCTACAGTACTTACAGAAAGAAATGCAGGCGGAATGCAGCTTTTCCATCAGGCGCAGCAATATTCCATTGGCACAATTATGAACACAGTTCCCCCCTCTCCCCAGCTAATGCTCACAGCATAACCCAGTGGTGCATACAGGAACACAATGAATCGATATTCCATACAATTTATGGCTCAGGTGCACCCACATAAAAGACAGTGTTGCATTCTCTTCACAGTGCAAAGTTTGAATTGGGTCATTGTAGATCACCCATACAGAACAAAGCACTGAAGGCTCAGATCATAGTCAATTCGTACTAACTCTTAAATTTTATCAAAATCAAAGTTCAGTGCAGAGTTGCTTGACAGAGCATTTTGATACATGTCTGACCTTTTTGGTCAGTTATAGTCAAGTCCCTTTACGGACATGTTTGTTTGCAAGACTGTTGGACAGAGAAAGAGAGTTGATACTTTGACAGGTAATTATTGTAATGCCTTCAGCTGAACAGCTCGGGGGGGGGGGGGGGGGGGGGGGGGGGGGGGGGGGGGGGCTGGTGGGATGAGAGGGGGGAGAGAGACATACTGATGTAGTCTATTTTTCATTGTTGAGTTTTGAAATATATCCTGACTTTTGCAGTAGTCTTTCTTAATCCTTTTGTGTTTATTTTGTCATCTACAACAGCACAAAATTAAAATGCAAGTATTTGAGTACATGCTCTAAAAAAAAAGAAAAAGAGAAAAAAAACAACAGCAAAACAGACTTGAAAACGTCAAGAGGCAGAAAACAATAACAAGAACAAGAACAACAACAATAACAACAACAACAACAAGAAAAAAAAAGAGTGTAAACAACGAAACAAATACACACCTCATAAAAAATGAAGAAAATGTCAAACGTTCTCACACATTCTTATATTTTCATCCTTGTTTTTTTCTTACTTGTTGAAGTGTTGAAATTCTGCATTTCTTTCAAGCACATTATTTTTGTAATGCAAAATTTTGATTGTTTATTTCTTTTCTCTTCAGATCCCCGGAACCCTTTGACCCCTGGGATGCCCGAAGTTACAGAGTGGACACCAGACGTAACAAAAGTCGGTCTCCTCACGTTTCCAAGAGCGGTCACAGGGAGCACTCAAAGGACCGACATCGTGACAGGTCCCGAGACAGAACCAGAGAACGGTCCAAGGAGAGACATCACAAGAGACACAAGAGTCGATCCAGGGAACGGTCCAGAAAGCGTAGCAGATCCAAAGAGAAGGAGAAGCGCAAATCTGACGACACGGGCGATGACAAAGAGAAAGAGCAGGCTGACCTGAGGCTGAAAATCGATAAAAACAAGCTGCGCAAAATTGCCATGTAAGTGTGGCTTTTGCCCCTCTCCTCTCTCTCTGTCTTTCTGTACTAATCCCCTGTCTGCACAGCATACTAGCCGCATTTTATGCTAGGTGGATGCTCTTTTCTGTAGCACTTGTGTTGGTGTATTTTTTTATTTAACTGGTGTTTGTGCTTCATGGGTCGCACAGGATCCAGAAGTGCAACAAAATTGTGATATCTCTTGAAATGGTCACTATATAACATGTATTTGTCAAGAACTTAATTATATGTTTTACTGTGTTCAGGTATGTCATTTGATCTGCTCACTTCAGACGACACACATACTACAGGAACAATACTCCCTAATCTTGATCAGTAGTATTTAACTATTCAGATCTGATGATTCACTTGGCTCAGGAACCATACATGTGAGTTAGGCTTTACCATGACTCACCCTTAGCCAATGATGGGGATCTTCAAGGACCCATTCTATTTCAAGACGAAGCCTCTGTGAAGTGTTGGGGTAGTGATAGACCCACGTTATCAAGTCAAGTCATATTGCTTATAGCCTGGCCTACTGCATAAGGGCTGACCCACATGATCAGAAGTGTGTCATCAGAATTATTCAGTTAATGTCAGATAAAGATTAAGCAGTGATTTGAAGGCATTCTTCTCAACAGGGTTTGTGCAGGTTATGGACATCATACAAGTCCTGGAATTATTAAAAAAAAGTGATTTCCTGGACTGGAAAGCCATGGAATTGTGATCCAAGTCATGGAAAAGTCGTGGGATTGAAAAAAAAAAGAAACCTTAAGAAAATGGTGGTGTGAGTGCATCTGTGTCAATGCAGAAATCAAGCAAATATTTAGTTCATTAGAGGCAGCGTGGTTTTGGCCATTTTTGTAACAACAGGAGTGCATTTTGTGTGTGTGAAAATGGCTGATTTGGGGTCAAGTATATTTCTGAAAATGGCATGGAAAAGTCATTGAAAAAATCACACAAAATATTTACTTTCTCAACCTGTATGGACCCTGTATAAGATGTAATCTCATTTCATGGCAGAAGACCATCCTCCTCTTCAAGTTCCACAAGGATGTACTTGCCTCATATCAGTATCAAGGCTGGTGAAATTGTAGAGTGTTCATGCTCTGAAGTTATGGGTTTGATCCATAGCAGTGCCAGGGGGGGAGGGGGTGGTGGTGGTGGTGTGTGGTGGTGGTGTGTGTGTGTGGGTGGGGGGGGGGGGGGGGGGGGTGATTGAATTGAAAGTGTGGAGCAGGATTTTTCCAATCTCACAAATCAACACATGCAACAGACCTACTGGTGACTGAGCCCATTTGTGTGCATTGTACTCACAAAAAACATTTGTTGATGTTAAGGGCTGTGGTAGCCTGAATGCTTGTATGTGAGTGCATGTTAGCATTCAGAACCACACGGGCCATAGACTTTGTATCATATAAATGATGTGTAATTGTTATAAAAAAAAAATCAGATTGTTGTTGTTAAATGCCCTGTTATGCGTGTTAGCATACAGTAGGTTATTAAAGCATGAAAATGCACGGCATGTAGTGATGTACCATGAAACTTGCAGAGGAAATTCAGACTCGGCTCAGCATTTCCCATGGCCCACTGAAACGCAAGAGGTTGTGCAGGAGTCTGTCATGGCTTCTTCACATCTTGTGGTCATAGGATGGTATGAGAATCATGGTTCATCTCTGATTCTGCTCAGGATCCATAGCCAGATTTGTGTAGGAGATTGCAGAGTTCCGCATTCTTAAAAATGTGTGGGAAGTATTTGACTATTTCACGTTCAGTCTCCAGATGTTAAAAGAATAATTCATACTTCCGGGTGGGTTGGGGGGATTGAGGCAGGGTGGTGTGTGTGTGTGTGTGTGGGGGGGGGGGGGGGGGGGGGGGGTAAACAAGGAGTATGAACTGGTATCAGTAGATGAAAGCATGAATATCCTAAACAGTCCTTTCATTAATAATGAGTATGTTGAAGAGACACCAACAATCAATCTTTGGGTGAAGAAAGGTTTTGTTCTCATACCTCCTGATCATAAATGCTGCATGTCTTCAAATCTTAGGAATGAAAAACAGGACAGGTTTATACTTTGCCGAAATTTCCATTCATGATTTTCAACATCAAAAGCATTATCCCTCCGATTTTACATGATGTGGAATACTGGAGATTGGGAGGGAGCAACAGGAAAAGAGAAAGACACAAAGATACAAATAGCTTTGGCACTCATACAGAGATAGGTAGATTGATCCATTGGTAGATTTGTTTGTTTGCTCTCAGTTGAAAGATTTGAATCCGTGACCACATTCATAAGCAGATCAATTAATCCTAAAACAAATTCAGTGTTTTACACACTCTGTCTTCCGGTCTTGTAGAGTATTAGTGCGTTAGAGCAACTGCCATTTTTCAGCTTCTCATCTTTGTGTTTATTAAATATTATATATGATCAAGTCAACTTATTGAAGTTATTCTGTACTGAGACAGCATTTCTAAGAGATGATTATGCAGCTGTGCAAGAGACACTGATCTGTCTCTTTTATTTGTTTGTTTGTTTCTTTCTTTGGTTTTTTCTTTTATACCTTATTTCAAGTAGTACCTCAGTCAGCAAAGTTTTATCTGTCCATTTCACATTCTGTGTGCATTCCAATCCTTTCGTGTGAATCAGTGAACAATCACACACCTGTATGTAGATTAAGACCTTTCCTCCACTTTTTCTTCCTCCTCACAATAAAGACAAAAAGAAGACTGAAAACCGCCACCATTACCACCAGCACTACCATTCTCACCACCACCTCCATCCTCACCATAAACAGCTAGAACAGTAAAATGAACAGCAGTTACTAGAATGTGAGAAACATTTCCTCTGTAGTGAGGGCAAAGTCAGGAAGCAGAGAACAGACAGAGAGCATTTGTAGGGAAAGAACGCTAACGTCCAGCGAACCAGACTGTCCAAGCCAGTTTTACATTAGTTAGTCGTACAGAATATGTCTGTAGATCGGAAGTTTGACAATAGAACTGAATGAACTTGGATGCATGGCTATTTTTGTTGTTCTGCATGTTCCAGGTGGGGTTTGTGGAAGACCATCTTTAAGACAGCTGCGATTTTGATGATCATGGTGTGTTGAAAACATGCAACAGCTATGTGGAGTTATTCTTACTGCATGCTGTGACTGTTGGAAACAATAACATCTCAAGCATTTGGATGTGGATATTGATCATTTGTGTTTAAAATTTTGAGTGCACTTCGGTGTTTCACCAGGAACGTGTGCACAGGGAGATTGGTGGATATAGCTGACCTGCTCACTATGCTCTATTTCTCCATGGATTTTGCTGATGGTCTTCCATGGGACAAAATTTATGGAGCACATCAGTTTTTTTCTCCAGCTCAAGCAGCTATGCACTGCTCCATTTAAAAAAAATGAACAAATCGGCAAACTGATAACCAGCTAACCAGAGTTGATTCCTTCAGTTCTTTTCTCTCCTGCTGTCACCTGTATTGAAATTTGCCACTGAAGAGTGAAAAAAAGTATGTTCTGTGGATTGTTGCTCTTTCGTGGCTGCAATGTACGGCCACGATGGACCTGTGTGCTTGTTTTGCGGCCAGACTGTCCAAAAGCTGGCAGCAGACTTCATTCTGCATTTTCTTCTTATTTAATCCCTTTGGACTGGATGCGATTGGTATATCCAAGGACAAGAAACCCAGCAGTCAGTTGGTGTTTGTCTGTGGCAGTGACAGAAATTATGGATCAACTGCAACGAGTGTTCACATTGATTCTCTTCTGCCAACTGGTGCATTTTCGCAGCGAAGGTATTGCCTCACTTTTCCGCCTTGTCACCCGTGCTGGTTGTTAATACATTTGGAAATTTGGAAAGTTGCTTGGTTGTGAATGTTAACTTTTTATAGAGGAAGATGATTTGTTTTCTCTGTTTTTAACGATAATGGTGATTCTGACTTGCATCTGACATTGGAAGTCATAATCAAGTTCCAGAGTTGTGCAGATTTCGAACAAGCAAAGCCACATTCTCCATGAGTGGATTTTATCCGTGATTGAAGGATTTTCGTCAACAGTACCAACGGTAACTTTGTTGTTGTGACTTTGATGGTGACCTGCATTGTCTTCCATGATCTTTTGAAGAGAAACACCACATTCCTTGGAATTGTATTCAAGCGACATGCCCTGCAGTTGTGTTCTCTTCTTGTCTGTCTGGCTTCCTGTCATTGTCATTCCATCCTCTTGTGTCTACTGGCTGAAGTCTTCTGTTGCCTGTTGGTGGGCTTGCTGTCTTGCTGGTGCCAGTGCCTTAGTGGAGTGGGGATGGTAAATCAGCTCTGATGATTTGATGTCAGTGATTGCTTTGCTGTGAGTTTCAGTATATCTGTTGAGTTTATGAAGAAATTGGGAGAATTTTGCGCTGTTTCCAGTAACTGAAATGTGTGAGAGTGGAAAATGATCTCCATTAAGAATGATGTATATGTATCAGTGATCTCCATTAAGAATGACGTTTATATCAATGGAACTTGAACATGGTCTTCCTGAGTTTAGTGGCTTAACATCAGTGTGGATGATTAATGCATCTGGTATTTTGGTGAATAGCGCTTCCAGTGAGCTGCCTGCTTGCTGGTTTGTCTAGCTGAGTGGAGATTCTTCCATTATCAGTGCTTGTGGTCTAACTTGGAAGATAATGTCATTTGTAGCCAGCCTGTTCATCAAGCTGTGAAGTTTCTGCCACAAATAGTTAATTATACTTCATATCGGAATCTAGCGTGTGAAGTGCTCATTGGATTCAGTTACAGGGGTCTGATTACGTTATTAGGAGATAAGCATCCATGATGTGATGCTGGCAAATATATCCAGTTACATGGAGGACTGTTTCATCAGAATGTGACAGCGGAAAATATTGTGTATTGTGTTACTTGATTGTGAGTACTATTATGTCCAGTAGGACTATGATACAGTGGAACATAATCTAGCCCAGCCGATGACGGTTTATTGGATCACTATTGTGCATTGTGACATGTTGTGAACGAGTATGGAAAAATGTGAATTGAGTATGAAGGCAAGATTGTCACCATCAGTGTCTGTGTTTTAGATCAACATGGTGGTCTGTGTAAAGGTCTGGTATGTCTCTTGCAAGATGAGTATGACCAAGGATACTATTTCCATTCAATGTCCGTCCTGTGATTTGGAACATATCTTCTTTGTGACCAGTGTGCAAAGAGTTCCATCTCAGTTAAGTCACAAAGTAAATTCATAAGCCTTGTCTTCCTAAACAGTTATCTTTTGTGTGAAAAAAAATGTGGTATTGTTGTGAGTGTGAATCTCCAACATGTCAGTTCATGACTCGAATAATGGTGAGAAAATGGTGCTTCTTCCTCATTTTTGTATGTGACTGTGAAAAGCAATCTTGATGAGCAGGGTTTTAGTACCATGGGTTGTTCTCCATACAGTGGTTTGTTAGTGTTACAATGGCTTGTTCTCTGTTTATAGTTTTTTCAGTTGATGTCATCCGTTACAGAAAATAAACAAAACAACCAAAGTCAGTGACAGCTGTTCTATCTGTTGTCTGCTGATGGTAGACAATTGTGTTTAGTTATTTACTTTAAAAGATACAGACACAAAGACTGCTTTGCTTTTCATATTGTATTGATGTTTGCATATAGATGGCATTTTCACTTGTATATATTCAAGTGCCTTAGACTGGAAAATCTTCAGATGTCTTCAGATGCCTTAACACTCTTGCAGTCGCTCTAGCTGTAGCTGGCCATCTTAGAATCGGCTCCATGTGCTCAAACTGTTCGACTGTGTCATCTGTGTTAATGGGATTTTCCATCGCTCGCAAAGACGGCTTTCCTCGCCTACTGTGAATGAAACTTTCCTGCAGATTTCTGGTATAACCAGAAGAACGCTAGTGCTAATTGAGATGCTGAACATGGCTTTATTCATGAGAGAGGAGTTACACAAGTGAGAGACAAGGTTTTACCTCTGGTGTAACCAGAAGAAAACTGGTGCTAATTTATACGTTTGGTATTGCTTTTTTTCATATGAGAGGAGCTAACAAACAAGGTGCTACCATCCACACATGTTTGTAGGAAAAAGCTTAACAAATCGCTGATAAAGAAGGAACTTATGTATTAAGAGTGTGCTGAGGGGGAAAATAGAAGATACTTTGTGTCAAGATGATGAATTCAAGAGTGGTGGTGGTGGATTGGATATTGACGTGATGATGAAGAAGATGTGGGAGAAGATTTTTAGGTGAAGGCAGAAGAATGACCTAGAAGATGATGTGTATCCAGCAGCATTGACAATGTGGCAACATGCAGCAGTGCCTGTATAATAAATAAACAATTTTTAGTGCAAACTGGCCACATTCAAAAGCTTCCAGAGAATGCTGAGCCTCTTAATTTTTTTTTGTGTTCCTGAATATATTTTCTTATTTGTTCCTGAATATATTTTGTTTTTATTTGTTCCTGAATATTTTTTTTTCAATGTATAGACAAAAATAGAAAATGATGGTGGCAGTCGTATTCATCAGTTTGTGAATCAGCCTCAAAACATGTCCATTTGGTGACATTTATTTGGCAGTGGTGGCATGTGCGACACTTTAAGTTGATCTGTGGTGGTAGAGGCTACAGGACGCATACTAGGAATGTATTATTTCCTTCTTACAAATGCATGTGTAACACATTAGATCATGATAGTTTTGCTAACAATATGTCACTGTGATTTTATCCTGGTAATGCAACAAAATGCTGGGCAGCTGTATGCCACAGGCTTGTCAGGCATACACATTCACATGCAAAACAAAGTAGTAACGCTTAAAAATGTGAGACCAAATGCGATTATTTGATGTGGGACAGCGACTGAAAAAGACTTGTGGACACTGGGGTTGGGGGTGAGGAGATGATGGTGGGGGCGAGAGAAAGGGGCTGCTTTTGCTTGGAAAAGATGTGTGAAAAAGTGGATTCTGCTTTTTTCTAGGGTCAGTTTCTGTGTGAAATACATAAATGCAAGAGGGTTTTAAAAGAAGATATTCAGGTGTTTTCAAGTGAAGTATGGGAAGTCTTCAGCTGCCTTTGTGTGTGTTGAACATCTTCAGCTGCTACTTTGGGAACATTGTCAGCAGCCTTTCCAGGGGGAAGTCTTCAGATGCCTTGTGAGTGTTAACTCCACAGCTGCCTTATAGGCAAAATCTTCTGTGTCCCTTTTGTGGAAATCTCCATTTGCCTTCTGGGGAATCATTGATTGCCGTTTGAGGGAAAATCGCTTGGCTGTCTTTTAGGCAAAATTTCAGTTTCCCTTTATGGTAATCTTCAGCAACATTTTGAGGGAATCTTCAGCTGCCTTTTGTGGAAATCTTCAGCTGCCTTTTGTGCAAACTTCAGCTGCCTTTTGTGCAAATCTTCAGCTGCCTTTTGTGCAAATCTTTAGCTACCTTTTGTGGAAATCTTCCGCTACCCTTTTTGGAGATCCTCCGCTACCTTTTGTGGAAATCTTCAGCTGCCTTTTGTGCAAATCTTTCAGCTACCTTTTGTGGAAATCTTCCGCTACCCTTGTGGAAATCCTCCACTACCTTTTGTGGAAATCTTCAGCTACCTTTTGTGGAAATCTTCAGCTACCTTTTGTGGAAATCTTCGGCTGTCTTTTGTATCTTCAGCTGTTTTTTGTGGAAATCTTGAGCTACCTTTTGTGGAAATCTTAGCTGCCTTTTGTGGAAATCTTCGGCTTCCCTTTTCATGGGAATTATCAAGTGCCTTTGGAGCAAATCTTCAGCTACCTTGAGGGGAAATTTTCCATTGTGGTGACAATGTTTGGCTGCCTTTTGAGGTGAGATCTTCGGCTGCCCTTTGGAGGAAATTTTTCATTTTTTTTTTTTTTTTTTTTAGAAAATCTTCAAGTGCCTTTGAGGGGAAATCTTCAAATGCTTTATGGAGAAATGTTCAGCCGCCCTCTGGCATAATCTCCAATTGATCGTAGGGAAGGTGATTCTTGGCCTTTTGTGGAAATCTTCAGCTATTGCAGGGAACATTTTCAAGTATTTCAGAGGGTAGTAACTCTTCAAATGACTGAGAAAATCTTTGTTCAGTTGTTTTGCTAAAACAACCAGCTGTTGAGGATGTGTCTGTCCTAACTTTCCCAGAGACAGAGAATGATTTTAGACAGCTGTTGTGGTGACAGTCATTGGTCGGTGAAGGAAGACTGCTAAAGACACGGTGTCCAGCTGGGAACAGTACAGTTTCTTTCCTAGCCTTCATGGTGATGATTGGTAGTTTTGCTGGTGTTTTGCAAGATGAGTGGCACTCAGCACAGAGAACCGAACTGGGCTTAAAGGTGTTGGTTTACAGTTGGAAGGATTAAGGGTAAAAACACAGGGAGAGTACAATCTTTCCTATCTTTGTGGAGATGATTGACAGTTGGTGGAAGAAGTGAATTAAACAGTTGGTGGAGGAAGAGAATTAAACAGTTGATGGAGGAAGAGTATTGAACAGTTGGTGGTGGAGGAAGAGTATTGAAGAGTATTGAACAGTTGGTGGAGGAAGAGTATTGAAGAGTATTGAACAGTTGGTGGAGGAAGAGTATTGAACAGTTTGTGGAGGGAAGAGAATTAAACAGTTGGTGGAGGAAGAGCGTTAAAAAAAACAGTCACCAGCGGGGAACAGAGGAGAACTTGCTTCTTGGTTTTTTTTTTTCTTGCATTCATGGGCTGCAGCTTGCTATGTGTATGTCTGTTTCTGATGGGACCACAAGTGGAGCCTTTATCCACAACCTCTGCATTCTGCCCTACACAACGTTGCCACCACGTGACACACAGATCGTCAGAGAACTAGCAGCCAATAAATACTTTGAAAAATATTTCAGATCATGGTACCAGAACAGGCAGTTTGTGCGTGTGTGCTTATATCTGGTTCTACGCGACAATGTACCCTCGCTAAAGAAGCAGGAATGGGGGTTGACTTGGAAATGGTTCGCCAGACAAAATGTGAGATGCTGTGTTCTGAACAGCGTACCTTTCACCAAAGAAGCAGGAATGGAGGTTGATTTGCGAATGGTTCATCGGACAACATGCTGTGTGCCAAGTGGACTGTACGAAGAGAAGTTTCTGGAAAAGATGGCTGTTGCCCCTTTGAAAAGGCCCCCCAGATCTTCTCTGGCTAGGTAAGCACATTAGTAAAATCATAGTGATGAGGTATTTCTGTAGGACTTTTAAACTCTTCAAAATGTTTGACAGTATTAAGTGTTAAAGAAAGGCATTGTATTGGCATACATGCCCCAGCTGTCAGAACTTTCGCCCCCTTCCCCCCACACCCCCTTCCCTCGTTCTTTCTTCTGTTCCTCTTCACTGCCTCTACATCTGCCCATCTACCCTCCCAGTCTTTGACAGTCCCTCTTTAACCGCGCTTTCAGCCTGCTTTCTCTCTCACTGCCTTTGTCTGTTTATATGTCTGTCTGTGTGTCTTCCAGTCTGTCTGTTTGTCTCTCACACATGCACAGACACAGACGGATAGACAGACACAGACAGACAGACAGACACACACACACACACACACACACACACACACACACACACACACACACACACACACACACACACACACACACACACACACACACACATGCACACACATCCGCAGTACACATGTTCTTGAGTATACCCTGTCCCTTTTCAACACACACACACACACACACACACACACACACACACACACACTCTGTCTGTCTGTCTGTCTGTCTGTCTCTCTCTCTCTCACATACACACTTGTTCATGTATTCACATGACAGAGAGAAAAGGTTTAAAAAGCAAAAAGGCACATACATAGATTGTTTGGCGATGAAAAGCAATTGCCAGTATAGGGTTTTTTTCTTCAATAAGTTATAGTTTTAGTTTATCATACCCTGGCCAACTACCCAGACCCTTTTTAATGATAGTTGTCACATAAGAAAAAAAAAAAAAAAAAGAAAGGTGCCATTGTGAAAAAGGAAGAAACAGCAGAGGCATCATGTGCATTTATAGCCATGAGTTAATGAAATGGTTAAACTGCTGTCATCTTGAAGGTAGATAACTCTTGGTTGTGCTGATGTGGTTTGGTCCCTGTTTAAGAAAAAAAAAAAATGAAGGCAGTAAATCATTTATGAAAAACATTTAAAGGCTGTAAAACCGTACCTAGAGAAGCCATGTGGGAAGATGGACACAGCTAAATGGACAAGTGATCCTCTTTTCTGCGCAGTGTGTACAGTCTCATGTCCTAGTTGCCTGATGAGTGAAAAACTGCCTGAATTTGGGAAGGGGGGGGGGGGGGGGGGGGGGGAGAGGATGTAAACATTGTTCTGGAACAGAGATGGGAAAATAGGCCACAAAAGCGGAAAGTAGTAGATGTAGAAAAGATAGGACAAGTGAAGAATGCAGAGTCAAAGAGACACGACAGTACTTGCAGAGAACTTCATGAAACAAGGGGGGGGGGGGGGGGGGGGGGGGGGGGGGGGGGGGGGATAATTTATACTGACAGACTCCCCAACTTGTATAGCTAGTAACTTACCTGTCAATTGAATCATGAAACTAGTCTGAAGAACAACAAGAAAAAAAAAAGGAACAAAATATTTGGACAGCAAGCCAGCTGGTCAGGCTGACTTGCTGTAAACAATTGCCCTTGAACGCCTGTGCCCACATGTTTGGATGTGCAATATGCAAAGTGCATGCAAAGGCACATCCACGACTTGACTTGTTCCGATGCAGGCTTCAGTTGTATCGATCATCAGCCAGGGAGAAATAAGGTTGGTTGAAAAGAAGAGGTAATCTCTTCGCAATAACTCCAGATTGCCTCTAACTCAAGAGTTCCCTGTGGCAGAGAGTCAAAATTAGGAGGTAACGTACTAGAAAGGAACAAGGAAAAAAAAAAAGTCTGGGAAGGCTGGCAAGGAGTGTTATAAAAGATGAGATGAAATCCTGTTAGCTTTTTTGCCTGAGACTCTTAGGGACAAATTATACCCAGGCTGTGAAGTTGAGTGCACAAGGTGGGCCTTTATTAGGTGGTGAAGGAGGGGTGTTAGGAAGGGGGTGGAAGGGAGTGAGGGTTGGGGAAGGGATGGGATGGGTAGGTTGGGGAAGGGAAAAGGACGGGAGAGGAGGGGACTGCCCTCATAACAGCAAATTGCTATAGGACTAGGAGGCTGTGGTGCATGAAGGAGAGACAGACAGATGAACAAGACACACAGACGAAACACACACACACACACACACACACACACACACAGAGGCAGAAAGGGGGAGCAGGGCAGGTGGCCCAATGTCTTAATCAAATGCAAGTGCAAATCAGTTCTGATGGAGATGAAAAGAATACCAACCAAATGAGCACCCCGCTCTGATCTGGGTACAAAAAAAAGGACACCTCTTACATTTTACTGATGCCCTCAAAAGCATGAACCAGTAGTGAAAACACCGTGTTTCAAGCAACAACACACAGTCCATAGGTTTTTATGAGAACAGTCAGTAAAGAAGAAATTCCATTCCCAACCTCTGTAATGTATAGAGAATGCTTTTAGTTGAAATCATTGACATTCACACTTCACTGTTAAAGCCCATGTTGCAGTATGTGAATGCTTCTGTGTACCTGCTGTGAGGAAGGGTGGAATGGGATGGAGTGAGGCGTTACAGAAGGGTAGGGATAGGGAAGGGAGGGGAGGGTGCTGACACGCTTTTAAACTGTTGAAAACATGATGATTTGTATGCATAATTCCACATGCTTCAACGTACTTGCATCATGGAAGCTCCAGCTGAGAATTAGGCAAAGAGACAACAACAAAAAAAAAGCTAGCTGTCAGTGTTTTAAGTTTAAGGGGGGGGGGGGGGAGAGGAGAGAGGAGAGAGAGAGAGAGAGAGAGAGAGAGAGAGAGTGTTGGGATGGGAAGGAGCTGACAGTGCTTGACAGTGAGGGTGGGAGGGGGGGGGGGGGGGGGGGGGGGGGGGGGGAGAGGGAGGCATATTGGTTAGGTGGAGGCTGAGGGTGGGGAAAAGGTGCTCAAGGGTGTGTATGCCATTGCTACACAGATTTCCCTATGTGTATGTAATCCATCTGCTTAACGAGAATTGCATTTCAAATATTCACGTCCTTCCAAAACAGTGTTGAAGAGGAGAGAATGAGAGTTTAAGAGAGAGAGAGAGAGAGGGGGGGGGGGGGGGGGGGGGGGGGGGGGGAGAGAGCAAGAGAATGAGTCTGAGAGAGTGTGTGTGTGTGTGTGTGTGTGTGTGTGTGTGCGCTGAGTGTATGTGAGTGTATGTGTGTGTGTGTGTGTGTGTGTGTGTGTGTGTGTGTGTGTGTGTGTGTGTGCATGTGTGTGTTCATTCTCTGCTCTCACTGTCAGGTTTTTCATTGTAGTGTTTGAATAGATAGTAGATATTACAAATAGAATTTTTATGTCATTCAGGTAACAGATGGTGTGTCTGTACCTGCTGTGCTTACAAATGTTCCTAAATGTCCTGAGCTCTTTAAAAAGATTTTATGTGTGACACATAGCTAGTTATAGGCTATCGTGGCAGCTTATTATTATGATTTTAGTAATAATGGCATACATTTAGCGGAAAGATTATTGATAGTGGCTCTTATAGTGACAGTGAGAATCAATGGTAATCAAATGCGTATTATTTAAAATCTATTTTAATAGGAAGTCTCCTACTATCAGCTTGTTTGAAATGATTATCTTCTGTTTAATGCCCTTGTGTTTTTGTGTTGTCAGAAGTTTTACACCAAATTTGTGTAAATCTGAAAGTGTGCGTGTATTATAAATTGTGCGTGCTTGCATGCATACATGCATGCATGCATGTGTGTGTGTGTGTCTGTGCATGTGCATGCGTACGTGCATGTGCATGTGCATGATTGTATGCATGCATGGGTGCATGTGTGATGAATATGTGTGTAAGTGTGCATGAGTTTGTGTGTTGCTTGTGTCTTTACAGTATTTATCTGCAAGGATATTTAGTCCATTGATCAATCTTTTTGAGTGGAGCTTCAGCTAGAAGCTGTGACTCCATATCCTTTGCGTGCTTGATATCCATAGTTTAACATCAGTTATCAGTTAGGTTCATTTCAAAGTAAAACCCATGGTGCTATGTGTTGTCGATGGACTGACAATCAGCATCTTTTAGTGTTAACGAATGTGTGTGCTGCAATGCCCTGAGTCATGTGCAAGCAGTGTCATCAGTGTGTCTCCCAGTTACTTGACTTGTGTACAATGCAATGCTCTGAGTTGTGTATAGGCTGTGATCAGTGTGTCTCACTATTACTGGTGTGTGCATGATGTGGTGCCTGGGTTGTGTGCGGCAGTGTTATGATCAGTGTTGGCTGGGGCTGGAATAGCTCGGTGGTAGGGTGCCGGACTCATGATCTTGGTGATCCTGGGGTTGTGGGTTGGAATCTCTGCCGGGCTGTTTTGGTACAGGGGAATTTTTCGCATGGAGTTGATTTTGGTTCTGACTTCACTTCCCAAACAATCCTTTGAATGGGACTATAAACCTAGGTTCTGTGTGTGAATGCATGCATAACATTTTGCACACACATAAAAACTAAAATCCCATCACCAATTTTTGGAAGAGGAAGGGCATTTTGGCTGTTGGCATGGATGATACGTTACACATAGCATGCACCCTGCTTTAGAAATTGAAAGAATAAAGGAAGTAAGGAAATTGAGTGAATGATATTGACTGGATGACATGGGAAGTGACTGAATGAAGCACCGCCAGGCAGCTCTTCAGTCGGCTCTACCTAGGTAGGCAGCCTGTTGCGTACATGAGAGTGTGGATTGTCAGCGCCTAGAACCTTGGCAAGGCACTGTATAAATGCTCTGTGATATATTACGATTATTATTTATTACTGGAACTGTGAGTGATGTGCCCGATGTTGTATGCTGCAGTGCCCGTGCCCTGCCAACATGGAGAAGGGGAAGGGGCCATGTGTGGACCTCACCTGGCCAAGAGTGGGGGCAAGTCTGTGGCTGAACTGACAGGTAAGCCTCGGCGCACCTGCGATTGACTAGTCCCACTGTTGTGTAAGAGCCTTCCAGGTTGGCCCAGTAAATAAAACAGGGTTCTCTTGACCCAAGGGTTCCTGGGTTCAGTCCCCCTCACCTACCGGCTGGAGACAGCGGAGTTAGAGCAGATGTTCTTTTTGGAGCGAAAGTCCTAAAAGTGATGCTCATATTTGAGATTATTCCTCATGCAGTGGTAGATGCCGCTGTTTATATCTTCATTCTGCATAGTGGGTATTTCAGACTATAAAGATCTTTTTAATAAATGTTTGTTTTCTTTGCAAAGTGAAACTAAGTTTGTGACATGAAATGCAACTTATTCCAAAATATTTGCAATTAAGAGTTGAAAAAAGGAAATGGATACATGTATAACTCGCATCTCCTTCTAGAGATACCATTCTTCTTGTGAATCAAAGGTGATTTTTTTTTCCTTTGGATTCTTTTGAATTTAGATTAATGCTTTCAAATATATGTTTATCTCCAGTTAAAATTGGGTATCTGTATTAAACATTTAGCATTTGCGCTCTGTAGTGATAGATCTTTTGCATGTTACCAAATGTATGCACCAGTGTGATTGTGTGTGTGTGTGCGTGTGTGTGTGTGTGTGTGTGTGTGTGCATGTGTGTGTTTCTGTGTGTGTGCTGTGTGTGTGTGTGTGTGTGTGTGTTGTGTTGTGTGTGTGTGTTGTGTTGTGTTGTGTTGTGTTGTGCAAATTTGTGAGTGCTTGTGAGCATATGTTTATGTGTGTCTTTCTGTATGTGTGAGAGTGTGTATGTTCATACCACTCTCTCTTTTTACTACAGTATTGCCTTTGTAGGTCTGTGTAATGGAGAAACCTTTCAGAAAACTTGGAAAGGGAAAAAAAAGAGAAAGTAGGGGTACAGCTTTGAAGTTTTCTACAGAAATTTTCATCTCCAGTTTTGGGGTTAAGTTTTCCACAAAACTGAAAGATTGGGAAAAAAAAAAGAAATGACAAAAACAGCCAAACAGCATCTGCTTCTGCTGAGGTGTATGGTCATGTTATTCTTCTGAGTATGTTATGTTTACAGTTGTCCTGCTAAGTATTGCTTTTCTAAATGTCTGTAGCGTTCACTTTATCAGTGTCTTACTTATTCAGATGACAGAGGAAGAACAAAAATATTGCCCACTGACACTGTGTCCCAATATGATTTTTGGTTTTGAGGAGATGGTGGCAGCGGGAAAGTGCTGCATGTGTGCCATTGTGTTTGTAGTGCATGATTTTACGTGATTGCTGTGACCAGGCAACCAGTTTTGTTCCACCTGTTTGCCTTCAGTGAGTTTGCCATACACACTGGTTTTGAAAGCTACTGTAGCCGTCACTGGTGTTGGGGTTGGGCTGGTGTTTTTTTAACTTTCCTTTTCGAAGAAAAAACAATTTTAAAGAGGCATGATAAGGGATCCTGTTTTGAATAAAAACAGGTGTGTGTGTGTTGTGTGTGTGTGTGTGTGTGTGTGTGTGTGTGTGCATAAATATGATTGTGCGGTGTGCAATATTTGAAATTGTGAATGTTCATGTGTGTTGGTGTGATCATGTGTGCGAACACATAGCCGCACTGGTGTGTGTGTGTGTGTGTGTGTGTGTGTGTGTGTGTGTGTGTGTGTGTGTGTGCATAAATATGATTGTGCGGTGCGTAATATTTGCATAAATATGATTGTGCGGTGTGTAATATTTGAGATTGTGATGTTCATGTGTGATAGTGTGATCATGTGTGCGAGCACATAGCCACACCGGTGAACTTATTGTAGAAATTGATCAGTAACCTGAAACTGAAGTTGTCTGACGAATGACAGAATTCTGCAAGCGGATAAGCGAGAAGGAGACGACCAATGTCAGTAGTGACAGTGAGATTAGCAAGAGGAAGAGAAGACGAGTGATGCCGAGGATGGAGGATTCCACCACCCCTTCATCATGCGTGATCCCTCCTCCATCCCCAACATCGTCATGAACATACGGGTGAATAGATTGTGCAGCAAAATTGTCCTTTTTCCGCACACACCTCTCCCTACTTCTTCCTGAACATCATGACCATATCCCATCACACTTCCCCCAGCATCATTTTTGAATACACAGGTGAGCAGACCATGCTACAGGTGTTCTCAGTTTTCTCTCTCTTCTTTCTTCACAATCTCATGAACGTAAGAATTGGTAGACTGTGCTATATATAGAACATCTCACTTCTTTCTGTCCCTTTTCTCTCTGCAGTGTTGTCTAGAAGGCATGGATGAACAGACCTTGTTGGACAAACTCACTTTTCTTTAATTCCTCCTCCAATCTAATCATCATAATAAACAAGGAGGTAGGTAGACCATGCTAGAAAAATCCCCCAACCCCATCCATACCATCCTGTTTCTAGCCTGCCGTACTCCCTAACATGATTATGAACTTACATTTGGGTAGAGAGTGGTAAAAATATTCCATCGTTTCCATCCTTCTGCTCCCTTCCCCTGCTGCGCCGCACCCTCCCTGCTCCAAACACTGTGATGGGGATATAGGTAAGTAGACCTGGTAAGTAAAATTCCATCTTTTTTTTAATCTCACGACCCTCCAAACATTGTTATGAACAAAGGGATAAATATACCTTGGTTGGAAAATGGCTTCTTTTCGCTTCTTTTCTGTCACTTTATGATCGTTCCCAACATTGTTTTGAACATCTGGGTAAGTGGACAGTGTTAGACTTTGTGCTTTTCTATCCCTTTTCACACCCCAACATTGTTGTGAGGATACAGATCGGTAGGTCATGCTTGGAAAATTCTCTCAGTCTTTTTTGCCCCTCCACAAGTTAATCATGAAGATAAGGGGAGCTTAACCGTGCCAGAAAAATTTGTGTTTTCAGTCGTGCTTCTTGAAGGTGTTTTGAACTTAGGAGCCCAGTTTTACCTTGCTGCTTTCTAGAAGATCCCCTGTCACATTTTTTTTTTGTTAATCTTTCAGGAATTAAGCACTTGACATTTTTGCTTTGATTTGTATGTTAGAACTCCCATTAGTTTTTGGAATGTTTTGCGATTTTTATGTATTTTTCTTTATGTATAATGTGAAATTATCATTACATTATTTTTCCATCTTAAAAAAAGAGAGATTGAATTGAATGGTTATGTTGATGGAATACTCAGAACAATATTGCTTTATCATAACTGTATGGTATGCCGGCTGTTTTTGTGTTTCTATGATTTTCTCTCTGTCTTTTCTGTGTTTCCATGATTTTCTCTTTCTATTTTGCTGTGAGTCCTGCGGAAAACAAGCTTACGTGGAGGGAAAAGGAATGTAAAAATGCAAAGAAACATGATTGACAGTGGTTGTGTGTTTCATCGCTCAGTCAATATTTGTCACCCAATTCCACCCAGCACCGCTTGTCAAAGAGTGATTAACTCTTTCCTTCCCATACAGGTAGTTTGGGAAGCTTTGAGCATAAGGACACTGTGTGAGATAAAGGGTTGTTTCAGAATTAATGCAGGGCTTTGGTTGAAGTTAAATAAACAGTTTGAAAATAGTAGTTCTGAGTTCATGTTGAATTTGACTGTGACTGATGGTGACTGTTGGCTGTTCATTCCGTACATTGTTGTTGAATCAATAACGATGGCTCAAGAAAATGGATGGACTATGCCTGTGTGTTTGCTGTTGCTTAAAACAGCATGGCATCAGGTGAGAGACCAAGAAGTGAAGTGGGGGGGGGGGGGGGGGTTGGTGGGGGGAGGGGGGGTCAGCAGCTACCCTAAGGATGGATTACGGATTTCTTGTAAACAGGCAGGTGATCACAAAACAGTCTGTTTTAAATGTCAACAACAAAACAGACAGATACACACGCACGAGAAACTACATCCAATGCTAGATTACTTACACACAAAGGGGAGGTGGAGAGGAAGGGGGTGAGAAATATTTTTTTAAAATGTGGTTATTGTCAGTCAAAGTGTACTTGATGCTTTATAAACATTGTTTGTTAATTAAAGGGTCAACTTGAGTTTCCTTTCATGAAAAGGCAGTTATAATCAAAAGTTATTTGATGCTTTAAAAACAAATTTGTGAATTAAAAGGGTTAACGTGAGCTTTCCTTTCATTTTCCTTTTTCTTGGCTTTTGACCCTGCTCTTTGACGTCGCAGCAGAACGCCAAACAGATACCCATCCTGACGCCGCAGGAGAAGCAGACCCAGGCGGCCACCTGCGCACCCAGTTCCCTGTGTCCAGCGGCACCCAGCACCGCATCAAGGAGTCGGAATGGGTACCTGTGACCACCACCACTTCCACCGCCACCACCACCAAGTCTGCCACCAGCTCTGCTGCCACGTCATCCGCAGCGACGACAGCAACTGTGTCAGCAACAGCAGCAGGTGGGGGTGGGCGGAGGGGGGGGAGGAGGGAATGGCCCAGCAGCCTGTGGCGCCTCAGTACCGACGCCAACAGTGCCTGCAGAGGAGAGTGTGTTTCCAGCGGTTCAGGTGAGTTGATGGTGAAAATCATTCATGTGTTTGTGGCAACAGTAATGCGTCATGCTGAAGGGAAGCGGGATAGTTGTTTCAGATCCATAGCTGTGAAATTGAGGTCATAATTTTGGATGCACCTGTGTCAGACATTGTAGACAGAGTGCAGTGAGATACAGCATTTGCAGAGTTTAGGGAGAAAAATGAGGAGGGATGGACAGGAAAGGATTGAAGGAGCAGGCGAGGATGTCTGGTACTATTAACCCGGTGACATGTTCCTCTCAACACATGCCGTATGGAACTTACAGTGACTTCCGTTTTTTTCCCATCTCTGTGTGTAGTACAGAGATATTTCATGACATAATTCACATGTTTTTGGTTATCAAGATGGCAAAAGTGCCACTGTGTGATGGTATTGCCTGCTTAGGAATGGATTGATGAATGCAATTCACTTTAACGTCCATCTTTCACACTGTTTTTTGACAACCAGATGCAGAATTTTGCTCGGGAGTTAAAGAATGCCGTCAAAAACAGAGAGCCAGACTCATACCTGGCCAGTCTTTTTTCTCATCATGCAGAAAAAAAAAAAGATTCAGAAACCGCACAAAAAATGAGTGACTGATAAGGTGTTGGGGTGGATTATTGTGTGGGGTAGAAGTAAACTAAAAAGAAAAAAGTGTGAAAAACCAGCCGCCATGGCGAAGTGGTTAGCGTCGCGGACTCCTGGCTGGGAGATCGTGGGTTTGGATCCTCAGAGTCATGTGGGTTTTTCTGCCCCGACCGGCTCCTATCCAGAGTTGAGTTTGCTGCGGACTCAGTTGGGAAGACTGGGACCACACAGTTCGAGCTCCATCTACTTAATGGATGCATTTCTGTGACTGTTGCTTCAAATTTCCTGACCAACACTGCAGGTGCCTGTATCTCTCGGGCCTGGTTTGACACTGGGATATATTATGAAAGCAAAGCGTAGAGTACAGCCCTGTCACATAGTCTCAGACCGAAATGGGAAATCCATAGCATCATCTTAATCATCCTCATTCTCATCGATCAGCATTAAAAAAAAAAGTCTCAAATTCTGTGGCCCTTCATGCCCTGCTCTCATGGTGACCTCAGTTTCAATGTCCTCTCCACGTCTGTGGCCTTGGTTTTTGGTTCTTTGGGGTCACCAGTATCGGCAAGTCCATAGGGACTGTCATGGACGGACGTGGTGTGGCGCCCTCCGGAGGGAGAGCTCACTCACGCTGGTTCCGCGACTAAGCATTTATTGTCGTCAGTATGGGGCTTAGTAGGTGGTGTCCTGCGTATGTTAGCTCAGAACAGGTGCCATTGAACACCACCGAAGTGACTCGGCAGCAGTGCAGTGTCTCCTCCGGTGGGTTGCCTCTTGACAACTTGAAATTGACTCCCCCCTGTGGGATTGCCAGTGCTGGCGCTGTGGCAGGGCCGACTGGGCTGTGGGCTGTGGACAGGGTGTCAGAATGAGCGGCATGGGTACACTGCCTCTGAGGTGGGTGCAGAGGTTGGGACAGCAAAAAAAAAAAAAAAAAAAAAACAAAAAAAAAAAAAAGTGTGAAAATGCATCAACTTTACATTTTGTGTGAATTTCCGTTTGCTAACTGTCTAAGACTGCAGAGATGTTCCAGATCTACATGGGCCCCGAAATATTGAATACAGCATAGAGAATTGTGAGGTCTTAGGCTAAATGGTCTCACATTAAAATTGTTAGCTACATCAGTGTGAACTGATTGCAGAAGTAAGTTTAAAAAGCAAAACATTTTAAAATCCACAAAAGTCATGGAACTCAATAATCACTGTGAAATCAAGGTAAGAAAGCATTGCCAGTGGAGAAAAAAAAAATTAGAAGACTGAAGAAAACTGGGACAAAAATGAAGGAATTGTGGTGGTCATATCCCTGTGGAAAGTCTTCTTTATTTCTCTTGATTAGAATTGATTTTATTTATGCTTTCTTGATGTTGTTCCTTGCTATTCATTGCCCAGCTGAACAGTGCTATTGCTGACCACACCCTTGCCTCTGGTATGTAACTCCACAGGACATCAACATTGGCACCATCATCTCTGAGCGCATCCAGGCATGCGCCGCTTGGAACAGAACCCCTTTGACATGCAGGCCTTGAACTCTGTGCACCGGGTCAACGAACAGGTCGGTGTGGGTTGAGATTACCTTCCTTTGCCGTGGTTCCCTTGAATGAGATCAGAACTTGTGCTCGTTCCCAGTGTCCATTCCACCCAGCACTTTAAAAAAAAAAATCCAGCTTTGAGGAATTTTTTTGTAATTTTTTTTTTTTCTAATTATTGACTAAGATGTGGCAGCTGGGTGATAAGGAAAGAAGGCGAGGGGAAAAGGTGAAAAGGGGTGAAGAAGAGTGGAGGTGAGGTTGTGGGACAGGGGGAGGGAAGGATTGAGTGGAGGAGGAGAGAGGGGACAGTAGGAGCGGCCGTGTGATGACTCCATCTTTGAGGAGACATTTCACCATTTTTAAGGGGTCTTTACCTGTATTCACAGGGGAAAGCACTGTTCACAGGGGAAAAGCAAGGTGGCGTGCTTGCACATGCTCTCTGTCCTGTCTTGTCATCAGTTGATTTTCTCATTGAAACCTAACTTATTTTCTCTCCAGTTACCTGAGTTCTGCAACGGCTTACAGATTCCTGCTTGAAAGTTACATATTAGATTCACATATGCAGCAAAATAACACTCTTTTGGTCGCCTCTGTGTGTGTGTGTGTGTGTGTGTGTGTGTGTGTGTGTGTGTGTGTGTGTGTATGTGTGTGTGTGCGCGTGTGTGCATGTGCATGTCTCTGTCTGTGTGTGTATCTCTGTGTCTGTGTTGGTGCTAAACTCTTGACATTTTTTTCTTGATAGTTACAAATGATAGCAGAACAAAACTAGCAAAACAGTGAATATGAATAAGAGCTTTCCAGGCATCCTCTGCATGAAGATGTCACTAAATGGCAAGGGCTGTAATGATGCAATGAAAGTTTTAATCTTTTTCGCGATGCACCGTGCAATGGTGATGGCAGCTCAGTCAACCCGTTCACGACAAACCATTCCGTGGTAATGGCAACGCTGCTGTACTCCCTTGGCCCCATGATGCCACAACTATGAAAAAAATCCCCTGTTCTCATGTCTGCGGTCTAAGGGATGCAGCTGCTCTGAAGATTTAGAACAGGGTTGTAGCCACTGGAAGGGTAAGTTTACATGCGCTAGCAATGACCTTTGTGACCCCAGAGTAGTCTGAACAAAGAGACCCGTCTGGCACCGGGAAAATTTCTGCAAAAGGCACGTGTGGAATTTCCTGCCTTGCCAACATATTGGGCAGAAGAAGAATAACATGGGGTGTTAGAACTGGTTCAGCAAAGTGGCTCAGAGGATGAGGGGGGTAAAGGTGTACAAGTTTATAGAAAAGAATCTGAGCTTGATTTATTTGTTGTGTGTATTTTATAGTTTTATATGTCATATTGTCAGAAGTCAAATCAGTGAAAAGTGTGTACAGTGTGCAATGATTTATTTTTTTTATTTTTTTATTCACTTGGATTACACATATTGAATACCTCAGGCTTTCTCTGCATCTGTTCAAAGTAAGAGCAAAATTTTGTTCCCCTTTTCTTCCTCATTTGCTGTTGTCATACTAATCAAACAAACGTAAACAAGATTGTTTTCCTACGTTTTACTTATGTTGTTTCCATAACTGTAACGTTGCTATTTGTACCCCAAATGTATTTACGTCTATGCTCATTGCAAAGTTCACGTTTTACCCTTTCCGTTAATATAAAACAAGTGTTTGTTAGATTAATATAGGGGGATGTGAAATAAAATCAAAAAGTGCAAAAATCGCACATCTGCAATGGTTGTATGCACATGCAGTGCACGCGTCTGCAGGGAAGTGACGTTGCTCTGCCGTGCCTGTCGTGAAAGTATTAAGCAACGTTTTGAATATGACAAAATTTATACTTTTTGTAGAGGTTAGGATCAGTTACAGTGATTTCTCTATACGTTCATAAAATTTAGACGACGCTTATGCAAATATTGTAACAGAAATGAAAATAAACATCACCAGTTTTAGAACATGGCACAAAGATGTAGCAGCAACAAACGTTTGTAACAGGTCCAGCCTGAAACATGTGTACATGACAAAAGATAAGAGCATGGCAGATTCGCACATATGTCGCAAAAGTCCAAGAAGCAAAATACCTGTTTGTTTCCACAGGCCAATGCTTGGGCGCAGTCCAAGCACCTGCCAGGGCAGTTCACGGGGATGACGGACGTGAGGATCCTGACTCAGGAGGAGCTGGCTGGCCCGGACAAGAGGAACCAGGCCTGGGCCAGAAAGGTGAGCATGGTTGGGAAGGGAAGGGGAGGGGGGACGGAGAGCGGGTCACTGATGCCTTGGTGCTGATCAGTCATATCAGTGTTCAAACAATGCAGTCCGGCGGTCAGCACCTCCCCTGAACCCTAACTAGCTGTTAGTCTTGCCCATGATGGATGGGGGTGGGGATAGAGCAGAGGAAGCAGGACGTTGCTAGTTGGTTTGGCTTGGTCCAGTTTTCTGCCTTGTTTGTTGATCAGTTCCTTTGGAAAATATGAGAACTGGACTTCATTTTGTTGTGTTTGTTTCAGTAATGTTGAGAAATTCTTTACCCCTGTCTTTCTCTCTTTTTCTTTTAATTGAAAAAAAAAATTAGATTTTAGGTCACAGTGTTTTGAATATTGGTCTGAGAAGAGTAAGTTAACAGGTTGAAATGAAATCTGAAAGTATGCAACAGAAAGTATTGAACAGAGTATGATCTGTAATTTGAAAACAGTTGCCAAAATGGAAAGTTCTGAGAGTTGCTCAGAAAAAAAAATCTTTCATGTATAAGATTGTCATAAGTCTGATTTTTATTTTTCATGAGATTGTTTGCTAAGAAGCATTATCAATCAAGAATTTTTAAGTAAAATCTGACCATGCACCTAAGAAGAGGCAATGGGTACATTATGTCCTTAAAAGGCTGCAAACCATGAACAGTGCATGAAGTTTGATCTTTAACATTTTCAGTACCAAGTTGTGTTGATCAGAATGTACTGAACTACCAGAATTACTTTGCTGGAGCACTTGAAAAACTGGGGTGCTGTTTCAAAAAAATAAAATGATGAAAATGAACATAAACAAATATAAGCAACTGGACCAAAGTGTACTAATATTTGGTGAAAAAAAAAAAAAGCAGATGTACTTTGCTATGCATGTGTAAGTGAGTAGTTGATGTGTATGGCTGACCATTGCGGTCATTCACTTGTACTGCTAAAATTCTGCACATCTATGCCTACCCTGAGTGACCTCAGTCATTGTCACCTAAGTTTGAATCCATTATAGTCACATCCATTTTAGTCACATGCATAGTCTACGCTAACATCTGGGTTGTTTATTAGCAGTGGGTGGGCAGCTAAACCACCCACAATCAATATAAATGTACTGTCTCTGTCTTACATTTATAACTGCCCTCATTGTCGTTGACAGTTAAACTTGATACAAACTATCAAAACCCCCCACTTTTTTAGCTTGGTCTCAAGGTATTGCAAACGATGACTGGAGAAAAGAAAGCTACATGATCTAAAATCCTGCATCCTGGTATTCAAAGTTCCCAAATGACCAGTGTGGTAACAGAAGGAGGGCTGACCCTACGGCAGAGATCAACAAAAAAATGGATTGGTTGCGAGTAAGTAAGCGATGATAGATGGGCAGATCAGCTGGTAGGGATTGTTGTCTTCTTCTGTGTTTGGGTGAAGCATTGGCTGACGACGAAGAAACAAATCCTGCTGAGTTCACAGGAGGCCTAAACATGATGGCCACCCTCCAGGCAGAGAGTAGCCATCATTTTCAGGCCACACCCCAGTGAATTCACCAGTGTCCAGAACCTGACCTTGTGAAAATTTGTTTTTGTATGGAAGTGGATGTTTGCACAGTGTTGCACATGATGAAGTAGCAGGTTGGTGGATGGCTGACTGGACTGCATTGCTTGAATGAGGCATGGTGGTTTGATTTGTTAGTATGTTGCTGTTTGTTCTTTTCTGTATGACAGGGGTTGTCGTTGATATGTGTGTGTGTGTGTGTGTGTGTGTGTGTGTGTGTGTGTGTGTGTGTGTGTGTGTGAGAGAGAGAGAGAGAGAGAGAGAGAGAGAGAAGGTATAGTGTTAGTTTTGTATATCAGTGTGTTGTGTGTGTATGAGAGAGAGAGAGAGAGAGGGGTCAAATTGAAACCAGAATCTTTCAGTTGACCGCGACATTCATCCTTTAGAACAGATAATGGGAAAACTGTTAGTTATCGAACAGTAACATTAAACAAAAACTAATCAGAAAAAGGCTTAGTTCTGCAATCTGACATATTTTGTTCACACATGCAAACTGATCTCATTCAACCATCACCCATTTTCATGTTACAAATGACATGTTTACTCACACACACACACACACACACACACACACACACACACACACACACACACACACACACACACACACACACACACACACACCCACACACACACACCCCCTTTCCCACCCACACTTCTCTCCTCTTGCTCCTCCAGTACACCCCCTGCACCCACACCTCTCCCTGTTCACACCCACTGCCCCACTCTTTTCACAGGCATGTGCGCTGGACCACACACTACAAAGCAATGTAATGAAACAGGCCCCTCGCTGCTGCTGCATGTGTACAGGCTCCAGTCCTGTATTGATTTGTGAGGTGTGTGTCAGCACCCCTGAGATCACGGGCGCTAGGGGTTAGTAGCCTGATGAGATTTTCTTGGGTAGCTGTTGGCGCAGACTGGCGCAGGGTTTAGAGGCCTGAGATCTGTGCTTAGCCAGCTGACGATAATGCTGTGATGATGGGTGCTGCTAAGCGGGTCATGCTGGGTTCTGGGGTTTGCAGAAGCAGACTGTCGTTTGTGTATCAGTTACCAGCATACACACCCGAAGGGGAAAAAAACTCTTCACTTTTTTTTTTTTCTGTTTGACAGAAGGCACATGTTTGGATGCATTAAGCATTAGATATAGGTCTAAGTCATATCTACATCAGTCTGTAGAGTTACAGTTACATCAGGAGAGAGAGAGAGAGAGAGAGAGAGAGAGAGAGAGGGGGGAATAGAGAGAGAGATAGAGAGAGAGAATTTATTTGCATTTGTGTTTATTTTTGTTTGTGTGTATGACTGTAAATTCTAGTTAAAGAGAAAGCTGTGTTTTCTTGCTTTTTGTCATGTAAATTTAACAGTGGTGTTCCAGTCCAGTATTTTGTATACATGTGTTTTCCATCTCTTTGATCCTACTGGTGTATGAAAGTGATGAAGTGTCTGTGTCGCCCAACAGATGGCCATCGCTTTAAGTAGAAATGTAGGCGTGAAAGGTCGCATACACTGTGTTTCTCCTCTTTAAACATCATGTCTCCTTAGCTTGAGACAAGTGTGTTTGAGACTGCCAGTAACCAAAATGGCAGTGTTGGGAAGCACAGAATGCTTCTTAGTGTCATGCCCTGTCTCCTATGCTTCCACTGGGGTAGTCCACCCCTCGGGTTGTCGTCTTCCTCCACTGTGATGTGCCGCTCAGTGCACAGGTTGTGGAGGAGTGGTCACTGTGGGAGTGGTTGCTAAGAGAGAAGGATGAAGGTGATATATATGATGCCTTGTCTGATATTGATGGACATATATGATGTACGTTATGGGTAATGTCTGTGGTGCTGTGCTTCATTTCTCCCTCTCTCATCTGCCTCCCCCCTCCCCCCCCCCCAGCACCCTCCCATACTCACCGCATTCCTTTCCATCTCCCCCATCTTTCATCCCTATCCCCAGCCCTTTCCTGGAAGCTGTACTTCCAGCCCTTTTCTTTCAGCGGCATTGTTAGTGCATGCATGCCCTGTTGGAAAGGGATCCTGGCTTCCACCTGATATGTAAGGTGACTGTGGAAGATTGAAGGAAGGGAGTGCAGGTCTGCTAACCTCCCCTCCCTCCCCCCCCCCCCCCCCCCCCCCAGCCTGTTGTCCCTTCAGTCCAGTCTTTCTCCAGCAGGCTTTGTCTGTGACCCGGTGTTTCAGATATGCCTACCATGAGGGACAGCTTCACTGCCTATCCCCTCTCCCCATCAGTGGGTGGGACAAAGTTACAAAGTCTGATAACACTTAGTAGCTGAAAGATGTGCATTTTTCTCTTCTCATTTTCCATTTGAAGGGGAAAAAAAAAAAAAAAGAAAAAAATCCACCGACTAACCAGCTAAACAAACAAAAAGCAGAAGCCCAGAAATGTACAGCCTCTTTTGATATAACTTTCTTGAAACTCCTGTACATATGTATGGAAGCTGTTACAACAGTGGTCTTTAGAACCCCAAGCCATTCCGTCAGGAACATTTCAGGAAAAGTGTCATATGATGCATAATGCGGTGATGTGGCTTCCAGTGGTACGCATGTCTAGTGTCTTTTCTGCTGCTCACACTTTCAGGGAGGGGGCCTCTCTCCCTCGTCTGAAAGTGTGCGTGAATCCTGCAGTTTTTTCAGGTGGTACACAGACATGTTTTGTCATGATGATGATGATGATGAAGACGTGCAGACGTTGACTTTGCGGGACCAGGGTTAGTGCCCCTTGTCAGAGCACGGGCACTTGAGTTGACTGGCTTCCCTGACTGGGGGGTCCTCAGTGTGGTGAGTACTCGCGGTATCAAACACCCAGTTGATCACCTTTGGTCTGTGCACAATGGCTTTGAGTGGGACTTAGCTGGGCAGGAAAGCTGTACGCTGGAAAGTAATGGGGCTCAGAAATAGGAAGGGTGGCTTTTACAGCTACCAATTTTTAAGGTTCTTGTAAAAAGGGGGGGGGAAAGGGTGGGTGGTGAGTAGAAAGGGGTGGAGATGGGGGTCTGCAGGGATATTGGGGGTGGGTTGGGGGGAATGTGTGAGGAGAGGCTACAACGAAGAAGTGGTGCTTATAGAGACCTGCAAATATATGTATGCATTGTGCTCATTGTATGACTAGGTTTAATATTTCTCACACCCTGTAGGATGGCTGTTTGGCAGTTGTCAGTAAATGATATATTCAGCATCAGTAAATCAAAAAACCAACCGACCGAACAAAAAAAAAAAAGAAAGAATGTATAAAATTTGTCAAGGAAAAGTAGAAAGCAGAGTGAAAAGGAAAAGGATTTACCAAGACAATGAAAGCAGAAATCTGGAAAATTTGATTTGAAAGTTTTCAGCACCTGTGGCAGGGACTGTATCCATTTACTTCAATCTGGTTCTTATTTTACCTTTAGCAGAGAGTGACTTCACACCAGTGTTTACGTTAGGGTTTATCTGAACAAAATAACTGAGACAAAAGAACATTTGTCTGTGGATTCCAGATTCCAGTAGGTGAGCTTTTTTTCTCTGTGTGCTGGAAATGTGTAGAGATGTTGTGTTGTGTATTCCTGTTGTCTTGGTGAGTGCCAAGTGTTGGTGTCCTTGTATGTGTTGGTCTGTGGGAACAAGCTATGGGAAATGAGTTTTCTCCCAGTTTAAATTCACTGTTCTGTATGATTGATTGTTTTTATCTTCATTATTGTTTTGTCATTGTTGTTCTCACAATTATGATGCAGTATAGTTGGTGAAATTTTGGTCTTTCTATATTTCAAGCTGATGTTTTATCAACCTCATGATAATACAGTGAAAAAAAGTCCACTCATGAATTTCAAAGCGCACATGCACGAGTAAAAATGCATGAGAGTTGAAATGTATAATCACAGTGCTATAAGCATGCCACAGTGACATCAAGCAGCTGAGATACTGACTTATTTTTGGTAGAGGACATTGTAGTCTTTGACCTTTTTGCATGGAGGTCAGAATTCACAGCAGTGGTTGGTTTGGGAGCTTTCATGTAGTGCTTCCTTGGTTCACTTCTACTGGTGTCAGATTTTGTGAGATATGAAGCTGTTGGCTTGTTGGAAATGAAGAAATACAAGTCACGATTGAAAATGATAAATTCTCTCTACAAACCAATGGTTGTGATAACATAAATTTCTCTTTACAAACCAATGGTTGTGATAACACCAAACTTGCCCACCAACACAGTTTCGTTTTTGATTTTCTGATGTTGGGCTGAATGTTAGTTACATTGATGCTTGAACTAAATGTTACAAAAAGAAATCGGTGATCTTTCTATATGCGCATTCGTGTTTATTCTCCATTGATTGGTGCTAATGTTTCAACAATAGACTGTTTCCTTATTGAATCCTCAACAGGTGTGATAATGAATTGAACATGTCATATATGGCCAACATTTGTACGTAGTGCATCCATGCATGATAAGGTGGATTATTCTTAACCCTGAAGCCTTACTGTAAAGTTTCTTTCAAGTTATCCATCCATGTGGTGGAGCATTGAGGACTGGTGCCTCTGGCCTACACAGTACAGTTGCTCTGAACTGCACCGGATTGTTGGCAGCCTCAGAGGCTGTGCTGAAAAGATATATATGACCTCTGGTGGCGTTTCGATTTTGAACACCACATCTGTACTGGGTGAGGATGGGTCAGATTAGGGGCATGACAAGATCAGTTGCATTGACTCTGTTGGTAAGGTAAGGGAATGGGAGTGAAAGTGTGGGCAAAAGATGGGAAGACGTTGCAGAAGATACTAGTGTAGACAAAAACGAAAGGAAAGAAGTGCACATAGCACTGGGACTGAAGGTGATTAGCCTGAGTCCACACGATGGACCACTGGGTGTTTGAACCGTGGGAAGGGGTGCATTTTGATTGCAGCGCTCACCAGCCAGACACAGTGTGGCGGAGACCAGATCCCTGTGCTGGCGGCCAAGACCACGTCACCAATCCTCTGTCCAGGCTGTCCTGTATCTCACCTGTCAGACTGATGTCTTTTGTCTTGCCCTCTTCCCTCTTGCCAAAGGACAGGGGTCCAAAGTCCTGTAGGGTGTATCTGTTTCATAAATTCAAGGATAGTTGGAGACTGTGTGTGTGTGTGTGTGGATGTGGATGTGTGTGTGTAATGTGTGAATGAAAGTGTGTGTGATCTGGTGTGAAGGAAATTTTACATATGTTTTGTGTATGCATCTATAACCATGTTTGTGTGATTTTTTGTGTGTGTTTGTTCATCTTTCTTGATGAGCCTGTTAGACATCTGTGTGTTTGAACGTGATTAGTTCAGGCTAGTTGTCGTATTTCCATATTCACTGTGTGCTAACCATTCTTGAAAAATGGAAAAAAGGCCTGTAGCCACTGGTGAAAGACTCCTTACAAGGCTTATCACTATAAACAAGTGTACAGGGATGGGCTTGATTTCGCACGAGAATTTACAGGAAGAACTGACTTGACCACAAAGTTTGAAGCAGATCCAGTTTGCTTCTGATACCTCTTTGCACATGAAATGATCGAATATCTGTTCCCTTTTGATGCACTGTTTTCTCAAATTGGCTTAATGATGAGCGCAGTGAAGGTATATATTCATGCTTTCCTCCTGGACAGCGAGGAGCTTATGGCATCAACAAAGTGGCAAAAAAAAAACGGAAAGAAGAGTAGAAATGTGGATCAAAATACAAACCATCATAATTCATATGTATATAATTCCCGACTTCTGTTTTATTCTAACCCTGTAAGGCTTACTTAATACAGTAAGACCTGTGAAAACAGGTCTAGGCACTTTATACTCCATCACCTTTCAGGACTTGTCTTTGATCAAGTCTGTGTGTGTGCCAGATCTACCTCTTCCTTTCATTCATTCTGCCGAAAGGATTTGTTGAGACGGTGATCGAGAGGTACCACCGAAGTGCCCAGAATAGAGGAAATGCTTTGATGGCTTAATCAGCAAGTCTCTGTATATATCAGTGCATACTGGAATTATTCTTTCTGATCTCAGGATAAAGAGTGGATAGGATTCTAGGATATTGAAAGGATATGGATGGTGAAGTGGATAGCTGTGAACTCCTTGTATGACAGTTCATGTGAGACAGGCCTTATGGCTGGCTGTAAAACTGACATGGGGGGCTTGCGGCTTGGTGAAGAACAACCTGGGGGAACTGATCAGAATGAAGGCGAGAAGAGGCATTTGGTTAGGTCAGCATGCGGTGGGATTTTTGGTAGTGCTCAACTGTAACAAACGGGCAGAGAGAGAAAAAAAAAAAGGGACATTTATGGGAGAGAAAAAAAAAGTTCAGGACAAAGGATGGTTGGAAGCCAACAACGGAACAAGGGTCCTTAGAAAGTATTAACCATTATACTTGGTTTCAAAGATTTTAGTTGGTTCAGTTTCAGACTTGCTGGAGGTTTATCCTTCAGTGAAACGAAAATATGACGCAGTAGTGAAAGATGAACATTTGGTCTGTGTGTTTCCTTTGGGTTATAGGGGACTTGTTATATGAAAAAAATTGTTCACTTACTAGACGGGTATCAGAGGGCAAATTTCTGCCATGGCCGAGTGGATACTGGACCCTCCATTTCATCTGGATTCAACCCAAAATTTATCAGTTATCTGGATCCACTCCAAAATTTATCAGTTATCTGGATCCACTTCAAAATGTATCAGTTATCTGGATCCACGCCAAAGTGTATCAGTTATCTGGATCCACACAAAATTTATCAGTCATCCGTATCCAAAATGTATGAGTCATCAGGATCCACCAAAATTTATGTCATCCATATCCAAAATGTATGAGTCATCAGGATCCACCAAAGTTTATCAGTCATCTGGATCCACACCAAAACTTTATCAGTCAGCAAAATCCAAATAAAAATTTGTCAGATTTGTCCTTTGATCATGTTCCATATTTCCCCAAAATGTTGTCAAAATCACTCCAGGAGTTCAAGTGTAATGGTTACATCCAGACAAAGAGACGGAAGAGGGCTGGTGGAGAAACATACCGTCATTGACAGAGGTAATAATGCGAGTAGGAGACACTGAAACCCTGAGACACCCTTTGCCTGTAACCTTCTGTTCCTTGTGGCTCTGACGTTGGCCAGGACATTTACAAGGATACTGCATACAACATTGACTCTCTCCAGGTTCAGTGAAACAGCCCTGATAAGGCCTTGGTATTAGGCTTGGCTTAAGAAGAGCTGACCTGACATAAGGACCTGACCTGACATGATGGAGGATAAGTCGGATATCCAGAAAGCTGTGGTAACTGAAGAGTATATGGGAGTGGAAAAAAAAAAAAAAACTTACAAAAATTGAGACATGTTTCTTTCTTGACTTGTCATTGACAGTGTTCAGGGATGCTGTTACAGGTTAGCCTTGTTGCCTTTCATGTCTTTACTCTTGTGTTGTCTGTGAATAAGCTCCCCTATTCTTCTATTGTATTTCCTTCCTTTTTATTTCTGGACCCCTCTGACAGGTTTGGGTCCCTTACAGTGTTTTCCTTTTAGCTCTTCAGAAACATACTCTTTCTCATTGGCCAGATCCACGTGTCTTCAGAAGGGTGTGGGTGTGTGTGTCGTTGCCAGGACCAGTTCCGTAAGGGCCGCCGCCGCTGCAGGGGGGCATCGGGATGTTCCTGCTGCAGAAGATGGGCTGGAAGCCAGGGGACGGGCTGGGCAAGGACAACGAGGGCAACAAGGAGCCCCTCATGCTGGATGTCAAGATGGACCGCAAAGGTCAGGCCTCCCAGGAAAGGGACTTCTGTGTGTGTTGGATGATGCTGTATTTTCTTCTTAGTCCCTGAAGAGTGTAAAAGGGAAGTTTATATATTTGGATGATGCTGTTGACTTCTGTAGTAAGATCTCCGCATTTAGCGTTATGTTGGATATCATGATTGGCCAAACAGTAGTAGAGTGACAGGAGTCTTTTTTTTTCCTTTTTTTTTTTTTTTTTTTTTTTTTTCTTTTGCAGTATCATGTTTTAGATCCCCTCCCCCTGGTTTCATCACACACAAGTCATTCTGTCTCCCCCCCCCCTGTCCCCTTAAACACAACCACATCCAGTCTTATCTTGTCACAACTTTGGAGGAGACTGCACTGTTGCCGAGTCACTTTGGGGATGTTCAGTGGTACATATTTTAATCGAACATCTGCTGGATGTTACGTACTGAGCTTCCTACTGATGATAATTAATTTCTCTGTCGCAAGCAAACCGCCATGCCCGTCAAACCACAGTCCATGCAAACTTTCTGGAGAAAGATGACTGACATCAGTTGATGAACTCACTGTGGGCTTGAGATATGCGGTTTGAAGAAAACTGTATTAAGCATCAACTCCATCAGACTCACTAGACTTGGTTTCTGTTACAAGCCAAAAAAATCTTCAGTCAGTCAGTCAGTCAAGAACAAGTACAAATACTCCCATGATGATGACAGTCTGGCCTCGGCTCCGCATTTGATGAAGTATCCAGTACCTTGAGGATACACTCCCTTTGAAAACTTCCAACTGTGTCATTGGAAATTCTTGCTGGAGGTATGATGTTTTGTAGAAAAGGGTATGGATACACCTTGCTGAAAGATGCATCTGAGACACTGCCAGAGCCTGAACTAAAGTAAAAATGGCTTGCTGTGGGCCTGTCCCTCAGTGACACGTGGTGAGGATGATCAACTTTCTCTTTTGATACGGGGACACAACTACATTTTACCTTTACATATCTGTAGATATTTCCCCTTTTTTTACACACTGCATGCAATGTGTGTTGTATAACTGACTTTTTTTTTTTTTTCTTTTTTTTTTGTTTGAAATAACAGTTGGACTGAAAGTGAAGTCATGTGAATTCTTGCTTCAAGATGGTGGCAAGAAAATGTGCAACAGGGCATAGCATACCAAATTCATTTATCAGTAATAAGCTAGAAAACTATGTGTTGTTGATGATAGAGTATTTTCATGCCCAAATAGCCTTACCATATTTTACTCACAGACTGTGCCAATTTTTGTTTGCAAACGTTGTAATTTTTTTGGTTTTTGATGTGGCTTTTATTCATTACAATTAACCTTTTGGAGGACCAAACTCACATCACATCCCCCCCCCCCCCCCCCCCCCCCACACACACACATGTAGATTAGGCCATAACAGGAATTGTGTATGTTTTCATAAAAATTATTCTTGTCAGTTAAGGAGTTATCCTGATCACAAAGAACTGTGTCAAAAAATAGGTCATTATCCCTGTGCATGTCATGTGCACCTGTTCTTAGCAGTGAAGGGGTTAATTAAAGACACAGTGTGCAGACTGCTGAAGTCATGGTGGTGGTGGCGACTGCTGTGTTGCAGGTCTGTCCACCAGCCTGGACCATCGCCCCACCCTGCCCATGGTACGCCCCTCACACCCGGGTATGGGGGTCCACCGGGCATGGGTCCACCAGGCATGGGTCCACCGCGCATGGGTCCGCCAGGCCCTGGCTTCCCGCCTGGGATGCCCCCTGGTGCTCGACCCCCTGGGCCTCCAGGAGCCGGCCCCCCAGTTCCTCCCCCTCGAGCTAAAGATCTGTCAGGTGAGGATGTGGCCTTTGTGCTGGGTGCTTCAGCTTCCAGTCCCCCCTTTAGTGTTTTACAGCGTGGTGTGACAGTTGTGATGCTGCATGCACAAGTCATGGAGAGGTGTCAGCTTTTACAACATGAGGTTAACTGTGATGAAGATAGTCCTGACAAACAACACTCAAAAAAAACAATTTCAGTTTTGCCTATTTAGGCTGTTTTAAAATATGAAAGTACTTCTGCACAAAAATAAACACACACACACACACACACACACAAAAAAAGCAATTTCAGTTTTGTTTTGTAAGGCAATGAAATATATGAAGGTCATTCTGAACAAAAAACAAACACACACACACACACACACAAAATAATATCGGTTTGTTTTAGTGGAAAAACTATATAATTTGAAGATTGGTGCTAAAGACCAAACAAAAGGGGGCAAAAAAGAAAACAAAAACAACGCACAACGTTTCGACTCTTAGAGTCTTTTTCAAGTGACATGAAACTGAGGACCCACGACAGCACACGCAAATTTTGCTGTTTTAATGACGTAAAGAACGGGAGACGCAGATAAAAACAAAACGACGTCACAATAAATTTTGAAGTCACAAGAACTCAAAACACACACACACACACACACACACACACACACAAAAGAGAGGCTGGGTAGACGCAGGCTAAGAAAGGTGAGTGAATAGAAATCAGAGGAAATCTGGGTTTAAAAGTAGATGGTTGTTGTTGGGAGGGAGGGGGCAAAGAGGGAGGGGGGGGAGGGGAGGGGGGGGGAAGGGGAGGAGAAAACACACACAGACACACACACACACATGTGCGCGCTCCCCACCCTCCCGGCATCACCCACCCCCCACACACCTACCATTAAAGAAAGGCAGAGAGAGAGAGAGAGAGAGAGGGGGGGGAGGGGGGAGGGGGGGAAGCCTTTTTACAACTCATAAAGTTATGCATACCTTAGGGTGTCTAGGCATATATATGATATATACATGCACAACCGCAAACAATTTTTTTAACCCCCCCCCCCCCCCCCCCCCACACACACACACACACACACACACGCGCACGCGCGCACGCACACACACATGCACGTTCCCCACCCTCCCGGTATCACCCCCCCACCACACCTACCATTATAGAGAGGCAGAGAGAGAGAGGGGGTTTGGGGGAAGGGGGCGGGGGGGAAGGGGGGGGGGGGGGGGGGAGCCTGTTTACAACTCATAAAGATATGCATACCTTAGGGTGTCTAGCATATATATATGATATATACATGCACAACCGCAAACAATTTTTTTTAACCACAAAAACACACACATGCACGCACGCACGCACGCACGCACACACACTCACACACACACACACACACACACACACACATGTGCGTGCTCCCCACCCTCCCGTCACCACCCACCCCTCACACACCTACCATTTAGAGAGAGGGCACAGAGAGAGAGAGAGGGGGGGGGGGGGGGGGGGGGGGGGTGGGGGGTGGGAAGAAGCACGTTTACAACTCATAAAGATATGCATACCTTAGGGTGTCTAGGCATATATATGATATATACATGCACAACCGCAAACAATTTTTTTTCAACCTTAAAAAACTTTTTGAAAAACAACAACAAGGGTAGGGTAGTGCTGAAGACCACAAACAAGCTATGTACCCTATCCCTCAGTCCTTGATGTTCAGTCCATGGGGAGCGAGCGTCCCTAGCCTAGAGATCAGAGATGATTCAAGGAATTTACGGTGTATGGCATCTGAGTGGTTTTGGTAAACAACAGAGACCGATGCATGAAACACGTTATGTCCAGGGCTATTGAAATGTGTACCTATGGGGGTGTCCTTATTCAGGTTGACAGCCTGGAGGTGTTCCCTGAATCTATCATCCAGGGTATGGTAGGTCTCACCACAGTAGAGTTTGGAACAGAGGCTGCATGAAAGAATGTACACAAGGTTGGAAGATCGGCAAGTGAAGGGGGATCTGATGGTGAAACTTTTGCCTGATGGGCCCCTGAAGGTGTTAGTGGTTGTATTTAAAAAGGGGCAGGTTTTGCATCGGGGTTTGTTGCAGCGGTGGTTTCCTGGTGGAGAGCTGCTCGGTGAGTCTTTGTAAGTGGCTCGTACTAGATGATCCCTGAGGTTGGTGTCACGCAGGTATGCCACTAGTGGAGGTTTGTCGAAGGTGGACTTGAGTTTGGGGTCTTTCTGCAGGATGTCAAAGTTTTTCACAAGGATGTTTTTAACTGGGAGGTTGTGTGGGTGGTAGGTCAGAGTAAGGACTGGTCGGTCTGACTGATCTTTGTTCTGAGATGGGGTCATGGCCTGAGATCTGGGGGTGCGAAGGGCACGATTGGCGGCATCGATGATGACTGCTTCAGGGTATCCTCACCTTCTGAAGAAGGAACACATCCAGTTGACCTGCAGTTTGAAGTCATCGTCATTGCTGCACAGTCTTCTGAGGCGACAGAATTGAGAGTAAGGGATACTCTTCTTGGTAGACTGTGGTGGCTGGATGTGAACTTGAGGTAAGAATGTGAATCAGTTTCTTTGTAGAATACTGATGTTTTCAGTTGATCTGTGCTGGTGATGGACACTTGAATGTCTAGAAAAGATACAGTTGTTTCAGAGATGGTGTGTAGGTGAATTTCAGGGCTGGGTGGAAGGAAGACACAAAGTGTATGAAATCTAGAAGTTCAGCCTTGGTGCTTGTGGTGATACCTATGATGTCGTCAATGAAGCGTCTGAAGAATGGAGGGATGCGTCCAGGATATGAAGAGAGTATCTGCTCCTCAATGAAATCCACAAAGAGGCATGCGTAACTCGGCCCCATCTTGGTGCCCATAGCCACCCCTTGAGTTTGGACGAAGTGGCAATCACCAAAACAGAAACTGTTCAGTGTCAGGACCAACTCTGTCAGCCTTAGGATGGTTGTGTTCCCCCCCCCACTTCCCCCCGCCCCCTCCCCCCAAACCCCCTCTCTCTCTCTCTGCTTCTCTATAATGGTAGGTGTGTGTGTGGGGGTGATGCCGGGAGGGTGGGGAGCATGCACATGTGTGTGTGCGCGTGTGTGTGTGTGTGTGTGTGTGTGTGTGTGTGTGTGTGTGGTTTAAAAAAATTGTTTGCGGTTGTGCATGTATATATCATATATATGCCTAGACACCCTAAGGTATGCATAATTTTATGAGTTGTAAACAGGCTTCCCCCCCTCCCCCCCTTCCCCCCGCCCCCTCTCTCTCTCTCTCTCTCTCTGCCTCTCTATAATGGTAGTGTGTGGGGGTGGGTGATGCCGGGAGGGTGGGGAACGCACACATGTGTGTGTGTGTGTTTTTCTTCTCCTCCCCTTCCCCCTCCCCCCCCCCCTCCCTCTTTGCCCCCTCCCTCCCAACAACAACCATCTACTTTCAAACCCAGATTTCCTCTGATTTCTATTCACTCACCTTTCTAAGCCTGCGTCTACCCAGCCTCTTTTGTGTGTGTGTGTGTGTGTGTGTGTGTGTGTGTGTGTGTTTTGAGTTCTTGTGATTTCAAAATTTATTGTGACGTCGTTTTGTTTTATCTGCGTCTCCCCGTTCTTTACGTCATTAACACAGCAAAATTTGCGTGTGCTGTCGTGGGTCCTCAGTTTCATGTCACTTGAAAAAGGCTCTAAGAGTCGAAACGTTGTGTATTGCTTTTGTTTCTTTTTGACCCCCCTTTTGTTTTGGTCTTTACCACCAATCTTCAAATTATATAGTTTGTCTGAAAAAGACCCAGTCAAGTGTTATCAATTTTGTTTTAGTTGGCTGTAAAAATATGAAGGTACTGCTGCACAAAATAAACACACACACAAAAATTTTAGGTTTGTTTTATAAGGCAGTGACATGTTTAAAGATAATTCTGAACCTAACAATCACAATAAAGTGATTTCAGTTTTGTTTTAGAAGGCTCTGAAATGTATACATTTCAACTTTGATTCTGTGATGACAGCTAACATGCACTAATTGAAATCATGTGAAAGTAGAATGACAAGGGGCTGCTGACTTATTCGTGATTTTCACATGCAGCATAACATTGGTCTAGTCTGGTGCAGAGACAGTGAAATCCCAGTAGAGAGTCCCAGTTGACCACTTGGTTATTTTAAGTGAAAAAAAAAATCTAAACTGCCACATTAGCTTTCTGGAGTACTGCTCAAACTGGAGTATTGTTAGAAAAAAACCCAACAGAAACAGAAATCCTTTCAGAGTTGTGTGATGGTGATACGTGTTAAGGTGTTGCAGGCAAACACCCGGTGTCGGCCCTGACTGAGCTGTGCACCAAGCGGCGCTGGGGGGCACCTGCCTTCGACCTAATCAGTGAGACGGGGCCTGCACACAAGAAGATGTTTCTTTTCAAGGTCAGGGGGGATTGCAGTTTTTTTTGATAGAGGGAGGACTGGGGTGGAAGGAGGAAGAGAGGGAAATGGGGGGAAGGGTTGTTAGAGAGAGGGAAGCAGGGAGAGGAGAGGGGAAGGAGGGGGGAGGGGGAGGAAGAGGGAGGATTGCTTGCAGTCCATAGCTAAAGGTTGAAGTCCCTTTGCCTAGTGGCCTTTGAGGTGAAGTTCACCTTGTTCAGGGTACAGCAGTTGGGGACGTACAGCCCTGCCCACTCCAGTCACCACCTTGTGTCTCCCTGGAATTGAATCAGACACACTGATGTACTGCTGGGTAGACAGAGGTTTTCAAGTCATAGAAATCAGACCTTATATGTGGTTCAGAGTTGTGACCTTTGGCTCTGCAGCCGAGTGCTCAAACTCATTTGACTGCAGGTTTTTTTGTTGGAAAATGGAATGCCATTTGTGAGTGCTTGACAGGCGCTTGTTGGCCATTGGAAAAAAAGAAAAAAAAAGAACAGATCTTCGATTATTGGAGGAGTTGTTAAGACATTTGCATGAGCCTTTTTTTTTCCTTTTGTTTTTGCTGCTGTGGTTTATTTTTTTGTGTAACTTTAGCGTGTGCTTCTTATGCCTGGGTTTTCATCAAGGTCAGTAGTCTTTTCCTGCTTTGTAGTTTGGCCATGCTTCCATGTTTGTGGTTTCTTTTTCAGTTGTTTTAGGTTTCGGTTGTTCAGGTCAGGCATGAAATTAGAAGCCTGTGTAGTAGACTCTGTTGATAAAGCAGGGGCTGGAATTGTCCTCTTTTGATAGGATGTCCTCCGTCTGAATGGAAGGCCCAACCCATTTCAGTGAGGATTGAAGATAGACTATTTATCCGTCTGAATGGAAGGCCCAATCCATTTTAGTGATGACTGAAGAGAGACTATTATCCATCTGAATGGAAGGCCCAATCCATCTTAGTGATGACTGAAGATAGAATATCCTCCCTCTGTTCGTTTGGCCCAATTCATTTCAGTGATGACTGAAGAAGAATAGAATATCCTCCCTCTGTTCATTTGGCCCAATCCATTTCAGTGACTTTCTGATTTTCAGCACATTTCCTTTCATGTCGATTTGACACATGCAGAAAAAAAATGTACATAGAAAAAAAAAAAAAACAATCCCCCCCCCCCAAAAAAAAAAAAAAAACCTCCATTTTCATCTCACCCCCTCCCTCCATTTGCCCATTTGTGAAAAAAAGAAAGAACAAAAGAAGGTAAAAAAGACACAATCAGCAACTGCATGAATGCAGTTGGGAACAATTCCCTTGTGTCCCCTCCCTATAAAGACTTATTCTTTGGAACAGTGTTGTCTGCATCCATACTAGATTACATTTGAAGAGTGACCTCTCTGTGTGGACTTCCTGGTTAGAGACTTTTCTAGAAGAGCATTGTGTGCTTAAGCAGATTTGCCTACCAGCAAAGCCGCCTTCTCTTTAACAATTTTGCTGCTGGCTGTTAACATGATGCAAGTGTCTGAAAATAGGTCATCAGGAACTACACGACAGCTGAAGCCAGCATGTAGTAGTGGAGCTATGAGTGTGAAGGGGGGTACTTGTTTTTCATGGCCATAACTTTCTAATCTGTGACCTGTAAACCAGTTTCTATCAAACAAGATGGATAACTCTTGCTCGTGTGGTGGAACAGTTACCTATAAATAAATAAAAAAATTCTGCAGCTTTTGGCACTAGTTTGTTCTGGACAAATGCGTTCTCAAAAGACCCAGAGCAGCCATGGAGTTATCCGTGAAAAGGAATTTAAGCTTGCTTACATACCTTACGCCTGACATGTTCACAGAAATATACAGTTAGGGATGACTAGTTGTTAAAGACTGGCATAGCCTTTTGATCTTGAACATTGTGAAATAGAACACAGAGTGGAACAGAAGCAAGACAGGGTAACTTCGTTTTCTGTGATTCAAAATGAAACTTTTATGGGAACAGGGAACAGTAAAAACAAGAAGGTTAACTCTTGCACTCATGGTGGGAATTACGCATCCATAACTACAAACATGTTCTGCGTTTGGCATCGATTTGCCTAGCACAAATACTAAGCATACTCAGCTAATAAGGAGACATCATCACACACATTCTCTAAAAAGGATGTTCTGAGCTTGCTCAGAGAATTTGTTAAAGTCCATACAAGGTGCTTGACAGGTCCTTGGTTTTCTTGATTTGAAGCATGTGGGGTGTGTCAGTGCTCTGATGTCATCATCAACAGTGTGGGCATCAAGGGAGAGAAGCAGCAACTAAGTTCAAATGGGAGCAAAAAGCCGTCCTAGACCTCCCTCCCTTACGAACCTCCAAATAGTGTTTATGTGAACTGTTCCCCCCCTTACAGTCATGATGTCTGTGCAGGTGCGGGTGAACGGAGTGGAGTACATGCCCACTGCATCCTGTGGCAACAAGAAGCTGGCCAAGGCCCAGGCGGCTGCTGTGTGTCTGCAGGAAATGGGGCTCATTCCTCGGGACTTTTGTGTGCAAGTCTGAGGCTGGTCTGCAGGATACAAGACGCATTCCCAAAAACTTTGTGATACAAATCTGATGTGTGTGTTTGCAAGAGATGGGACTCATTCATCATGATTACATTGTCACAAATCTTACAGCTGATGACAACTCAGGACGTGGTCCTTAACACTGCAGGTAAAGTTTTAACTCGGAAGAACAGTGAGAGACAGAAGAACAGTGAGAGACAGAAGAACAGTGAGAGACTGTCTAAAGATGTTGAAAGTTTCTGGGTTTTAGTAACAGCTTTTACAAAGTCCTCGATGTCACCTGAAGGGATTTGGGTGTGAGTTGCAGTCACAGTTGTGATGTTCTTTCTTTGCGTTTCATATGAAGAAGAAGGCTGACTGAACACTGAGCTTTCAGTGATAGAAAGTCAGCAGAAGGTAGGAGAACTGCCTGGGACTTTGTGATTGGTGGTGATTGAGGTGCAGAACTGGTATGGCTTGCTTTTGCTGTCCCCTAGCGATTCAGGAGAGGTGTGGGCACAAATGTTCTGTAGATGGGCCCTGAAGAGTTGGTGTTGTGAGTCTTGCCTTGCCAGTCTGCTTCGAGCAGCAGGGCTGTCTAGTGATGATGATGGGCTTGCTCACCCCAATACTTTTAAAGGGCAACAGATATTTTTCCTTTAAAATTGTGCATTAATGACAGCATTCACATGGTGATAATGGCAGTCAGTCCTCAATGTGGAAGGGAGATTAAGATTGTCGGGGAAAAAAAGGAAACCGCCTAACCTGAAACAGATGAGAGATTCTTTGGAACTCGTAAAGATGGTTGTGCAGATGTCTGTGACAGATGCCACCTGAACTCCCCCTGTATCCCTATACATTCCTGGAAAATAATCTCAGATTGTTGAAGATGGAGTTATATTTGTTAAGAATTAAAAAAAAAAAGATGTGTGCACATGTTGTTTGATACAAAGTGTTCCTTGTTTGTGGAAATGTCCTGTTGAAAGCAGTATTTAGATGTTATTGGCATGCTTTGCCATTTGACAGAGAGCTCACAACATTTGAACTAGTTCCTTGCTTTGTTTCATGATGGAGGTTGGATCCTAAAAACAGAAGTTAAAGCATGTTGGATATGATTCTGTTTACATGTGTGGATTCAGATATGAGAAATAAAAATCAGAGCGAAGTTTTTGAGTCGAGTTACAGACTTGAAGCAGAACAAACATTATGCTCAACATTTTATTCATTTGTAAGCAAGGGTGCTTTCATGATTGAAATGTTGATTTTTCCCCCCCCTGTTTTCCTGTTCTGGAGAGGATATTTTAGAAATATATGATCATTGCTATCTTTTTCAGTGTACGTACAGTGGTTTACTCATTGTTGGAACACTCCTTTCTTACAAAGAATTGGGTGCAGTAGTCATTCATTTTGGACTGTTCATTTTTTGTTAAATCTTTGCTATGCATAGAGAGAAAGAAAGAGAAAGGAGAGACAAAGGAGGGATAACTCACACACCACCATTGCTCACCAACACCACTGTGACTCATAAATGTCACACTAGGTCACAGTCGTGATTTTACAAACACAACCATTGTTCATAAACAGCTATAATTCACAAAGGCCAAGATTGTTTACGATCCTGACTCATGCACACTACCATTGTTCACAACCACCGCCAGTGTCTACAACATAAATGGGGTCCCTTAAGGGGGGCCTTGCCCTTAGATTTCCTGGGCAGGTTGAACGAAAGGCACTTAGAAATCGCAGCCGGTTGCCTTCTAGCTTTCGAACGCAACGGTCGTGCGTCCGTCGGTCGGGTAGAGGAGGGAGACTCCCGCGTCCCCTCCGCGGGAGGGACGTCTCCGTCTACCGCGGCCGGCCGTTCGTTCTCCCAAGGAAAGGACGGTTCGCTCGGGGTTGGAACCAACTCGTGGGGTCCTCCGGGAATGTGAGCGAACTCTGAACGTCAGAGTTATTGCTCGACCCAGCCGAGTCCTTCACCATATTGGGCGATGGCGCCGAGCGAAACCGGAGCACACGATCGTAAACGGGAGACACGACGGTCGATCGAGGAGGATAACCAAGTCGACCGATCGATCGTGCGCACACAATAAAATAAAAATGTAAACAACGCACACAATGGAATATACAGGTAAACAAGTCCGTACAGGGACACAAAGCGCAGCAGAAATGAGCGAAACAGTGCGTGAGAAGCGACCGTGGCGTGGGCCCAAAGTGCTGAGTAACGCCACGTGTAAATACAATGACGCCGGTCGATCGCGATCGTTAAGGACACGAAGGCGAGCGAGAATTGTGACAACTGAAAGAAAGGGGTGCAAACCAATTGAGGAAGCAAATTCAGGGCGAAAAACCACGTAAAATACCGAGGGTTAGAAGTTGGTGCACAAGAGAGGGAGACCGGGCGCAAAACAAGATGGCGACGAGACCGGCTCACGATCGTCGCGCGGGAGGTTGTGAAAACCGGAGCACACGATCGTAACACGACGGTCGATCGAGGAGGGTATACAGGTCGATCGACCGTGCGCACACAATAGCAATATATAACACAATGGAAATATAAAAGTAAACAAGCTCGCACAGTGACAGAGACAAACGCAGTAGCGATGAACGAAACCGTGCGTGGGCAACGACAGTGGCGTGAACCAAAAGTGCTGAGTAACGCCACGTGTAACAGCAATGCCGAAGGGCGATGCGATCGCCACGCACATGACGCCGATCGAAAATGTGGCAATGAATGGAGGGGTGTAAACACAATGTAGGAAGCAATTTCCGAACGACAAACCACGTGTAATTGCGTGGGCTAGAAAGCTGGTGCGACCAGGAATGGAGACTGGCGCAAAACAAGATGGCGACGAAACCGACCCGCGATCGTCGCAGATGAGATAGTGGAATCGTGATACCAGTAACGGCGAGAGGTTAGAAATCGGAATTTAGGGGCAAAAGGCCGTAAAGGCGAGTGAGAATGCAAGGCCGATGGACAAAGGGAGGCCGAGAAAACGCGAGGGACGTGGCGATGGAAATGCCGATCAACCTCGAACCGGTTACGCAAATAGACAAGAACCGGGAGCACCACGATCGCGAGAAAATTTCAGCGACTAAGGTTAGAATGCTAGCCCATCCGATAACCTCACACGTCAAGATATAAGCGGAAGCCACAGATAAATGAGTACAGAGTGCAAAACACAGCAATCTTTACACAAAGGCAAAGTATAGGCGAGACAGAGCACAAGACTTATCTTGCTTGGGCGACAGGCCGAAGTGCTATGGTCTGACATGGTAAGTATACTTAGCCAAACAGGGAGTATAATACAAACTCCCCATATTTTTTTTCCCCCCCTGTTTTTCCTGTTCTGGAGAGGATATTTTAGAAATATATGATCATTGCTATCTTTTTCAGTGTACGTACAGTGGTTTACTCATTGTTGGAACACTCCTTTCTTACAAAGAATTGGGTGCAGTAGTCATTCATTTTGGACTGTTCATTTTTTGTTAAATCTTTGCTATGCATAGAGAGAAAGAAAGAGAAAGAGAGAGAGACAAGGAGGGATAACTCACACACCCACCATTGCTCACCAACACCACTGTGACTCATAAATGTCACACTAGGTCACAGTCGTGATTTTACAAACACAACCATTGTTCATAAACAGCTATAATTCACAAAGGCCAAGATTGTTTACGATCCTGACTCATGCACACTACCATTGTTCACAACCACCGCCAGTGTCTACAGACACCACCACTGCTCAGAAACAACACCATCGTTCACAAATCCTACAGACTGTTATGATTCAAAACCACCACCACAGTTCACAAAGTATTATGATTTACAATCAGAAAGTTCACAAACACTACTTGTTCACAAACACCACCGTAGCTCACAGATTAAATACTACCATAGCTCACAAATGTTGATAATTCACAAACATTACCATTGTTCACAAACACTACCACATTTTACTAATGAACAATTTTTGGATTGATGAATGGTGCTACAAAGAATTCAGGTTGGTTTGTATGCAGTAATTTGTGTGTAGTCCTCAGAGTTAGTGTGCTAATGATAAGAATGTGAAAAACACAAGTGTCAAGAATGAGAATTGTGATGATATGGATGAAGTGTTGTCTTACTAAAATAATAATAATAATAATGAATACTTAAATAGCACCTATTCTTGGCTAGATACCAAGCTCTAAGTGCTTTACAATCCACAGTCGTTTACACAACGGGCTGCCTACCTGGGTAGTGCCGACTGAAGAGCTGCCAGCTGGCGCTTCATTAAGTCGTTTCTGTGTCATCCATCCTTACTAGTAGTAAGCTGTACAGTTCTAGACTGTCATGGTGAGCAGAATGGTATTACACAGAATGAAGAGTTGTCTTGCGAGCAGCAAATTCTGTCTGTATCTCATCAGCAGAAATACTGTGAGGAGCTGACTTTTTTTTTTCATTCTTCAGAATGTTCACATTGTGTTTTATTTAGTCAAATGGGACACAGTTTAGCTTTGAGTTTAAATATTTACAGATGGGAATGTTACAAAGTCTCAAAGCATGATGCCTGATAGCATGCCAATGGAGTTTTGATACCAAAAGCCTTCCCAGCATAGCACCAGAGAGCAGTTTTTTATCAGCTTGTTTGTTTGGTATGTGGTGTGTGTGTGTGTGTGTGTGTGTGTGTGTGTGTGTGTGTTTTTTATTCATATTTGAGTATTTGATGCTGCCAGTCTTTGTCAGTGTATCCTGGTCTGTCTTCAGAAAAGCGTTTTCATTTTCTGTTTTTTATGGATCTTTCTGTGATGAGACAGTCCAAAATTGTTTTTTTTAATCATTAATTTTTACATATTCAGGATTTGTAAGTTGATACTGTTCATATTGTGTCATGGTTTTCTTCTGGCTTCTAACATCTGACCAAGCCCATTTGAACAGATGTTTGCAAAAACCTTATTCTGTTTAAAAAACCACGCAAAAATTATTTGTGTTTTTCCAGTTTTGTGCTAGCTTTTGTTCATGTGTGTGTGTGTGTGTGTGTGTGTGTGTGTGTGTGTGTGTGTGTGTGTGTGTGCGCGCTGCATGTCCCCTTACCACTGTTTATTGACTCCTTGATGGTTTGTTCATTTATTTCAGATTCTAAGATCATCCACATTGATAAATAGACCATAGTTTATTCATCAGTGTGGATGATTTCAGGATCTAAATAACTTTGAATATTTGTGTAGAATCATCAGACTGGTGGTAGTTATGAATAAGTTGAAGGAAAACAATCGAAAGGAAATCGGCACCAAAGTAGAAACGCACACAAACAAAATGTGGGTGTGTGTGAGAGAAAAAAAGAATAGTGTGGGGCGGGATGGGAGTGGGGGAGGAGGGAGGGAGAGGGTTGCAAGAAATAGTAGACTGACTATGAAAAAGGTGTCTAGCAACTTTTACAAGAAACTATTTTTGAAAGTTTAACATTTTTTTCCTAAAATGAATTGCAAGTTGAAAGATTTAAGACATTTCCAGCTGTTTCCTGAAGTAAACACTGTCTCATTGGTGCTAAGTAAAGCCAAATCTGTGTATCTGTCAACTTCACATGACAAAAACATGTGATTTCTGTACTATGTCTTTGTCATGGGAGAACATTAAATCCAACCTTGATCTTAAGCATTTATATTACATGTAACAGATCTAGTGTTTTACTAATCATGTGTTACGAGCTACCTAGCTGAAGTATACTGTAATGCATCCACCTACTGTTTGTTGAGGAATTATGTTATGAAATTGCTACGTATGAGATACGTACTGAGACGTCTGATGATGCCAAAACAGCGATGTTCGAGATACTTACTGAGACAAGTAATATGTTCCGAGATTCATACTCGGACAGTGAACAGGTTAATGACATGTGTTTTGGGTTTTGGGGGTCAAAGTTGTAGCCTAAATGGCATGATTGATATTGGGGTCAGAGAGGCAGTTTCCATTGCTTTTTACATTGATGTTATTTTTCGTAATTCTTTCTGTAGAGTCTCTGTGTGTCTCATTCACTGTCTCTTTCTGCTCAAGGTAAGGACTAGACATAAACAAATACGGCAATGCTGTTATCCTAATAAAGTTTAGTCTTTTCTGTGTTCCTGTCCATCATTGTGTGTGTGTGTGTGTGTGTGTGTGTGTGTGTGTGCTTCCCTGTTCATGGGTCTTTGATGTGACGTTTTGAAGTTGACTTGTCTGTGAATGAATAGAATTGAAAATAAAAGTTTGATTAGAATCTTCCTGAAGTGTTGGAGGTTGTCTTTGCTGGCTGTTCTGTTGGCTTATTGGTCCAGGAAAGAATCGGGCATATTGTGTGTTTTTGTGTCAGAAAATTTATGCTTGCTGCCTCAGACTTAGAGAAAAATTTACACCCATTACCTCAGTGTGAAAAAGAGGATAACCATTGTTTGTTAAAAAGAAAAAAAAACACACAAAAATTCACATCCACGAGGAACATGTTGCGATATGCACTTGATTCATTGCAATGCTACATCACCCACTTCACAAGAAAGGACATGAACCAAGAAGTCTCCAGACATGTGTGTTAAAATAGAGAAGAGCAAGCTGTGCTTCGCTGATTGATCAAAAATTTTATCTAGTTTGTGTGTAAGTGTGTGTTCATGTGTGGGCACACATGTCCACATGAAAAAGATACCTGTGCTCAAAAAAACAAAAGCTCACACCTGTTCTGAAGGCTCAGAACTCCACCCTGTGTCTGCCTTCAGGGAATCGAACCAATGACTTGGCACCATAGTTTAATTATAGTGGATAGTGCATTCATACACGTTACATCAATTTATCATTGCTGTCATTATCATTATTCAGAGTACATATATAGCGCCTATTCTTGGTTTAGACCAAACACGAACTGCTTTTACACGTTCCAGCTCTCATTTACACAACAGGCTGCTTGTCTGGGTGGGGCAAGATGTCTGCTGGCGCTAATCATTCATTTAACGAATCATTCAGTTTTTCACTCATTCCTTCAGTTCTTCTCTGAGGAGGTATACCATATGTAAGCGTGTGATCCATTCCAATGACCAAACTGGCTTTCTCATCCAAACGTTGGTAATAGGAGTTTACTTTGTGCACAAGATGTTATGCATATGTTCACACATGGAACCTAATTGAAAGGATTTTCTGGGAAATGGAGTCATAAAGCAATGTTAAATCTGAGGGAGAAAAGCCCCATGCACTGAAATAATTCAGCGGGGATTCAAACAAGTGATCCCAGGATCAGGAGTCCAACTGTCATCCAGCTGAGTTGTTACGGAGTTTCTTTCCAGCTGTTTTACTATAGACATTCACCATTCATTCTGTCCATCACTTTCTTACAAATCACATACACATACATACCAACATGAAAAAAAAAAAAAAAAAAACCAACCAAAGCTGAGAACTGACTCCAAAGCATATATCAATAGCACAGAAGACGGACAATTGCAAAGAAAGCTAGCAGGTTAACTTGCATATGTGACATGGCTTGTGATCAGCGTGTGTTAACTCTGTGTTGGCAGTGAATGATGAACCAGTAACGGTACTCAGCATGTATTCTAAAAATACTTTTCACTTGCACATCATTTGTAAGCAGACCTGAAAATGCTGAGATAACAAGCATTAGAAAAAATGCTTTACAACCTGAAAATGCTGAGATAACAAGCATTAGAAAAAATGCTTTACAACCTGAAAATGCTGAGATAACAAGCATTAAAAAAAATGCTTTACAATCAGTCATGACGAAGTTCCTCGTATTGTGCTGTGAACGTACTGGATCTCTTCAAAACGAAAGCAGAAGTAGGAGGATCTCCAACAATTATCTCTGTCATCTGAAGATTTCATTGCCATGGTATGCGTGGAAACCATGACATGACAGAAGTAAACATTGAGTGAGGTGAAGTGAGAATTTAGAAGATTTTCATTTTGCAATGGATGATTGATACAGCCGACATTAAAGATCCTGAGAATGGAGGACCTGATTTTGAATTAACATTTGCTTATGTTTGACGTGGAAAGAAATAACATTTTTAAGCCGATTATGACTGTGAAGTCGTGGCACCAAGATACCGAACCTGAAGCTGACAAATCCAGTCATTGAATAAAGAGAGTACAGTGAAATGTACCTTGGTTCCTTATATTCAAGTTAAAACACCGACCCACCACCAAAAGTATAGTATGGTGTGCTATGGAGGAACGACAACACGTGAAAATGCCAGTTCCTGTGCCGAGTGCCACGCATGACCAAGATTGGCAACGTCAGACTGTGAACTCGATCATACACAACTCTACTGAGCTAACCAAATCCCCCCCCCCCCCCCCCCCCCCCACACACACACACACACACACCTCCAGTGCTTCGAGACGAAACGGTGGAAGATTATGATTGATGATCACATCTAGGATGCTCAAAACAGATGACCAGAATAAGGAATGATTTTTTTTTTTCTTTTAATTATTAACCGAACACAGATTGAGGTTGTTCCATAAATTGAGATTGCATGGTACTGAATCAGGACAAGTTTACTGATAAAACAGAAACATTTTCCCCTAAACGAACCCAGGTATCATTTAACAGTATAAACATTGCATTTTCAATGGATGCAATCTGTCAATGCCATCTGATTAAGATCTTGTACATGACGTGTCTGACTGGCTTTCCACTGTGGATCGAGAGTGAAGTATACTTCATTACGCACGAATCTTTGAAATCAAGGACTTCTGCATTTTGGCACAAAGCTGTCACCAAATGACACCTCCCTCCCGCCCTTCACCCAATAAAAAGAGAGAAGAAAAGGAAAAGAAAAGGAAAGAAGAAGAAGAAGACAAAAAGGACGGTGCAACGTCTTTGTAAGGACAGACCTTGAAAACAACCAGCTAAAAGCATGGGGAAAATTGAGGAGCACAGTATTTTAAGAATAGTCCCAGTCTCCTGCTCTCTGGATCTACTGCTTGGCGTGTATTTATACCCTCTTAGGAAATGCTCAACAGCACTGTCTTCGTTGAAAGTGCCACCTAGTTCTCCCCACAAGGCAACTGTGTGTTTAGGCTGTCAGTGACGGAACTTTTCTTTTCGAAGGACACCACCCAATGAAATCAACGGAAAAATCTTGACATAGAAGCGCAGAGAAAAGGGGAGCTAAACTGCACTTTTGTCTGTCTTCGATTGTCAGGAAGAAAAGCATATAGGCTACTGCTGGTCTCTGAGGGCAGCAATTTCAGTGAAGGTAGACAGCTGACTGAGGTGAAGACAGGAGCTAGCTCCGATGTCTCGTTGCATCAGCTCAGACAGAGAAAAGGCCAGCTCTTGTCGTCAACAGGCTTTTACTTTGCTACCAGCCGAAGATCCACAAATTGAATCAGTACACGACTTCTACCACGATCTCACAGCGGAAACGTGCCCCTGCACCCCAGCAAAGTTCGTACGTTATACCCTTCCAAATGATCAAAATACCGCTTATTTATTGTTTTTGAAATAGGTAATTCTGGGACAGTGACTGGTATTTTCAAAACGTCATGTCGAAAACCGTCTAGCACTTTCCGGGAGCTACTAGATCCATAACGTAGTTCAATCGAATGTATGAACGTAATCATGCAGGCAAAAAACGTCACGGCTGGAACAGCGAAAATAGATCGCTTGGAACCGTTCACCAATGCAACATCAACTCTGTACGTCGTATTAACATAAAACAAAACAAACAACAACAAACAACAAACAAACAAAAAAAAAAAAACGGATTTCTTTAACCTCATTCCGATCTCCCAAAGTTCTGTTCATATTTGAGACACATTGCTGTCCGCTTATCGCGTTGACAGAAAAATCACTCAAAGATTTACCTGTGCATCCCCCCCCCCCCCTTTCTCAGGCAAACGACTCTCACTGCTTTATGTTTTATTCTAGCCAGATAAAAATGTCTGCTGCGGCATCTTTCGCGGTACCACACTGGAATCCTCATTTTGCTTTCATTCTTCGCCTTTTCCTTTCTTTTCCTTTCTTGCTTTCTTTCATTTACCACCACCAAAGAGGTTATCGTTTCATCTTTCCACCTGCATCTGTTTGTTTGCCTGTCATCAAGATAAACAACAACACAACAACAACAACAACAACAAACTTGCTGGACGGATTCAAAAGAGACTTGGCGGAAAGATGGAATGTGGCCCAGAAACAAATTCATGAAATTTTGGCGCTGACCCATGCTGCAGCTCTCGATTAAAAGGCAGATCCAGGATTCGTTAAACCAGATCATTACAAAATTTTCGCACTACGTGAACACTGTGTTGTTGTTACTGCTACAAAACTTATAACATTCTATACAAGTACATATTTTCACGGACTATTACAACTTACTAATGAAATAAACGTTGAAGTTTCACGTTTTCACTGTTTCATCTCCCAAATTGCATTGGACTGAAATGATTTCAGTCTGTTCCTACCATCATTTAGCATGGTAGTAAAAAAAATGTTTTTGTTTGACGGAAGTCTGTGGTCTCCTGTGTGCCTTTAGGGTTAATTTTTTGTACTTTAATTTTTGTCAGGTTTGTTTTGAATCTGAAATGCTTGTTTTTTCTTTTGACGAGTATTTCAGTGACTTGGAACCCCCTCGTTGGTGAACTATTGTAGAACCCATTTTTTTAAACATTAACTTTATTTCAGTACCAGAGAGAGAGAGAGAGAGAGAGAAGAAGATGTCAAAAAAAGATGTTACATTTATGACCGTGTCAATGGATTCATTTTACTGCCAGTAAAGCGAAATATAATAAGGGCAATAACTTCTTTTATTAGACACAGTCATAGTTATTTCCCGTTTCACAAAATCGCACCCTTGTCCACCTAATCCCTGGCATCCGGCCCCCCTGAAGCGTCGCCACCGGTCGACCCCCCCCCCCCCCCCCCCCCCCCCCCCCCCCCCCCCCTTCACTTCACCTCCCTCTCCGTCTCCGTCCTTCCAAGCAGTGACAGATCTAGAAGACGTCATCATAGTTATGGAGATCAGGAAGGCGCCTTTATCACGTGTCTCGGGTGTGTGTGTGTGTGTGTGTGTACAATGGTACATACCATTGTATCGTCTGCTTTACGCGCGTTCAGTGAGAATTGAGTCAATGCCTCTGTCCGCACAATCTCTGGAGAGAGAGAGAGAGAGAGAGATATTCTTTATTTACGAGGATAATAGATACGCACTGATGTGCTTTTTAAAATCCATCAGTCATCGCCCTGAGTTGGGTCAACAATGCAAAATAAGATAAGGCAACAAAGAAGCGTGCAAAAAGTGAATAGAACTACATACGGAAGAGAGAGATTTGTGTGTATGACCATTTTTTTTTCTTCTTTTTATCTTGTGTGTGTATGACCATTTTTTATATCCGCCATTAAGGCAGCCATATGTTTAACGTGTCATCCATACCAACGGCCAAACTGGCCTCTTCCGAAAGTTGGTGCTTGGATTTTACGTGTGTGCAAGATGTTATGCGTGCGTCCACACACGGAACCTTGGTTTATAATCTCATTCGAAAGACTGTATGGGAAATGGATTCAGAACCAATGTTAACTCCGAGAACCCCCCCCCCCCCCCCCCCCCCCCCCCCCCCTACGGAAATTCAACCCATAACATCAGGATCACTCTTGCATCTGTATTGCTCAGACCTGGTTGACGCCGGATAAATTATGAAAGTAAGCGAAGATACAGCCCTGTCATGCAGTCTCAGTCCGGAATGGAAATCCGTAGCATCATTTTCATCATTCTCATTTTCATCGATCAGCATTAAAAAAAAAAAGAAAAAGTCTAAAATTATGTGGCCCTTCGAGCCCTGCTCTCATGATGACTTCATTTGTGAGTCCTCTCCACGTCTATGGCCTTGGTTTGATTCCGCCGGGGTCACCAGTATTGGCATATTCATGGGGGCTGTCGTTGGACGGACGCGGTGTCGCCCTCCGGAGGGAGAGCCTACCCACGTCAGTAGGGTGCTTCATAGATGGTGTCCTGCGTCTGTTGGATCAGAGCAGGCACTACTGACCGCCACGACAGTGATTTCTCCTGATGGGTTTCCTATTGACGACTCGACACTGACTGCTCCCTTTGGATTGCCGGCGCCGGGCTGCAGCAGTAGACGGGGGTGGAGGTGGGGGTGTGGGGTCGGAATGAGCGACGTGGCTGCAATGCCACTGAAGTGGCAAAGATGGGGAGAGAGAGAAAAAAAGGAAACAAAGAGACATCATCACCCCTAACACCACCACCACCACCACCACCACCACCACCACCACCACCACCACCACCACACACCACAGAAACCACCAAACCAAGAACAAACAACAGAAACAGTTTTTAAAGCCGTATTAACTATACTTTCAGTTTGTGTCCACCGCACGAAAGTCACCACCTGCGCCGTCCCTGTCTGGTCTGATCCCTCCCCTAGAGACGGTGGCTCCCCCTCCCCCTCCCTCCCTCCATCCTCTCTCTCTCTCTCTCTCTCTCTCCCTCTCTCTCTCTCTCTCTCTCTCTCCCTCTCCTCCCTCTCTCTCTCTCTCCACCCTTGCTAGTTTTATTCACTTTGTGTACTTGGAAAGTCTGGAGGGTACTAGATAACTTTTTCCCTCCCTTTTCAAAAAGTTTATTTATGTATTGGTTGCATTCTTATTTCTGATGTAATTAAGTGTTTGCTGTGGAGTGCACCCACGCCGCTCATTCCGACACCCCGTCCAAAGCCACAGCCTGGTAGGCCCCGCCGCAGCCCCGGCACCGGCAATCCGCAGGGAGCAGTCAATGTCAAGTCGTCAAGAGGCAACCCACCGGAGGAGACACTGCACTGCTGCCGAGTCACTTCGGTGGTGTTCAGTGGCGCCTGTTCTGATCTAACATACGCAGGACACCACCTACTAAGCCCCCTACTGACGACAATAATTGCTTAGTCGCGGAGCCGGCGTGAGTGAGTTCTCTCCCTCCGGAGGGCGCCACCACGTCCGTCCAACGACAGCCCCCATGGACCCACCGATGCCGGTGACCCCGACGGAACCAAACCAAGGCCACAGACGTGGAGAGGACATCGAAACTGAAGTCACCATGAGAGCAGGGCATGAAGGGCCACAGACTTGAGACTTTTTTTTTTTTGAATGCTGATCGATGAGAATGAGGATGATTAAGATGATGCTACGGATTTCCATTTCGGTCTGAGACTACATGACAGGGCTGTATTCTACGCTTCCTTTCATAATATATCCGGCGTCAACCAGGCCCGAGAGATATACAGGCACCTGCAGTGTTGGTCAGAAATTTGAGCAACACTCTCAGAAACACATCCATTAAGTTGATGAAACTCGACTGTGTGGTCCCAGTCTTCCCAACTGAGTCCGCAGCAAACTCAACTCTGGGTAGGAGCCAGTCGGGCAGAAAAAACCCACAAAAAAAAAAAAAAAGGGGGGGGGGGGGGGGGGGGGGGGGGGGGGGGGGGAAGGAACAAAAATCTTTCATGTTTTTGTTCTTTTCTCTTATCATCCAGAATACTAACACTGCAGAGACTTCATATGTACGACACTAATCTACTACTGGTCGAATATAACCTGAAGACGATGATCACTAAGCAAAGGGTAGGTGGGTGGGTGGTGATGGAGAGAGAGAGAGAGAGAGAGAGAGAGAGAGAGAGAGAGAGAGAGAGAGAGAGAGAGAGAGAGAGAGAGAGAGAGAGAGAGAGAGAGAGATGCTGTATAGGGGTGGAATAGGGGGTGGGGTAAGGGAATCGATGAATAGCCTGTGGTCATTCCTACACACACTGACACGACCAGGCTTCAATATGACGAGCATGGAAGGGGACCCGACGGGACCACTCCCTGAAGGAGTCTGATATGTTACACAGCAGCAGCTGAGATCCTGATCTTGCGTCTTCTCTTGTCTTTCTTGCAATGTCCACCATCCCGATCCTTGCTGACGGATTTAACATCGCGTGAACGTGTGGTGTAAGGTCCCTGGTTCTCTACAGGGGTGTGAATGGTAGGGGTCAGGGGTAGTTTTAGCGTCGGATAGCTGAGGAGAGAAGGGTGAGGAGAGGGAGGTACGGGAGAAAAGGAGGGGGATGGGGGAAGACTGGATGTGTGTGAGTATACAGTGGGAAGAGGGTGTGTGTGTGTGTGTGTGTGTGTGTGTGTGTATACAGTGGGAAGAGGTGTGTGTGTGTGTGTGTGTGTGTGTGTGTGTGTGTGTGAGTATACAGTGGGAAAGAGTGTGTGTGTGTGTGTGTGTGTGTGTGTGTGTGTGTGTGTGTGTGTGTATACAGTGGGAAGAGGTGTGTGTGTGTGTGTGTGTGTGTGTGTGTGTGTGTGTGTGTTGAATAACTCATTAACCCCTCCCTATCCCCTTCGCCTCCTTCTGCCCATCCGATCTCCCACACCCTCCCTCTCATATTCTGCTTCCTCGTTGAAAACGGACACTGCCTTCACGCCTACACCCCTCTCCCTCCCCCCTTTCCCCTCCCATTCCCCCAACTCTTCCCCCATCACCCCCCTTGTCCTCCCTCCTCCTCCTCCACCTCTCTCAAACACAAACGCACACGTGGTGACACCATGTCCATGGCAATGAAATTGTCATGTCTGATTTTATGACATTGTAGTTGTCTCCCCTGCAGACACGATCTACGACGGGAGGTGGGAAAGGGGGCTGGAAGCTTCACGGAACGGTGGACAACAGGCCACATGCCACAATTAGGATTCTGTTCTGAATCAATACATAATCCATCAAAGCTTTTTGAGGCGTCGCATAAGTTTGAGCCAGCAATTGATAATAAACTTTCTTTCTGCGTACGAAGGTTGATACTCCTGCGGACACTGCCTGTATAGACAGGCAGTGGAGTTTGTGTGTGTGTGACCGTTTTTTAATCCCGCCATTCAGGCAGCCATACTCCATCTTCGAGGAAGGCGCATGCTATGTGTATGTGTAACGTGTCATCCATACCAACGGCCCAACTGGCCTTCTCTTCCGAAAGTTGGTGATGGGATTTTACGTGTGTGCAAGATGTTGTGCGTACGTTCACACACGGAACCTCGGTTTATAGTCTCATTCGAAGGACTGTGTGGGGAATGGATTCAGAACCAATGTTAACTCCGAGGGCAAAATCCCCTTGTACCGAAATTCGAACCCGCAGCCCCAGGATCACGAATCCGGCGCTCTACCAACTGAGCTATTCCGGGCTGATATTTGATTTGATTGAAAGAATAACCCCCCCCCCCCCCCCCACACACACACACACTAACATATCATTTTTTGTTTGTTTGTTTTCATTTGCATTGAAGACATTATTCAGAATCTTCAAATACATAACATTACCCTTAGTTTTACGTCACATTTCAGGCCTACTCACTCGCCCATGACATAACCTTTGCGCCAGCTGGTGACCCCCCAAATTGTCCCATTCTTTTCATTTTAATCTGTCTGCTTGGAACCTCCTGGCCTGTACTTGATGGGCATATGATAGAAAAGAAGGTAAATCAACCTTCAGACACAACATTTCACTAAACAGTCTAACTGTACCGGTCTATAAATACTTTATTCCTAAAGCAAGACATAGGAACATTAATTTTTGGTGTGCAGCCACAGCAAGCAGGAGAAGGAGGAAGGGAAGGAGGGTACCCAGAGGTTCGAGGGGCGTGTGTTGAAATCCCCCCCCCCCCCCCCCCCCCGCTACCCCCCGTGGTGATAGCGATATACCGTCCCATGTTGAGAATAGTAACAGGACAGAGAAAGGGTCCAGCCATTTCCTCCACAAGACAGCGGGGAGACAAACAAGCAGGTGAATGCCGAGACTTTTTTCTACCAATGGCAATGAAGTTTACAGATTCGGCGAATCACGTTGCCTGGTATTAACATTTAAAAACAAGAGAGAAAGAGAAGGGGAGCACAGAGGAAGTTTAAACAATGAGTTTTTTTTTTTTTAACTCAGCTTCTTTTCGTGTCAAATAAGATTTTTTTTTTCTAATTTTGTTCAGCAGTTATACCCCCAATACCTTTTCCTTCCCTCCATCCCCTCTCCTCTCTCCTCCACCAATCCCCAAGCATTCAAAACAAAGTCCTGCGATTGGTAGAAACAGCAGAGACAATACAGAGGGTGACCCATCCTCCAACAGGCGAGAGCAGCGTTGCTGGCCTTGTTTTGTCTCCCACAGTGATGAAGAGAGCTGGCCTTCAGATATATATTCACATCAACAACTTGTAAAAGACCGATAACTCGGTCGTGTCGTCCACTGTGGACAGTTTGTTCCCCTCACGGGCTGTTGGTTCGCTCGTCGTTTTCTTGAGAGACCGGGGAAGCGAACACATACGGTGAGAACAATTTCGAGAGAAACGGAAACAGTGAAAGGAGGAAAAAAGCACAAAGTGAAGAAAGCATAAGAAAGAAGAAGGTAAACGAAGGAACTGTGAGCAATTCACAAAGTGAGGTAGTGCGACAAAAAGTCAATAACTCAAGAAGAGAACTTACAGAAACTGAAGTACATCGAAACCGCCGATCACAGCTCTGTTAAAAAAAAAAAAAAAAAAAAAAAAAAAAAAAAAAAAAAAGAAAGAAAAGAAAAGAAAGAAAAAAGGTGTGTCATACAGAAACACAGGAACCGATAACAATCAAGCATCATAGAAGAGAGGAAAAGAAAAGAAAAAAGAAACAGAGCCAGACACATAAAAGAAAATCAAGAAAAGAGAACTAGAAAGTAACAGAGACAGAAAGAGAGAACCAGAAGTAGGGCAATAAGAGGCGAGCCAACAGACGTAGATACCAAAGAGAACGCGACTGACCTACTTACAAAAATAAGCCCACAAAACTAAAAAAAAAAAAAAAAAAAAAAACACCACCATCCTACTCCTTCGGCCTCTCCGTGACCAGAACACTGACCAGGAACGAACAGACACAACAGGGGACATCACAGCTATTGGATTCAGACCTGTTCTAACTCCGAACAGGGGAAAAGCCGTGTGCATGTGTGTAGAGAACAGAATGGCGAAGACACCGAGGACAACAGCTCCCACTGTGGTGCTGGTGACCATGATGATGTTCACTGGCCTGCTAACTGTGAGGACCATGGACACGTGTGAGACACGCAGTGGTGAGTCCTTTTCCTGCTCTCTGATACTGCTGCTACTACTGCCGCTATACTACCATTACTACTACTGGATGCTTGTGTTGCAGTATAGTTGCGGATCATGTCGCTCTGCAAGCAACAAAATGTCTGCCATGGAAGATGAACCAGAAACTATGGACATCGGGTGACGATAATGGCAAAAAAAAAAATAAAACAACATACTTTAAATACTCTCTCTGTTGTTGTTTTGCAACAAAGTTAGAAATGTGTTTATTCACATTTAACATAATGTTTACAGTTTAACAAAAAAAAGCTCGAACTTTTTTTTTCTTTTTTTTGATATTGCCTACAGAGATTTGATATTACCTACCGAAGATTATACAAGAATTCATGCAGCCAAATGCAGAACATTCTATCTGGGGTATTTTAGGGCTAACTAGTACTATTTTCTTGACGGAGAGGGGGTATGGGTGGAGGTTGGGGCATAGGTTTTTGCTCCAAGTGCCAGCGTGCCATTTCAAAATACTTCTGATTTAATCAACCATGTACATCTGCATGGGGAGACTGGAACTATATGCAGCGGAGTAAGGTGCTCTTTCAGCGTGCACCTATCTTTGAGAGAACTGCTCATCTACCCGACTGACATCAGGTGCAAGGATCAGAGGGCCACCCTGGATTGAACTAAGAAAGAATCGAAAAAAGCGGGGTGGGGGTTTGGGGGGAGGGGGAGGAGAGGGGAGGGAGATAAGGAGTCGAAAGGGGTCAGAAGTCAAGATGGGAATAAGAAATCGAACTACTGTGTTCTCCGAATAGAAAATGTCACCATCGGTTTTGGTCCACAGTGAGAACAGATTTCCTTTCTGACCTCTGAATCGAAGACGGATTGTAAACGGAGAAAAAGCTGAATTAAAGACATTATTGTCTTTCTGCTCTCTTATAATAATAATACTAGTACTACTACTACCAGTAGTAGTCCGTCGGGAGCCGACGAAGACGATGGTCTGTGTACTCAGCGATAACGATGTCCACGCATGTGACTCCGCAGCCCGAAGTTGGAAGCACACAGGCGCCCGCAGATGACACATCGATGGTCTGAGTTTGAGACTGAGGAGGACGAGGCCCTGTGTCGTCTGTCCCTTGCAGAGACGAGACGCAGTCTTCTGTCCTCTTCGAAGGCAGCTGTTGCTTTGAAGGTGAGGGACCTCCAAGACGATATGTCAGCTTCAACAGTTTTGAGCTCGCGAGGCTGGATGCCGTACCATCTGAAATTGCCCTTAAGGGTGTCTTTGTATCTCAGTTGGGCCTTCCCTGTCTGCGTGAGCCTTCCTTGAGCTCACCATACGTCAGTTGCCTGGGGATGTGGCTGTCGTCCATTCTGATGACGTGCCCAGTCCCGCGTAGCTGAGCCTTCAGCACCATTGACTCAATGCTTGTCAAGCCAGCTTTGTCCTACACCTCTTGGTTTGTGACTTTGTCCTGCCAGCGAATGCCCATAATTATGTGCAGCGATCGCGTATGGAACTGTTCTAGCTGCTTGATATGCTTTCGATGCAGGGTCAACGTTTTCACACCCATACAGTAGTGAATAAAGAATTACAGCCTTGTAGATCTTAAGAGTTGTGGACAGTCTTATGCCTTTCTGCTGGAGGACCTTCACTCTTAATCTTTCGAGGGCCTGGCTGGCTCTCTGGATCCTGGACATGATCTTTTTGTCCAGTGAACAATCTGCAGAGGTAACGCGTTTGAATTCCACCCTAAACACTCTATCGAAATAAGCAAGATAAATTTTCAAGTTATCTCTTCA
>JADBJO010002474.1:275000-280000 GCA_016801955.1 Conus betulinus
GTGTGTCTTGGGGGGGGGGGGGGGGGGGGGGGGGTAGGAAAGTGGCGGAGAAGAGGGTGAGGATAGGATTGCACTTGAAAAATCAGATGCAGATGGAAACACAATAGCAGACAACTTGAGAGTTCAGACGTTGACAGTCAGACAGACAGTCACACATAGCGGAGGGACCCACAGTGTTAACGTATTACTGGCAGAACAGAAGCTCTTGGCTCTGTCTCTTCTCTAGCGCCTCCCCCACACCCCCCCCCCCCCCTTCCCCAGTCTCTCTGGCTGCACACCAAAAATTAATGCGCTAAGGCCTTGCTTAAGAAGTCAAAGTATAAATAGACCATCACAATCAGATTGTCAAAGAGATTTTGTTTAAAAAGCAGTGTCTGAAAGTTGATTCTCTTTCTTTTTCTTTCACACAGCCATCAAGGGACAAGTCAGGTGATTTCAGGCAGACAGATTTAAATCAAAGGAATGGGGCTATGTGTGTGTGTGTGTGGGCTGGGGGGGGGGGGGGGGGGGGGGGGGGGGGGGGGGGGATACCAGCTGGCGCAAAAAAGACAGGGTCGGGGGTGTGCAAAGGCCTGAACTATGACGTCAGCCAAGAGGAATGTCAAGTATTTGAAGATTGTGAATGACGTCATCGATGGAAATATTTACCCCCCCCCCCCCCAAAAAAAAAAAAAAAAAAAAAGGTGAAATGACTAGCGGGTGGTTTATTTTGATCAGTTATCGGGTTTTAACATGAAATGTTGGCTCAAGTTCATGCCAGGCCTCAAAACCCTTGTAAGGATGACACTATGATTTGGTGTAAAATCCTAACTGCGGCGTGTGGCCTCTCTTCGTTTCTCCCTAATTCTATCCACCGAGACGTTCCTACCTCACTGTCACCGTCTCTACCACTTCCCTCGGGGAGGGCATCGTGGCGAGTCTTGGAAATGAAAACGTCTATCTACTCTGATCGCATCAGACAGTTGACAACTAAATGGGCAGCAAAGCATTTTCTTTCTTTTTTTTCATTCTTTCTTTTCTCCTTTTTTTCCCATTTCCTTCTTTTTCCTTTCTTTTTCTCTTTTCTTTTCTCTTTCTTTCCGTTTTAAATCTTTTTTTTTTTCTCATTTCCTGGGTTTTCTTTTGTCTTTTTTTTTTTTTCTTTTCTCTTTTTTTTTTCCTATCCTCATTTTTTTTTGAGCTGCATGAAAAAAATCAGACCGTTTTTCCTCCGAAAGCAGTGAGTCAAGCAACGAAGCCAGCCCAAAGCCCCCCCCCCACCTCTCCCACTACCGTACCTCCCCCTCCCACCAATCGCGCTTAAAAGTGCGGGGGATTTTTGAAGCGCGGTACAAAGTCCTACATTCATTCCTTCATTTGTTGGAATAAATCTGTCACCTGTCGAACAAAACGTGACGTCTCCCACCGACCCGCCGCCATTATAAGTGGGCTATGAATTCTTCACTGGCGGAGGCGAAGAAGTTTAAAGCGACTTGATGTCGTCTGCTGTCCTGTCACCCGGATGTTGCTTTGATCAAGACATACAGCGGCGGCCTGAAAGTGAACGAGAACGGCGTTGCTTGTTTCTTGGCCGATTTCTTTCTTTCTTATTTGCTCCCTTCCCTAAACTCTCTCTGTCTCTGTGTCTCTGTCTCTGTCCGTCTGTCTGTCTGTCTGTCTGTCTGTCTGTCTGTCTCTCTCTCTCTGGTACCTCTCCGTCTCTCTAGCGAGGCAAGGGCCAGATGAAAAGATAAGCATGTCTCTATCAGTCTGTTACCCCTGGAAGGGCCAGATTATCGTCATCGTCATCGTCATCGTCATCTGTAACCACCACCACCACCACCAACCACCACCACCACCCGTCATCGTAATCATCATCATCATCGTCATCATCATCATCATCATCATCACTTCTTCTTCTTCTTCTTCTCTCTCTCTCATCATCTCTCTCTCTCTCAGCATCTCTCTTCGTCTTCTTCTTCTTTCATTCTCTCTCTCTCTCTCTCTATCTTCTCTCTCTCTCTCTCTCTCTCTTCTCTCTCTCTCTCTCTCCTCTCTCTCTCTCTCTCTCTCTCTCTCTCTCTCTCTCTCTCTCGTAAATCACCCCTCATTTTTTTCCCTTGTACATCTCAAACTGCCCGTCTTTCTCCCACCTCTCTCTCTTTCTTTGTAACCCTTTCCCTTCTGTCTCTTCTGTGTAACCCCTTTCCCCTTCTGTCTATTCCTTTGTAAACCTTTCCCCTTCTCTCTCTTCCTTTGTAACTCCTATCCCTTTTCTCTCTTCCTTTGTAACCCCTATCCCCTTCTCTCTTCCTTTGTAAACCCTATCCCCTTCTCTCTCTCTCTCTCTCTCTCTCTCTCTCTTCTCTCTCTCTCCTCTCTTCTTTTGTACCCCCCTTTCCTCTGTCTGTCTGTCTGTCGCTCTTTCCGGAAGCCTACAACCTCCCTCTCTCTCTGTGAAAAAATCTCTCATGTCTTTTTCTCAGTTTTTTTCCCCCAAATAAAAATTGTTATGATAAAGATAAGTCGACTGTGTGTGTGTGGTGTGTGTGTGTGTGTGTGTGTGGTATGTGAGAAGGGGAGAGAGAGAGAGAGAGAGAGAGAGCGAGAGAGGAGAGAGAGAGGAGAGAGAGAAAGAGAGGAGAGAGAGAGATTTTGACACTTTGATTTTATTGTCATTACCAAAGAGGTCTTTTGACAAGGGGGGGGGAGGGGGGTAACAGAACAATAACATTTCCCTCTTCCTTTCCTGCAAACAAATAGTACACATTCATTCTTAGTGTGTATCAACATCAAAAGAGAGAGAGAGAGAGAGAGAAGAGAGAGGAGAGAGAGAGAGGGAGAGAGAGAGAGAGAGAGAGAGAGCGAGGAGATGCGTGTGTAGAGTGCGTGAGGGCGAGAGAGAGAGAGATGAGAGAGAGAGAGAGGAGAGAGAGAGAGGGGAGAGAGCGAGGAGAGGAGAGAGAGAGAGAGAGAGAGCACATGCGCACGGACACACACAAGAGGAAAGGACACAGAGGCATTTCAGACAACTGATTTATTGTCGAGGCGTTTTAATCTGTTGCACAGGGAAATCAGGGATTGAAAGTGTGAGAGGTGGTGTGGAAGTAGGTATGGGGACAGGATGGGAAGTGGCGGTGGAGGGTTTGGTGGTGGTGGTGGGGCGTGGGGTGAAGTGGAGGAGGTAAGGTAGGGAAGGGGAATTGGGGGAGGGGAGGGGAACGGGGAGGGGGGCGGCGGTAACGTGAGTGGAATTCGCGAGAGCGCAGTTTTCCGCCAACAAAAAAAATCTTTTTGTCACGAGGGGAAATAATGAGGGGTGCGAATGAAAGAGTAGCCTCCCATATACTTATTATGGTGGGTTATGGGAAAATACAAACTGTCTGAAGAAAGTTTTAACGTTTCACGCAGATACAGTATTTCACAGAATGGTATCAATCTGTAAAAAGTAATTTCTTATGGTGAGGTTAACACTGTATAAAACTGGTGGATTCTGGTGAAGTTAACACTGTACAATACTGGTGGATTCTGGTGAAGTTTAACACTGTACAATACTGGTGGATTCTGGTGAAGTTCACACTGTACAAAAATGGTGGATTCTGGTGAGGTTAACACTGTACAAAACTGGGTGGATTCTGGTGAGGTTAACACTGTACAAAACTGGTGGTTCTAGTGAGGTTAACACTGTACAAAACTGGTGGATTCTGGTGAGGTTAACACTGTACAATACTGGTGGATTCTGATGAGGTTAACACTGTACAAAACTGGTGGTTTCTAGTGAGTTAACACAGTATGATAATGACGGTTTCTGGTGAGGTTAATACTGTATGATACTGGCGGTTTGTAGTGAGGTTAACACAGTACAAAACTGGCGGTTTCTTGTGTGGTTTACATGCTACAAAACTGGCGGTTTCTTGTGTGGTTAACACAGTACAAAAACTGGGCGGTTTCTTGTGTGGTTTACATGCTACAAAACTGGCGGCTTCTAGTGAGGTTAACACAGTACAAAACTGGCGGGTTCTTGTGTGGTTAACACAGTACAAAACTGGCTGTTTCTTGTGTGGTAACACAGTACAAAACTGGCGGTTTCTGGTGAGGTGAACACAGAACAAAAGTGATGGGCCTTGGATATGTTACTTGAGATTCCTCTGCGCTCTGTCAGTCACGGGGCCCATATCACCTTTTATGAGAGCTACACCGTAACCTGTTCCCCAACTTTTTCCCACTGTCACTTCGTCTTTGTGGTCTGATGTGAAGACGTTCACCAGGTCAGTTTGGCTTTGCTGTTAATGCACGTGCCCGTGCCGGTAGATGTGATATTTAGCTTCTCCTTTCCTCAATGGCTAAGGCACAACGAAAAGATGAGCTCAACCAAATCACCGACGGCTAAGACGTACAGTTGCTACGGCTGGAGGTAGACGTAAACTGCACTTTCTTTCTTTCTTCTTTTTTTTTTTTTTAACCTCTGTGTGATTTCGGTTGACACACGTTGAGATTCACGTGCAGATTCCTGCCACAAGCATGCTGTCTGATGACATAGACGTCTTAGATGAAGCTGCTGGAGCTGTCTCTGTGAAGACAGGCCCTGTGCTAGTGTTGTGAGCTCAAACGACCACGAGGCTTCACTTTGTCTTGTCTCGCAGTTGCCTGTCTTTACGGAAGTATTTCTGGTTGGTGGGACCACACCGCACCATTGTTGTCTGCTGCTGGGCCTGTAAACAGGTGTGGGAGGCGGGCTTTGTGGGCCTGTAACAGGTGTGGGAGGCGGGCTTTGTGGGCCTGTAACAGGTGTGTGAGGAGGGCTTTGTGGGCCTGTAACAGGTGTGTGGAGGGCTTTGTGGGCCTGTAACAGGTGTGGGAGGCGGGCTTTTGGGCCTGTAACAGGTGTGGGAGGCAGGCTTTGTGGGCCTGTAAACAGGTGTGGGAGGCGGGCTTTGTGGGCCTGTAACAGGGTGTGTGAGGCGGGCTTTGTGGGCCTGTAACAGGTGTGTGAGGCGGGCTTTGTGGGGCCTGTAACAGGT
>JADBJO010002474.1:290000-295065 GCA_016801955.1 Conus betulinus
CAGCAATTGAACTGAAATTAGAGTTTTAATTAAAACAACAACAACAACAATTCACCCCCCCCCCAAACGAAACAAAACAAAACAAACCCACAAACAAACAAACAAACAAACAAACAAAACCCCAACCACCCAACCACACAGACAGTACAGTCAAAATGACAAGAAAATCCGAACGAGTTTTCTTGACTTTGGTAATAGAGAAGGGAAATACCAAAAACATGCTGAGAATACAGAGCCTGTTATCACTGCAAGTTTTTTTTCTCTCTGTCCAACGGATACTATTTGATGATGCACGCATATATATTCTGGTTAAAGGAAGAGCAAACAACACAGGAAATGCTTTTGGTTAATAAAAATTGAGTGTTGAGATAAAGTACATCTATGAAAGTTTGGATAAAGCGTATTATATTTGTGATAAAGTACATCAATGAATGTTTGGATAAAACCGTATTATATTTGTGATAAGGTACATCTATTGATGTTTGAAAAAAATCGTATTAAAGAATTAAAAAACGAAAACAAACAAAAAACCAAAGATAAGTTCATCTATGGATGTTTGGATAAAAGCATATCAAAGAATAAAAAAACATACCCAAAGAAAAGCACCATATTTCTTAATAAACACTTTTAAAATCTATAGTTGTTTTCACACTTAACATGCAAACACAATACCATACAACAGTACATCTGATAACGTAAACCACACGCACACGCACACACACACACACACACACACACACACACACACACCCACACACACACACACCCACATATGATAACAGCATCAAAAGAGTTACACTTTATTGACAATCTAACTTTCTGACACAACATACAGTTCGAATATGCGCACGTACTAGTGTATATATAGGCCTAAGTAAACGCACACACACACACACACATACACACACCAACACACACACACACACGCGCGCGCGCGCGGCGCGCGGCCTGACTTCTCCCCTGATTGAAATCGTTCGTTCAACACTCCCCTCAGTCCAGCAGGAAGGTCAAGATGGCGGAAAAAGGAGGTGCACCTTTTCAATCTGATAATTGTTTTCAACGTTTAGAGAGTGCAACCCTTCTCCTTCCGGCGGATGGACTGTCTGCGCTGTCTACTGTGGACGTTCTCTAAACCCTCCCATTCGTGAAAGAAACACTAAGTGGATGAGAGAGAGAGAGAGAGAGAGAGAGAGAGAGAGAGAGAGAGAGAGAGAGAGAGAAGAGAGAGAGAAAGAGAGAGAGGAGAGAGGCGAGGAGAGTGAGACTAAGTGCGGGAGAGAGAGAGAGAGAGAGAGGAGGAGAGAGAGAGAGAGAGAGAGAGAGATAAGAGAGAGAGAGAGAGGATAGAGAAGATTGGGAGGGGGAGAGAGAGAGAGAAGTCAGTCAAGTCAAAAGAGATCTTAACTGAGGTTGTGAAAGATAAGCTGTCAAGCTTTTTTACATCCTTCCAAAGTGCGCACAACGCGTGTGCGGGCCAGAGAAAGAGAGAGAGAGAAGAGAGAGAGAGAGAGGAGAGAGAGAGAGAGAGAGAGAGAGAGTAGAGAGAGAGAGACTAAATGTGTGTGTGTGTGTGTGGTTAGAGAGAAGAGAGAGAGAGAGAGAGAGAGAAGAAGAGAGATGGAGAGAGAGAAAGAGTGTTGTGAGTGTATGTGTGTGTGTGTTGTGTGTGAGAGGTGTGTGTGTGTGTGTGTGTGGGTGTGGACAGTGTGAGAGAGAGAAGAGAGATGAGAGAGAGATAGAGTGGAGAGAGAGAGAGAGATGTACACACTGGATTAAAAAAAAAATCCTTCATTCAGTGAAAGAAAGAGAGATAGATGGTGAAAAACAATGAAATGAGACAGAAAGACGAACAGATGCAAGGACAAATTTGACGATACACAGGCTGAGAGACAGATATGAAGTCTATTACACTCACTTTTTCACTTTCATTCAATTGAAAGTTCTTAAACCGCCAAAGCATTTATTATGCCCCATTCACACACTCAAGCACATACTGTTAGTTGGGCAGAGTTTATTGTCTACCGCTGCAGATATGAATGCTTATCTCCCCCTATTATTTCTTCAATCTAAGACATAAGAGCAAGCTTTGTGTATAGTTCAATATTTCTTGCAGTCATTGCGACACAAAGCTGCTCTGTAAGTTGCTGGAATGGTGCTCGGTTACTTATCCTTGGAAATATATATATATATATATATATATATATATATATATATATATATATATATATATATATTAGTATAAAAACTTTCTGACGATATAAACATTAACTTTCTATATCTTCCTCGTCCAATTAGGAAAAAAAAAAGTGCATGGGAAGCAACTCTTTTCGGTCTGTACTTATTTTCACTTCCCCTGACGCAGGAATGTTTTTTTTCACCGATGCACAGATTGATAAGGCCGAGACAGACTCCGTTCGACCTTGGCGGAGGTCAGCGCTCCTATAGTACTCCTATAATTTTTCAATAATCATTATCGCCGTTGCTCTTAAGGTCTTCATTACTCTTATTAGTACCGCCTCTTCGTCTGTGGGGGTGGAATCGATGATTGCAAATTTGTGTTGAGGGACATGGTGGTAGGTGGAGGGGAGGTGTGTGTGTGTGGGGGGGGGGGGGGGGGAGAGGAAGGAATGAGGGGATTAAGCGGGAAAGAGATGAGGCAGGGGAGGAGGGATGAAGGAGAGGGAGGGGAGGTGGATGGAGAAAAGGATTTGTGGTGATGGCATCGAGCCGTTCTGGAATAGCCTAGCCACCTCTGTATTGTAGTTTATTGGAGGATCGGTGTGCTAACCAGCTTACTAGGTTTTACAACGACACCAGTTGATACACACAGTCACGCAGATATATGTTGTGATTTCCGATGTATTCTATGCTTTGAGTCAATCACAAATATTATGTTAGATAACCACAGAGAAGGCGAAATCCTTCTCACGAAAAGCAGTAAGTCTTGAATCTGTCGGTAGTACATTGGATAAAGTGATGGCTGGAATCCATCGGAAATCGGAAACAAGGCTCCACATGTTAGATCTGCATCATTATTGACATATCTGGTATATGTCGGAAATCCGGCCAGAGCTAGGGTGCAGCATTTGAAGTATGCAATCTCGCCGTGGTGTCAAGAATATTTTAGGAATGTGGGAAAAGACGCAGCACTTTGAATAGCTACTCGTTTGTGACACAATCGTCTGAAATGACGAGAATCAGAACTGAAGAGAACACAACAGACTGCAGTATAGCATGTGTAATTCGATATGATGCAATGCGGCACATTCTTTGCGTTTCAAGATAAAGTCAGCACAGCACAGACCAGCAAAGCACGGTGTCGCACAGCGCACCGCAGCATTACACAGCACAGCGCAGCACAGTACAACACAACACACTACAGCATTACACAGCACAGCGCAGCACAGTACAACACAGCACACTACAGCATGACACAGCACAGCACAGCACAGTACAACACAGCACACTACAGCATTACACAGCACAGCGCAGCACAGTACAACACAACACAACACACTACAGCATGACACAGCACAGCGCAGCACAGTATAACAGCACATTACAGCCTTACACAGCATAGCACAGTACAACACAGCACACTCCAGCCTTACACACCACAGCACAGTACAACACAACACACAACACTACAGCATTACACAGCATGACACAGCACAGTACAACACAGCACACTGCAGCATTACACAGCACAGCACAGTACAACACAGCACAGGACAGTACAATACAGCACACTACAGCATTATACAGCACAACACAGCACAACACAGCACACTACAGCATTACACAGCACATGACAGCACAACACAGCACACTACAGCATTACACAGCGCAGCACAGTACAACACAGCACACTGCGGCCTTACACAGCACATCACAGTACAACACAGCACACTACAGCATTACACAGCACAACACAGCACACTACAGCATTATAAAGCACAGCACGGTACAACACAGCACACTACGGCCTTACACAGCAAAGCACAGCACAGCACACAGCAGCACACTACAGCATTATACAGCACAGCACGGTACAACACAGCACACTGCGGCTTTACACAGCACAGCACAGCACAGGACAGCACATTACAGCCTTACACAGCATAGCACAGTGCAACACAGCACACTACAGCCTTACACAAACAGCACAGTACAACACAGCACACTACAGCATTACACGGCACAGCACAGCACAGTACAACACAGCACACTACAGCCTTACACAGCGCAGCACAGCAAAGTAAAACACAGTACACTACAGCATTACACAGCGCAGCACAGCACAGTACAACACAGCACAGTACAGCATTACACAGCACAGCGCAGCACAGTATAACGCAACACACTACAACCTTACACAGCACAGCACAGTACAACACAGCACACTACAGTTTTATACAGCACAGCACAGTACAACATAGCACACTACAGTCTTAAACAACACAGCACAGTACAACACAGCACACTACAGCCTTACACAGCACAGTACAACACAGCACACAACAGCATTACACAGCACAGCACAGTACAACAACACAGCACACTATGGCCTTACACAGCAGAGCACAGCGCAGCAGCAAGCAACAACAACGCACAACACTACTACAGCCACTACAGCCTTACACAGCACAGCACACAGCACACTACAGCCTTACACGGCACAGTACAACACAGCACACACTACACCAGCTACAGCCTTATCACGGCCCAGTCCAAAGTCAACACAGCACCCTACACTTACAGCATTAACACAGCCCACGTGACGCAGCTCAGCATGGAGACAACACAAAATGATGTGTTGTGTGTACCAAACACATTCACTACGCAGAAATGATGATTATTGATGTTCGCACAACTTTGTTCTGGTCACACTAACAACACAACATCACCAGAATGAGTTAATATTGGATTTTGATTATACCGGTATTACGCAATATACGTTACATTGATGGTCGTGTGAAACAGGTATCACCCAAAGCAATAATGACTGTTTACATTGATGTGATAGTGTACAGGTATCCACAAGCAGAATGCCGTTATACTTGAT
>JADBJO010002474.1:300750-311175 GCA_016801955.1 Conus betulinus
GACGAAAAGAATCTGTATGAAAATACGATAAGGTTAGCGCTAATCTCCTTAGGTCCGTATGATGTCTACCAGTCGTTGTTATAATGAAACCCAGCTCCTCTCCTTTTTGAGAGGATGAAGAAAAGGCTGACGACACCAAGAACTCTTCCTGATTTCTCATTCAATAGCACCAGAGGAACTGTCGACTCTGATGACAAGTTTCTTTCTTCCTAGCTTTAAAGCACTCTAATTTCAGCCTTAATTTGACCGTTAAAACGATCCGAGAAAGGAAACGCTGAAAATCATGGAAAATAGTTAAAATATTTAGCCATCACTTAGGCGTAACTGATGTTAAGTAACGATTCTCAACCAGTTATCCGCTGGCAGGCAGAACAAGGAAAAACAACAAAATAAAGTATTGATGGAAAAAACAGACAATTGTGAGTAGGCAAGTCCTCGGTCAAGTCACTGTGGAATTGATGAAGAGGAATTTGGGATGGTAGGGTCAAAGAGGGAATGGAAAGGAGAGGCAGGGTGAAAAAAAGACGATGGCGTCGGACTATAAATACCACACGCTTCTCCGACATAGGTGGAATGTTCCGTCCTTTATCAGAACAGAATCAGTTGTTTGTTTTCGTCTACATTCCGCTTTCGTCTGCTGTTAGACAGGCGGTTGCGACTGTAGCAGTCTTTCCACGGTATGTAACGAAGATCACCACCTATAATGTTGTGACATTTTCTACACCATGTGAAAAAGATCACTATCCATTGGACTCCCAAGAAAGTGAAAGAAACGTTTCTAAAAATAAGTTTTGAGTAATCAAAATGAAAGTGCGTATTTACGCCTATGTAGCTACATGGACACATAAACAAGAGAGAGAACAATAAGGTGACAACAGCTTGAGAACAATGAAAGCATCTGAAGAATAAACAAAGTCAAAGAAGGAAAGTAAGGACGACCAGCCACCATGCTGCGGTGGTTTAGTGGTCGTTGGCTTGCAGGCTGGGAGGTTGTGGGTTCAAACCCGATCAAATGCATTTATCTGTGGGATTGTTCTACCCCAGTCGGCTCCCATATAGCGGTAAGTGTGCTTAAACCCCAAATGTGAGCACAGTCGAGTTTCATCCCGTTAATGTGTTCCTCTCTTAGTGTATCGCACCAGTTTATTGGCCTAAACCGCAGATGTCTGTATTTCTCGGGCCTGAGTGATGCTAGGGTAGGTTATGAAAGGAAGCATAGAGTACAGCCCTGTCACGTAGTCTTGGAACGGGATGGACACCCATAGCATCGTTTTTCATCATTCAAAGACTCACTGATCATACTACAAAGACTCTCGCTCTCTCGTGATGATCTCAGTTTTTATTTCCTCCTCCTATCCTGCTCAGCAAGTTCACGAGACAATCGGTGAATGGACCTGTCAAGGCTCTTCAATTCTTCGACAAAACAATTATTTTCATCAGAAAGGGGCTAGTAAATGGTGTGTTGTGTATGTTACATTAGAACGGGAACAACGTACCACCACCGGAAGTAGCTTGGAAGCAGTGCAGTGTCTTCTCTGCTGTGTAGCCTCATGACGGCTGCTTTGCTATGACTGCCACAGAACACATGGGAGAGCAGCTTGTATGGGGGAGCCGGAATGCGCGATGTGAGACTATGGCACTGAAGGGTAAAAGAGGAGAGACAGAAAAAAGTGAGGGTGAAGAAGTTTGATGATGTGTGCCATGCGATAAATTCAATACCGTGAGAGATTGAGATGTGGGTATATTAGACATAATACTTGACGCATTTGTCTGCTGAGTGCGTGAAAATCTTCTTTCGAGAAGTGAACATGAATCGACTAATTCACACACTCATGCAGCTGTGATGCTGCACCATAAGTTAGCAAGACACCCAGCGCGTCGGGTGAATGCACGACTCAGGCATCTACTTAGCCTCGTCAACAACACGGTTTTAATCTTCTCAAATTTCTTCTTAATTTCATGAACATTTCTTGATTTGTTTAGCCATCTAGCTGTAACATCTGCGCACTTTGGTCTGGTAGCTTAGCAAATACGGTGTAGCGTGTATGGACTTGTTCGCACGCAGTAATATATATCTCCTTAATGAAACTGAAACTACACCGTAAGAAAGACGTTTAAAACCATCTCACCTCACCAGAGATTGTGAGGTTAACAGAACCCGTTGTCTTCCTTTGCTTGCAGTGTCTTCCTCAAGGCCTGAGTACTACGGTTCTTCGGTCAACAGCGGGCAGTCTGGCAGTTCCTTCACCTCACCCTTCTCCTCACCCAACCCCGCCTCCCCAGGATTCTTTGACCTCACCCGAGGCACGGACGGGACTTCGAGTTCTGCTAAGGCTCCGAACAACAATGTTGTGTCTCCACCTTCCACCAACGCGGTACTTCGCCCCAGAACAACAACAACAACTTGAACCAGTATCCACTCAACCCTAACATGTACAGTTCTACTGGGAACGGAAATCCGCTTCTGCAACCAGCCGGTGGCACCCTCCAGGGACTGTCGTCACTTCCGGGTCGAACCTCTCTTCGGTAACGACGTGGATAAGTTTGGCTCTACGGGCTCCACGGTCCGACTGGGCGATCTGTTCTTCCGTGGACTGGACAGGAACCCGTCAGCAGACTTGCAGGACACGGGGCTGTTCGACTCCAGCGAGAACAACGGAAACACCATACCGTACGAAAGTTTCCTGGATTCAGGTGCCACAGATTCCACCTCGGGAGTCTCCTCGTCGAGCTACTCTTACAACAACAACAACAACAACAATAACAACAACGGCGGCGGCTTCTACGATGGCTCCTCCAGCGGTAATTATCCCCGGGGATTCTGAGCGGGACGGAGAATCGCCCTAACTTTCCTTCAGGTTCGAGTTTCGACAATGGGGCGTCCTCTAACAACAATGCAGGCCTGTACAATGACGCAGATGGTGGTGACAGTGGCCGCGGATCACCGAACCCGTCCAGGTCAGCAGACCAAAACAAATCCGAAGGAGAACGACGATATCGGCAATGAACCCTTCGTTTACCAAGGGGGGAACATCCCGGACATTTCCGCCGTGGAGCGTTAACTCTGTAAACCTTCCGGTGCTTAAGATTTTGGTGGTCTGGACATCCGGTTGTGACAATGACAACCTGGTCTGCCTTATCCAATTTATTATTTTGTGTGTGTGTAAATTTTGTTTACATGAAATGTGTGGAATGGAGAAGGCAGAGTGTACACTCCAAATGTGTAAACATGGACCTAAAGAATTGAGAAAGTATACGCTGAGATAGAGGTGGAGGTGTGGAAAGGTGGAGATAGAAGGGGACGGAGGGCGTGTGTGAGAAAGCAGAGGGAGGCCGTGGGTGGGGGGTTGGAGGTCTGCATTGGGGGAGAGAGGCAGGGCGTCTCATGGCCGATGCTGATGACCGGGCTGCTCATGGGTCTCAACACGCTGTGTACAGAAATCTATAGACTCATATCCGACATTATAATCAAATAAAGAGCAGCTAATCCGCATTCCTATCGCCTTAAAACAACAAAAAAACACAACAACACAGCAACAACAACACACACACACACACACACACACACACACACACACACACACACAAAAGAAGATTGCGAAATCGGTTGGGGACGTTTTCAAGAGTGTTAAAAAAAAATGAGACAAACATCACAATTTGATGTAAGAGTAGGCGTACCTTTGCAAGGTCGAGGAATGTTCTCTTGATTTCAGTGTGTACCCTTTATTACATCTAAAAGCTTTTTACTGATCGAAACGGCAAGACGATACAGCAGTCTTTAGGATGTGGAGGATTTCCAGACAGACAACAGTATCCGATTCCAGATAGTTAGTTTCAAAGTGAGGCGACTACAGGCAGAAATTGAAACAAATTTAAAGAAAAAATTCTGTTTTGCCGAACAAAAAGACAAACAAGGACAAAACACGACGCGTTTCGACCTCTTTGGTCTTCCTAGGGCAAGACAAACAACATTCATGACAATGGAAAAGAAGAGCTTTACTGACTTACCTTCTCAAATTGGGCGCCAAATGGATATGTTCGGCGAAAAGTAATTGTTTTAAATTTGAAAGTTTTGGAAAAGGAGAAGCTCGGTTTATTCAAAACTTTACGGCCAATCTGTAACCAACTGGCCATACACACTTCTTATATTTCAAACATGCCATTGTGTAAATTTAGCATAGCAAAGGACTGATGATTACTTTGCTTTTAATTCTGTATGTATCTGTGTTCGTGAAGGTATAATGAAGATATTTGGCGGATTAAAGGAATAGCTCTATTTTTGTGAAGCAGAAGTGTAAGTTAAATTTGGTGGATGAGGGGAATATAGTCTGTGAGAGGAATAACTTATCTTTGGTGCATGAAATGAATAACTTTGGTGGATTTACGAGAATGACTCAGCTTTTAATGAATTACAGGAATAAGGCAGCTTTGGTGAATCAGAGAAAACTTCTGTGTTGTCGAAGCAGAGTAGTTAATAAGTTTGGTATTATAGGAAACTATTATGAATTTGATGTGTAAAAAATGCAGCACGAAGAGCTACTCATGAAACGTTTTTAAAGCACCATAATTATTTTCTCAGTTTAAAGTGTTGTTGTCATCCTAAGCTTTTAACCGGTTAACTTTGTCTGATACTGAATTCCTTTTTCTTTCTCTTTTAGGTTAAATAAAAAAAGAAACACTGGTCTGTGTGTGTGTGTGTGTGTGTGTGTGTGTGTGTGTGTGTGTGTGTGTGTGTGTGTGATTTGTCAGATTTCAGACTTTTAGAACCAAACATTTTGCACTGCAGTTTTGAATTGCCGTAACGATCAAGGAGATCGCCTACCCCTTTCTCTCTCCGGAAATTTTTTTCCGCTTTCTTCTGGCTTAAGACCCCAGGACATGTCTATTCCCTAAAAACGAGACACAGTTATCCTTCGACATGGCAGAGAGAATTGCTGACAGCCAAGGTGTAGACCTAGTCACACTGTCGAGAATCATTTGCAATTTCTCAAAGATCACATAATCAAAGAGGGCTTTCTCAGAGAATACTTTTAATGGTGATATGGATGTAATTACCATGTTTTGTCGTACCGAAAAGTACAGTTGACCGGGGTGACTCAATGCAAAGTGAAATTCAGTCTGTGTGAAATCATTTTATATTCATACCAGAAGCGACCAGCTTCGTTCTAAATGTGACCAAATCCATATACGCAGGATTTTGAAATGACATGACTTTAGCCACGCATACATCCTCTCCTTCAAACAGGATGTTTGATTTACTTTCAGAGTGAGCACCGGCTAAATGATATTGATGACAGTTTTCTTTTCTTTATAAGAGCTGAAGTAAGGCTGTCCTCTATCAAGGACTTTATGCAGCATGCAAGCAAGCCCATATACGCTACACCGATCTAAGCCTTGGGACCTAGGTGTATAGAGGACAAAATGAGACGAAAAAAGAAATTTAGCAAACTTTACAATAGGAAAAGTTGGATCTAACAACTTTAACAGGAACCCCCAACATAATTCTGCATCAATTTGAAAGAAAAAGACAACAGCACGAGGTTCAGTTAATGGAAAATTAAACGAGACTTACCTGCAGACAAAGTGTTAATAAAAATTATTTCAAGGACACTGTTGTCAGAGGTTTACACATGATATGTAGAGCATGCAACAAAATACTAGTAGGCCTGTTAGATTTGTTTGGTCCCTAAATAAACAAGAAGGAGGGGAACGAAACTATAACAGGTAACCGAATGATAGGCACGTATATATTTCTAATTAAAGTTTCCTTGAAAAATAATTCCTTTAAACTTCATCTTAAAGTAATACTCATTTAATTTTCAAATTATCACTCGTCAGGCGATTCGTCAGACGTATAAACTTGAGACTGTAGAGTTGAGAACCACACGTGTTTCACACACACACACACACACACACACACACACACACACACACACACACACACACACACACACATACACTTGTATATATTTCGAACTAACCGGCTAATACAGCAAGGCAAGGATTTCATCAGAGTGGCGCTTGATAAACCAGGAGGAGAGGGAGGGGTGAGGGATGGGAGACAGGAGGATTATTAAATACATTTGCTCCTCCTGATTCTCTTTGGGCCCCCCCCCCCCCCCTTTCCATCTCTTCTCACACCTTAGTTTATGTGCCAGTGCATGTGTGTACGTCTGACCAATTAAATGACTTTGGTAATTTAAGGTTTTTGTGTCACCTCTCCTTTCCCTGATATTGTCCTCTGCAATCAACCAGGCTATAAACAACATAAAATTGATTTGAACACCTTTCTGTTTCGTACATTCGTCTTTGGAATCGCGGCCCCTGATTTTGAAACAAAGCCAAGCGGAAGTGTGGGCAAGTCGGCATTAGTGCTTTGAATTTAAACAAACGAAGAAAGCTACACGACATTTGTTGTATGGCCCAGTTGGAAAGCTTTTGGCAACTGCTTATATTTGGAGTTGGCTTTCCCTGATGAAACTAAACTCTGTAACCCCACGTCTGGGTACATGTCGCTGAAAGACATCAGTAACAGACGTCGGCCTTCAGCTGTTTATTTCTATTTTGTATCTAAAGGGAGAAGGTGGGGTGGACAAGAGGGTGGGGGATGAGCAACATCTTGGCGAGTTTTCCACCTGTTCTGTAGAATGAATGCCCGGGCCTTTACAGCTGAAGCCTGCCCCAATACATTTGTATCAATAGAAAGGCGAGGGTTGTCAGACGACAAAGATGTATGTAACCAAGCACTCTGCTTCGTGGTCTCGAATTGCTGTAACGACCGTAGACCCCTCCTTCTCCATTTCTCTCCCCTGTCAAATGCTTCCCCTGTCCACGGCTTAAACGACCCCTGGGCATGCAACTCTCCCCAGAAACAAGACACAATGACAGAGTTATACACCTTTGATACGACCTGAGAAGATAAGTGGCGCTGGATTTGTAGCCAAGGGCACGTTATTCAAGTGCTCTGTAGGAGTTCTCCGGAGTCACGTTTGTCAGTCTGGTTACTGTCGCATGCTTTATGGTACTTCTGAAAGGCTGCGCTGATTCATCAAAGAGTAAACAAAACGCATTTTACGTAAATTCTTTTTGCTCTGGGCCTGACACCTACCCAATCTGTTGTTGTTGTTGTGTTTTTGTTGTTGTTGTTGTTTTTGTTGTTGTTGTACCCTGGTTAAAAGACTCCATGGATCATCCAAACAGCCGAAGTATTTGAACACTATGGTACAAATGTATTAGCTGGGGATGTGAAGATTACGTGTGTGACCGTTCTTGATTACCCCGCCACATGGGCAACCACACTCCGACTTCGGGGGATTTTGGAGACTGATACCCAATCTGATTTGAAAGCAAACACTCTATACCTAGATTATGTTTAGGTGGCAGGCTGAATTAAATGGTACATAGAATTTTTTTTTCCTAGAACATGTTTAGGTGGCAGGCTGAATTAAATGGTACATAGAATATTTTTTAAAAATTTTTTATGAACTTTACTGAGAAGACGAAATGTACAATTTAAAAAAAAAGTTTCGTCAGTCGCTGGAATCAGATGTTCCTCTTCATTTAAAAACTTTCTTCTTTCCCAAGCTCACCCTCTCTACACGACAGTGGCTTATTTCCTAAACAGATGTAAGTTATTCCTTCAATATGTTTTTGTTCTGTTTTCCTCCAATTTCTCTTTGGGAACTGGAAGTCCCACTGTCGAATTAAAGTCGAGGTGAATCGACGGCAGCGACGCTGCATTCACTGTGAGGAAGAAACTACATGTCATTTAGTTGATGCCCTCATTCACTGTGAGAAAGAAATACATACCATTTAGTTGGTGCCCCCATTCACTGTGAGAAAGAAATACATGCCATTTAGTTGGTGCCCCCATTCACTGTGAGAAAGAAACTACATGTCATTTAGTTGGTGCCGTCATTCACTGTGAGAAAGACATACATGCCATTTAGTTGGTGCCCCCATTCACTGTGAGAAAGAAACTACACGTCATTTAGTTGGTGCCCTCATTCACTGTGAAAAAGAAACTACATGTTATTTAGTTGATGCGTGTCATGTAATGCGGAGCGATATTACGTATGCTACGCGTACAGATTAAGAAAAAGATTATTGATTCGTGCGTTTACACTATAGGTTAGTCGTGTGATACAAGGGAGAGTACTGACTGAGCGTGGCCCAGGGTTTGAGTGAAATTTTTAACACTGTTCACGCGATTTGAATATAAACAGGCGTTGGCCTGTATCGGTGCGCACTCTGAGAATGGAACAGATGATTTAGATGGAAGAAGAGGCGGACTGTGCCCAATGATAAAGGCAGAGGCCTAACACATACAGAAGTATGTGAATTGTAGTTGAATGACCGGTACTCAAGCCGTAAGTATCTAATTTTATATTGTGAGAATCTAGATGATTCTCCATTTTGTTTTCAACGGTTTATTGTCGGAACCGAAACTATGTTTGAAAAATTGAAGAGTTCAAAAATGTTAAAGTGTAACATGACTGCTAACTGGCTGGCAGTTTTGAACTCGTGTTTATCCGGTTTGTTATAGCTGGGCCGACTCCCCGTGCGAGAGGAAAGAAGAGACTGGAGATCGGGCACTAAGGTGGATGGCTGGGGGCTGCGCGCGTTCCCGGGCCAAGCTCCGATCCGCGGGAAGATCCAGGTTGGGCAAGAGTTTGTCGCCGACCAGTAGTTGTGATGTGTATGGGATCCCCGCACAGAGGAAGCCAGTTCCGGACACCACAGAGAGTGTGTGTGTGGACACTTGCAGTGAGTAAACCTGCAAAATCAGTAACGTGTGCAGAAGAAGAGTGCTTGTTTGGCTGCACCAGCTGAAAGACAAATAATGAAAAAATATACGCTTTTTGATTGATGCCAGAGTAAAAAACCCCCCATGGGATTTTAAAAGATTAAGGAGGGGATGAATCAAATTGACCTTTGTTTGCGCCTTATGTGTATGGAGTGGATGCAGTTGTGTGCGGAGGAAAGACGTCAGGTTCGTGTGTGTATGTGCGTGCATGCATGGATATCGTACGTCTGACAGTGGTGACCCCGACTTGGAACTTTGTTTTTTGTTTTGTACCCCTCCCATTCCCCCCCATTTTGAATTGGAAAAAAAAAAAATGATTTGCTTTTTAAGGTATTAGTGAATGTTGTGTGGGAACAGCTGATTATTACGTACAATTACCTTTTCTATTTGGATACATCCCCCCCCCCCCCACCCCCCCCCCCCCTTTACTAATTTTCTTTATATTTCCATTTTTAAACCCCTTCTTTGTACTTATTATTAATTGCATAAATTGATTCCTTTCATTATTTTGAATCAGTTTCTTTATATTGTATCCATTTTCTGATTTTTTATTTCAAATTTTGAAATAAGTTTTTTGTTTTGTAACCCTCCTGATTTTTTATTTTTATTGCAATTTTGTTTTGTATACCAACCGTTTATTTTTATGTTTGATTTGTTGTTGTTTTTTTTTTTTTTTTTTTTTTTTCTGGAGTGGCAAAATAATTTTGTTTTCTTCCCCAACCCCACTTAAGACTTAGTGTTCACTTTTCATTGTACCCCCCCCCCCCCCCCCCCCCCCCCCCTTCAAAAGTGTCCCTATGTAACTTTTGTGGGTGTGTTTTTTTTCCTCCTATTCTAGTATTTTGTGCTAGTCCCGTCTCCGATTATACGGGTGGGCTGTGCCAGTAGGGTAGTCCAGGCTTTTTTTTCTAATTTCTAGTCTTACTTTTTCTTACTGTCTTGGTGATTTCCACTCTGTCTACTTTTGCTGTTTTCTGACTTCATTCTCTCTCTATTTCGTCTTTATCAATAGGCACCTATCTAGTTTGAAATTTTCTCATTCTCATTTCTTAGGTAGGGTTTCTGATAGTGATTGTGTATTATCCCCTTTTTAGGTGTTTGTCTTTTCATTGTTTTAATTAATGTGTTGTTTTAAGATTTTTTTTGTATGTGTATGTGAAAGGATTGTTGAGTGAGTGCCTCTTTTTCTATTTCTACCTCTGTTTTGTTAGGGCATTGTTGTTCCATAGGCTGGTGAGCTTCCACCTTCTCTTGCGGGTAGCAAGGGGGCATGGCGATGGGAGACGCTTAGCCTTACGTAGTTCTTTTTTTTTTTCGTTTCACAACCTTTTTTCTTTCCTATTATTTGAATTCGATTTTTCTCCTTCCCCTGGCCACTGATTTGATCCAAAAGGGTGATCATTTTGGAGGCCTGTCCAAATAAAAACATTTTTTTTTTTTTCTTGGAAATTCTTCTTGGTTTTGCTGTTTGAAAACATTTTTTTTTTTTATTAGTGTGTATAGGAGTGATTGGATTTTGGTGTGAGTGGAAGGAAATTTTACACTGAAACTTTAAATTCATTTTTCTTTTCTTTTTCAAATTTAAAGTAAATTTTCATTGTTCTTTTCTTTTTCATAAA